>PYHX02000495.1:27526787-27584881 GCA_004302925.2 Cochliomyia hominivorax
TATCTTATTTTAAGGAACATTTTTTCTTAAAATTGTTAATTATAAATCGACAGGGTGGAGGGTTCTGAAGATTGTTTTGTATTCAAATTAAGAACATTGAAAACAATTTGTGTTTTTTTACCATTAAATACAATAATAATTTAGTTTTATTATCAGTAAATAGTTTATTTATTTTTTATTTTATTAAAAAAAAAACTTAAATAACTAAAATATTTCACCAACTGGTTTTATAATTAATTCATGAATTTGCACATGAGGTGGGGTAGAGAGGGCGAACATAATTGCATTTGATATATCGAAAGGACTTAGAATGGTATCTTTCATGGCTTCTTTATAGGGGTCAGGAACTATTTCCGTATCCACTAAACCAGGACTAATGCTCTATATGCATCGAAAAATAAATAAATAAAATTTTTCAATAGAAAAAAATTCTTTACAGAAAAAAAAACTTACAGTAACTTTAATTTTTGTACCCAGACCCTTAAACTCTTGTCTATAAATTCTGTTATAGCTGTTACAGCAAATTTCGAAGGTGAATAGATATTGCTGACAGGTGCTTGATTTATACTACCAAAAACTTGATGTCCACCTATACTATTGGTGAGTACAACATGACCATCTACATTACGCTCTTTCATTGATTTAAATGCTCTCTGTGTGCAATATACAATACCCATAACATTTGTTTGTAAAACTCTCTCTATTTCTTGAAGATCCATTGTAACTAATTGACCTGATCTAATACAACCGGCATTATTGACTAGTATGTCAATACCACCAAATTTGTTAATAATTTATCGAATGCTTCATTAACTGATTCTTATTGGAGACATCACATTTAATGGCTGTTAATTGGGATTTTTTGTTCAGCTGGTAGATTATCTTTTAAGGCCTCAACACGTTCAATACGTCTGGCTAAGCCCACAACTTTTAAACCATTTTTAACAAGATCTATAACAATTGCTGAACCAATACCCGAACTAGCACCAGTGACAACCGCGATTTTATTTAACCAACGTTCCATATTTGAACGTGTAACGTAACTGACTATTTTCATATTTAGAGCGAGCCATTTTATAAATTTTTTATAGTTTTTTAATAACATTTGTATTTGATAATTTTTACATATAATCCCCACATAAAAGGGAGGACCTACTATAATGCATGATGATAATTTGCAGTTTCATTTTAACTTAAAGTTTCTTTTTGACTCTGTAGCGGAAGCCAATATGACCATTACAAGAATCGTCAATATGCATTGTGCATTTAAGTTGGTTCACCCTTTATTTATAATTTAGTATTTATCAGAATTAACTTTAATCGACTTATTTTTGTCATTTTCTTTAATCGTTAGTTGCAAATTTTTTTAACTACTAAAAATTCAATTTTGTGTTAAGTAATTTATATACAACTAAAGGCTGATTAGAGAGTAATTAAATAAGTCTTATGATTTATCAAGCTTTTTTGATGTTAAAGTTTGGAGTTTGACTTTTGTTAATAACGGCGTCAAAATTTTGTATTCGTCTTTAGCAAGAATTCAAAAACGATAAAACTTATTACAAACATATACAATTCGTCGGATAATAATGTTCCCGTAAACTGAATAGAGTACAGTAAAATCTTAAAATCGAGACAATAAACAAATAACAAGGCTTGACCATATCGTGCATAATCAAAACTTATTGGCCCATTCTCTGTATAGCCTACACCATGGATCTTCTTGCTGCCATTTGTTTCGATCTATTCTTAATGAACACCCCTCCTGAAATAGGCTTCACTTTGGAACAAGGTATCAGAATGTAGTTATTTTATTAAAAGCATATAGACTCTTCACGATACATATTATGAAATTTCGTGACCATAACTTGTCTCTCTTCGATACATATTACCCTTACGATTGACTTGGTGACAATAAAGTGCATCGTCTGAGCTTCACAAGTTTTTTACTGTCTCTCTAAGATATTAAGATCGATCGTTCATTTATTATTGTTCTAGTGAATTTTAGAGCTACATATTTCCGAAAATTTGGAAGTTGTTGTTGAGTCTTCTGCTATAGATCCTATAGAGTTCCCATTAATTGGAGGTCTATGATTAATAACATATTGTGGTTTTGAAAAGAGTATTTTTATGCAGCAGGTGGTTGGGTTATTATGCATCTGTGCTGATGTTTGTAACATATAGAAATTACTTTCAAATCACTTTGAGTGGAATTTTACGATGTCCATTTGGAAATGTTTTGCCTCGGTCAAATATTTCAGGCATGTTCCATACAAATTGTCCTCCCGGAATGAGGATTTAAGCTCATAAAAGTCGTTTTGACGAAATTTGCAAAATAAGTGTTTGATATCCTAAAACGAAATGAAAAATTAGGCGAAGGTCGGTTCATTACTTCTTATAGGTTCCACTCAAGCCCCCTTCCCAATATCACATATATAAGCATAAATCTTACAATTGGTCAAATTAAGACTCACCGGTTGGTCTATTATTTATTCTCTGTCCCTTATAACATCTATAATTTAATGTACTGTATTAAATTAGTATACAAAGTGCCCCGATTTGCCTCACTATAAATCCCCCTAGGGAACCTTTACGTGTTCCAAACTTTTAAAGCTACAATACTAATTTTATCTTACATTAGTTTAAATTTCATATAAATCCATCCTGCGGATTAAAAGTTCTATTATTATTTTCAATATAATCGATTTTGCCCCATTGTGGAATGTTGGTATTCAAAAGTTGTTAGAATCATACTCTCTGCTAACTGTTTAAAAAATTTCAAAGGGTATTCACGATTCGTGATAGCCGATTCTGCTATTTTTAGTTGTTGTTTAGTAGTGTATTATAAAAAACACATATTCACTGGTCCGTACTCGATTTTATGTTAAAAAGCCGGTTAACCGGTTTTTGTTTGATTAATAGTAAAGCGACTATAGAAAAGCAGATTATACGAGCGCCGTCATAAATTTTTCGTAAGCTATTAAATAGTCGGGCTGGACCGATTTTAACATTTTTACTTGTTAATAGGTTGGTGTAGGTTATTTTTTATACCTTTTTCTATAAAATTTATAATTTTCAACATTTTTTAATTATTATCAAAAAAATCGTAACTGATTTAGAAATTTAATAATTAATAACGGGAGTGATTAAATATTATTGATAAATATTGATAAATTGACAACATGCTTGAACATGACTTTTAATTTTTGCTTTAAAAAATATTATTTAAATATTTATTTTCCATATTATTTATATTGCAATTTAAAATTGTTTATATTATAAACTGTATTAGTAATCTGTTCTAATCGTTAGTGACGTTGTAAAAAAATGACAACACTGAAATTGCAATTTTATGATGAATACAAAAATATCAGTTTTATTTAAAACTGATAATGAAATATTTTGCAAAAGCTTTTTATCATACAATTTATTCAATACTGTTTAAATATTATAAATTTTCATATCGCTTTATTTGGACACTTCAAACGGTTCACATATTCATTGTGATCGGTGTTGCCATTTGTACAAAATTTTTACAAATTCGTTGTTAGTTTTTTTCATTATTTTTATTATATTTGAAATATTTAATAATAGAAAATTTTAGATAATTTATATTCCCTCCTTCTCCTCAAGTTGTCTGAGGCACCAAAGAGGAATCGAGAAATCGACGATAAACCATATACATTAAGGGTCATAACTTAGTGAAGATGTACATGTACACATTTTTTTAGCTTCACGTTTGTATGTAATGGAGGGTATTTACAGATTCGATCCAGTAGAAATTGGAAATTTTAGTTATTTTTTAACATATTTTGGCAACACTGGTGTGATATTTGATATGTGTTTAGGTGTTATATCGATAAATATAATGTAAGCATAGATGAATTAACAAATTTTAATTTTGTAAATAAAATTTTAATTATTATTTATCAAATACTTTCTGTACATTAGGGTGGTGCAAATTTTAGAAGAGTAAAATTTATTTATACATATATTATTAAATATATTAATATTAATTAGACATTTAAAATAGTTATATAACGAAATATAGTCAACCTATGGTTACTATGGGTAATAACAAATCGGTTATCGTCGAATCAGTTTATGCTTATATAACCCATTATTTGTAATTTAGTATTAACTAAAAGTGTTTTAATTATCATCACAAGGAAAATATATTTCGAAAAATATATTAAGATGATTATCACTAATTAGTATAATTAAATATCTTTGATTTAATAGTATATTTTGAAAGAATAAATAATACCGAAGATGATTTTTGAAAAGACGATTATATATTAATTCACATTCGAACAGACGGAAGGATCTTACATTCATAGACTTACACGCACTCACACTATTAATTAAAATTGTTCCTAATACTAATACCTAATACTCCTTGAGTCGATTTAACGATATCCGTCTATCTGTCCATGTAACGTTGTCAACACTCTACAGCTCGCAATTTGGATCGTAGTATTTGTATTTTGCTCCAAGGACGAAGCCAATTGGGATTTAGAGAACATAAAAATCACAGAAATGAAGATATTTTTATTCAATCTGAAAAATGTCAGTATTGTGCTGATATATTGCATGTTTAAGAGTTTTGCAACCAGAAAGCACCATATTCCAAAATCTCCTTAAATGCTCGTATATTCTATATAAAGTACAAATCATAAAGTCAAATCCTGTAATCATTTTTATGCATAATTTATGGTGTAGAATATTATATAGTCGGGCTTAACCGACTATTACACTCTTACTTGTTATTAACAGAAAAAATTTCGCTGAAACTTCTTAGGCCAATAAAGAATAATTAGCCCAAATTCAAAAGTCAGTTTATTATAATGTGGAATGAGTCAATAAAATATACATGTGCCACACTATTATGATTGCAAATGATGATTTATCCATATTGTTAACCATAATATGGTTGTGTCAATCGAGTTTATGTTATGTTGCATTAAATTGAAAATAAAAATTTAGTCAATAACAATAGTTTAATTGCAATAGTTCCATAATAGTAACAAAATGTTAGTTAATTGAACTAATGCGCCCAACTATGTTATTATTAATTTATTAAATAGTATTGTCAAAATAAAATCAAATAACAAATTGTTAAGCTGACGATGATAACAAATATTTGATGCGATAATATGTTTTTCCTTTGATTAAAAGAAATTTTGGTTGAGCTTTGGGTGAGTAAACACCTATCGCGTCATCGTCGTTATCGCTTAAAGACGGTCAGGCTTTACTTTGTTTGCTTACCTTCGAGAGTCTTATTCTTGTACATTGTTGAAAGCTGAGGTGTCTCATAGCGGTATTGCTTGACATAATAAGGTGTTTTATGCATTGATCATATGCTTTCGACTTTAAATATATACTTCGTGAACTGGTGAAGACCTTAAAACGTATAAGTTTCGATTTGGAGTTACGGTAATCTTTTGTTTGACAATACTCAACAACACATCGATTGTGTTGTTGTCTGAGAATTTCTCGTACTTGGGAAATGGCTATATGAGTAAGGCACCGCCATTGGAAATTAAATAAAAAGATATATATTTTTTAACTTGCCAGAAAGATTAACAGGATGGAAAGGTTTATCGAATCAAAAATTATCCATTATAAAGAAATAATTATAGAATAAATAAATTTCTTAATTAAATAATTTTCAATTTTGTTTGATCTTAAATTTCACAAAACATTCACAAAATTTAAAAGTTGCACCCTCTTGTTTGTTCTAATAAATTAAAGTCATTTCTTATCGTTTTCGTTATTAAGCAAATGTAACTATTATTCGAGATATAGATTTTTAAATTTCAAACAAAATTAAAGTATTAAACTAATAAAATTACTACTTGAACAAATAGAATACAAATTATTATCTTATTGTGGGTCAGTCAGTGTGACTGGCGAAAATAATTTAATCACAATTATATTTTCAATAAATTAATCGACAAATTGAATAGTTTCTATGAAAACGTCTAACTGTCAAGACATTAAGTGAAAACTTGAATAAAACTTAAAAAAAATAAAACTACTTAAATAAGAAAAAATGGAACGTTGGCAAAATAAAGTAGCTGTTGTTACTGGTGCAAGTTCGGGTATCGGTTCAGCCATTGTTAAGGATTTGGTGAAAAGTGGCTTACAAGTTGTGGGTCTTGCTAGACGTGTGGAGCGTGTTGAAGATATCAAAGCTCAATTGCCGGTTAAATTACAATCTCGTTTAATGGCTCTTAAGTGCGATGTTTCCAATTTGAAATCGGTTAATGAAGCATTCGATAAAATAATTTCACATTTTGGTGGTGTTGATATTTTGGTAAATAATGCTGGTTGCATGAAACCTGGCCAGCTGTGTGCTGGCAATGTGGATGATATTCAACAAGTTTTACAAACAAATGTTATGGGTGTAGTGTATTGCACTCAGAGAGCTTTTAAATCTATGAAAGAACGTAATATTGCCGGTCATGTTGTTTTAATAAACAGTATTGCTGGTCACAAAGTCATAGCGGTGGGCAATAATGCTCCCGATTCAAATATATATTCACCCACTAAGTTTGCCATAACTGCCATAACTGAAATCTATAGACAGGAGTTTAAGGGTTTGGGTACTAAAATTAAAGTAACCGTAAGTTATTTATTATAAATTTGTAAATAAAGTCTTTTTAAATTAATTTTTATTGTTTTTCTTTCTAGAGCATTAGTCCTGGTGCAGTTGATACGGAAATTATTCCGGATGATATTAGAGGTATGTTGGGTGATACCATGTTGAAATCTGAAGATATCTCAGCTGGTGTCTTGTATGCAATTTCTACACCTCCACATGTACAAATCCATGAAATGACCATTAAACCAGTGGGTGAAATGTTTTAAGTGAATTTGTTTAAGTGAATTTGTTTATGTTTTTTAGTTTTTGGTTAATATTAATTTGATTTTAGTTATTTAAATTAATTGACTTAAATAAAAATGAAATCTTTAAAAAAATATAAATCTTTTTACTTTTATAATTCATTATACCCTACTTCACTATAGGTAGTTGTGCATTTCAGATGATGTTTGTAACGTAACATGAAAAAGCTTTATAACCGTAAAATATACCGATAGAATCAAAATCACTTTCTTGAACGATGTTCGGTCGTCTGTCTCTCTGTCTGTCCGGAAGCAGTCTACCTAATATTTTACAGGTCTCAAATTTTTTTTGGCTAAAATCGAAACTTTCTCTAAAAGGTCAACATTACTTAAAAAATTAAGTTTTTCTTTAAAAACATAATTCTTTACTAAAAATTCAAATTTTAATAAAAATATATATTTTTTTTAAATTTTTAATTCTTGACTAAAATTTAATTTTTCACAAAAATTTTTTATTTTCACTAAAAAATCAAATTTTTCACTTCAAAATGAAATTTTTACTAAAAAATCTAATTTTTCACTTCAAAATTAAATTTTTATTAAAAAATCAAAATTTTCACTAAAAATCAAAATTTTTACTAAAAATCAAATTTTTCACTTTATTTTTTATTATTTTTAACATTTATTTTCTTTAATAAAATTTAAAATTATCACCTAAAATTTCAATTTCGCTTCAAAAAAATGCTATATTCCGCTATGCCGAATCTTCAATACCTTCCACCATAATGCGTGTGAAAAAATATGTTATTTTCGTACATACACACTCACAGACATATACAATATTGATAAGTTCTTATACCGTACACCGTCCTCGTTAACCTTGTGAACAAAATGCAGTCATTATTTATTATGATGCCTATTGATATTGGTTATAATGGGTGAATTATTTCACCTAGCCCTAATAAAAATCTTCCTCCTGGAATGGGGTTTTAAGATCATAAAAATCCTTAATATAAAGCGATTTTACCGAAATTTGGCCAGACAAATCAAAAAAAAAAAAAAAAAAAAATAAAACGATGTGTCGAATTATACGCGGATCGATTTATTACTTCTAATAAGTCTTACATAACTTCCCTTAAAAATAACACTTTGAAGGGTTAAAATCTCACACATACACAAGTATTGTGGTCAAATGAAAATAAATATAAAAATCGATATACCAAAATATACGATTTCATATTGCTCCTGTATTATCCCTCTAAAAGAGTAAATACTGAACCGATAGGAAACTTTTAAGGATTATAAAAAATACTCAGGCCGAATTTCATTCAGCTCTGTCAATTATTTTGGATGTGAGCGACATTGCTAAATCGACCCAGATTTTTATTTAATGCAAGAATAAAAGAGGGTCTGACCCTCTTCACCACTTGTGGTGGTGGAGTGTATAAAAAATAAGAAAATACAAATTTGTTATAAAGATTTCTTCATCGTGTAATAATGATTTTAATACAGGGAAAGATAAATAACTATTGATCTTTACAAAAAGCAAAAGCATGTAACGGTGGAAAAGTTGGTTAAATTCGACTGAATAATACCCAACACTCATAGCTATTATGGGTTTGGTTTATGAGAGATATGAAAATTATTGAATCGAACCGTATAGAATTTGAACCTTTAATTAGTGCTTTATTGATTATAAGATAAATGATTTTCTGGAATGTGAGTTGTATGTAGATCATATAAAAATGTGTCATATGCGCCTTAACTACTTAACTTTGTAGAATGTAATAATATTGAACTAAAATTTTTGAAAAATGTATTAATTTATCTTTTGGAAGAGGATCCTGTATGGGAATTACCATAATCTTCTTCAAATTTAACTTGTTTTTAAAATTTATTTAATTTCAATTATTATTACAATTTTTATTTATCAAAAAGTATCGCGGTGTCTTAAAATTTTAATCGTTTTCATTATAACTTTTAAACTCAATTAGTTGTATTTAGTAAAATATTTTAAAAAATATATATTGAAATTATTTTTTATAAAATATTTTTGTATTTTTATAAAAATTTTAACGAAAATATAAATACTAAATTTTATTTTGTGCATTTTAAGAAAGAAATAAAAAGTAAAATATTTTGATATATTTTATATATATGTATACCCTACACTTCTGTAAGTAGTGGGGTTATTATGCGTTTGTGCAGAATTTGTAACGGCCAAAAAAGTTTGTCCTACCATCACTTTTACGTAAACCGTTTGACTCAGAATCAATTCTTGAGATGATTTAAGCCTGTCCGTCCGTACATGGCTGTCCATGTAAAGCTTGTTCGTAATGTACAGTAGGCAGTTTTGAAGATATCTTAATGAAATTTGACATGTAGTATTATTTTGCCTAAGGACGATGCCTATTGAAATTGGTAATAATCGGTTCATTATTTCATATGGGTCCCATATAAATGTCCATCTGAAATGAAGTTTTTATTCTATAAAATTAAATATAAAACGATTTTAGTCAAACTTTGTAAAAGTGAATCTTATTTTATTTTAGAACTATGTGCCAATTTATACGAGGATCGCTCCTCTATTTTTCATGGGTTCCATACAATATAAATCGTACATATACGTGAGAATTGAGTCAAATTAAAATTTATAGGGTCGGTCCATATAAAATTTCACATAATTGTTAGTATCATAATAATCTATTGCACACACAAGCATAACTAACAAAAGCAAATTATACGAGTGCCATTCATAAATTTTTCCTAGAAGTCATTTATAGTCAACAGTATGGTGTAGGGTATTAAAAAGTCAAGCTTGACCGGCTATAACATTTTTACTTGTTTATTTTTATAAAATAGTTTTATGTAAAATACTAACACACATACATATATGGATATTTATTTGCATACTTACTCCTTCATATTGTATTTAAACTAGAGATTTTTCATCCAGAGTATTTATATTGAGTGTAAGTGTATTAGAGTGACTATTGTTTGACCTTGCCATAAAGATTGAGAATTTATACATAAGTAAACATATACAAATACTCTGTATATATGAAATTTCACACACACATATATATATAAATATTTTTAATGCAAAAAATATTTATTTATATTAGGAAATGAAAATATTTCTTATTTTGTTTATAAATGTATAAGTATTACACAAAAATATTTATGCACACATACATATGTATATTGAAAAATCAGTAAACATATAGACAAGATTTAAAAAAAGAAGTTTGTTATTGTAATTAGAAAACTAAAAATTATTTAATAAATTTATTTAAATTAATATCTTCGTTTTAATTTTCTTAGTTTTCTTGTTTGCTGGGTTATTTGTTGATATTTGTCCTTTGTTTATTTTTCTAAATACTTGTTTGTCTCTTAGTTATTTGATCAAAATATTTAAAATTTCTCTATATTTTCATTTAAAACTTGAATGTACACATACATATGAAGAAGCTCTTAAAACAATTTCCATTTATCAGGACATGAAATCCTACTTAAATATGTAAACAATATTAAAAATACTGTTACACACAGGTTTCACTTTACAGGAATCTTCTTCTTTTAACAATAAAAAAGTTGTGCAACAATTAAAGAGAAAAAGGACATTATATTTCTGTATAAAGTATTAAATATTTTAATTGAAATTCATAAAATTTGTTTGTTACCAATAAATAATTTTTAATAAATTTTAATTAAAATTTATATTTGAATAAAATATTTTTAATTAAACTTTTAAAATTTATCCGTGTATATGTTTCGATATTAAGATAGAGAGTTTTAATAATTATTTAAAAAATATCTCGCACAATCCCCAATTAATCTGCGTTTGTTTGTCTGTTTGTTTGTTTCAGAGAATAATCCCCATGTACCCGAAAGTAACATAGATTATAAAAAAAGTTGATAGGTGCAGGGGGAGAGGTAACCTCATATAAAGCAAATTTTGATCATCGAATATCTAAAAAACTATAACAGCGAGAATTTTCAAATTTGGTTCCAATAATTTTTTCAATGAACTCATACAAGGAAAATATTGATCCTAACTACTTTATAAGGGAATAACTGTTTTACTAGACAAAATTAAGGACAGATAGGATCAGGGAGGGAGACTACCTCTAGTCACCATATAAAGAAAATATAAATAATCGAATATCTAAGGAAGCTTTGGTCCCAATAAATGAAGGGCGGATAGGATCATGGATCATAGGATCTGTCTGATTTGAGATCGTTATCTCCAATGTTGGACCTTGCATCCCTCCCAAAAATATACCAGCTTCACCTTTGAACCGATTCGTAATTACATATTTACTTATAATAAATGTGCCATTTTAGTTGTTTGACTAAAAATATTAGATACCGTTTGTTTATATTAAGTTTATAACTGTTTATAAATTATTTCTGATTAGATTAAAAACAAGTTATAAGGTTTTCAATAAAATCTATTTCAAATTAAGACATTAATTATTGTCTTAATTTTTACAACACCCATATAAATATGACCCCTATACAGAACTTTATCTACCAATAACAAAAATACATATTTATTTAATGACATTATTTCTATTGCAATTAAATACAGATTTTCCTGAAATACACCCACTTCCTCAACTCAAGTTATAGAACAAAAGTGCACCACTTAAGTTCTATATAAATGATATTTTCTATTTGATTTTTATGACCCCACACAACAACACTAAAATATCGCCTTGAAGAATTATTTGCCAAAAATCTTTCACTAAACAATGCATCAAGTATTCCAACATTCAATATTTCTTTATTTTATTGATTAACCCACCCAATCTGTGAGGACAAACGAATGAATGCAAAAACAAAAACAGGAAAAAAGAGGAGAATTGTTTGATATTTTATTGTCGAAGCTTTTGACCATAAATGTTTCAGAAAATATTAACTTGTTCATAAATTTCTAAAAAGGAGTCCATCATTCTATATTCACTTTCAACTAACTCATACTCATACAAATAGATGAGAGAAGAAAATTTACGATTTCTTATAGTTTTTATAATAAAAAAGAACTACAATAACAACAATAAAAGTCAGAGAATAAATGGGTTCTCTTCTGTATTTTATCTTGGTAAACCTTCTAAATACATAAATACTTTTATAAAAATGAACACACACACATACATGTTCAAGATATATTTTTTGGTAAATTTATGTTTGTGTGTATGTGTAAGAGTATTTATATTAGATAGTTGTTATTATTATTATTGTACGAGATGCTGTAATTTTCTGTTTAAGATACAGTGGAATTGTTGAGATAGAAAAATGCTTAAAAGTTATATACACTAGTGCATATTCCAATAAACGTATTTAATTATACCCTACACTACCGAATAGGTTTGGGTATTATGTGTTTATGTTGATGTTTGTAACGTCTCTGTCTGACTGTCTGTCTGTCTGTCTGTCTGACTGTCTGTCTGTCTGACTGGCTGTCTGACTGTCTGTCTGACTGTCTGACTGTCTGTCTGACTGTCTGACTGTCTGTCTGACTGTCTGATTGCTGTCTGACTGTCTCACTGTCTGTCTGACTGTCTGATTGCTGTCTGACTGTCTCACTGTCTGTCTGACTGTCTGATTGCTGTCTGACTGTCTGACTGTCTCACTGTCTGTCTGACTGTCTGATTGCTGTCTGACTGTCTGACTGTCTGTCTCAATGAAATTTGATACATATCATTATTTTGGCCTATGAACGACGTCTATAGAAAATGGTCATGTTCAGTCTAATACTTCAGGTACCTCCCATACAAATGTTTTTCCCCAAATGGGGTTTTAAGGTCATAAAAGTACTAAACAAAGTAAGTCTTATAATATTCTAGAACGATGTGCCAAAATATGTGAGGGTCGGTCTTTTATTTTCCATAGGCCGCATACAAATCACCTTCTAAATATCATTTTTTAGGGGAGAATCCCACATACAGGTTGGTATTATATTAATAACTGGTCAAATTATGTTATATATAAGCAACCATTTCTTGTAGCTCCAATATAATCCTCCAAAAGAACTTGATTTTAAAACGCACACTTAAGAATAACTCAGAAAATCAAATTATACGAAGATCGTTCATTAAATTTTTGTAACTATCATTTCTAACCGACAATGTGGTGTAGGGTATTTAACAGACGGGCTTGACTGACTATATTTTCTTACTTGTTTTTATTGTATCTCTTTTGCTCTCATCCACATGAAAGGCGACTAAATGGTAATTTTTTGATGTTTGTAAAATTAAACGTTCCAAAAGTGTGGCGCGTAAGAAGGACAGAATTATGGTGTTCGGAAACCTACCGAGGGAATTACAAGATCAACAAAAATGCAGATTAATCTTATACAACAAGAAGCAGGAAGTCGGCTAGCAGTCCGGACTTAAATTTATGAAAACATTGTGAGGATACATTGCCCAAAAATTGCTTTTGAAATAATGGCCAAAATGAAAGCATAATTACTTCAGCAGAGTTAATTAAAGGTAAAGTTTAGGAGATTTCAAATTGATTTCAATCATCTTAAAAAATAAGTAAGCCGGAACAATAAGGACCATCATCCCCATTATTGATAATGCTATAGGAAGATAGTACCAGTTAATCTCTGAAATTAAGTAAAAAAAGTAAAATGAAATAGAAATAAAGTTTTTAGTAAACAATAATTAAAATGAAGTCTTTTTTGATTAAATTAAAATATGATATATGATAACATATAGTGGACAGACATTATCCTGTTTAATTTATTCTAATTCTTTTAAAAATGTTATGTGCGTTTATAGGGATATACACCAGTGTATATCTAAAATTTCAAATTTGTCTCATGATGGCAATTTCAGATTGAATCAGCTAAAAGCCTGTACACCACCACAACAGGTAGAAAGTTGGTCAAGCATTCAAAGGTCTGCTGTCAAACTGTTTCCAAAAAATAGAAAGCATTTTCAAAGGATCACATCCGATAGGAAAGCGTCCCAGTCAACTCAGTGCATGGACAATTTGGTACTAAAAATTAAAGTTAATGCAGGTTTAAAGGAATGGTTCTACAAAGTTAAAGGTCAAAAACAGAGCACGTTAATTGAAGACAAAAATATTCTTAGATGATGAAACGAATGATCTTGGAGATTTTTCGGCACTTCTGGTCAAACATTTTAAGTTACTGAATGTTGAAGAAAAGTTTAGTACCCAAAATATAGCAAACAAAATGCATTTGTGGCAAAATAAGCCAATCATTTACAATGGGCTCTATACATTCCGAAATTTTCCTCAAAGAATGTTTAAAATTTCATTCAGTTGTAAATTTATTTCCCCAAAATGATCATTTTAAAACTACTGTCTGTATGCTGGTATCAAAACAACTTCATTAAATGTCATCTAAAGCAATGATTTCCTAAATTAACCCCAAAGTATGGCCGAGTATAATAATACAACGAATAAGAAGAAAAAGCAAAAAAATCAAGAATAAAATATTTTCCTCAATTTTTCTATCATATTTAGGCATTTTTTGGTAAAGAACCATTTTCCTGTTAAAAATACGAGAGTGGCAGCTTAAGAAATATAATAATAATATAACACAAGTGACAAACGGATGTAGTAACATACACATACATTCATACACATACAATCAAATAAGCCTAGAAAAATAAAATGAATACACGATTTTTATTATATTACAATTGTGTGAGTAAGTGTGTGCGTGTGTTGCTAAATTAAAGGACATTTTTATTGTTACTTTCATTAGAAATTATGGTTGATTGTAATAAGTATATGTGAATGTATGAGTGTGTATGTGAAGGTATGTGTGTTTCTTCGGTATTTATTTTCTTAAGATCCTGTTTGCAATTTATTGTTTTTTGTTGCTGATGTATAAATAATTTCCGTTGCCAAATGTGCCATAATGATGACATTCTTAATGAAAGGCAAAAGGACAATATGATCTAGGCAATTTTCGTAAATGTGTGAAAGGTTGAAAGGGGGAGGGGGAATGAAGGAATTAGAAATAAGACAAGAATCTCATGGGTTTTATTTAACGCAGGTTATTTGTAAAATTCTGTTGATATTTTAAAATGTTTCAAAGAGATTTTAAGAAATTTAAATAAACTTTAATAAATAAACTTTAATAAATATCTTAACACACATATTTTATGTAAATTTTTAATTCAAGTATAATTAGATATCAGATAAATATCAAACAAATTAATACTTAAATGATTAAAATCATTTAAGCAATAAATTGTTAAAATTATTAAAATAAGTGATCCAACTTTAGTCCAATACCCGCCGTCAAACTGATTCCTAAATATCCACTTCGTTGGATTTGGAAGGATAGACAGACAGGTGTAATCGAATCACATTAGTATTCTTATATATCGGCATACTTAATACATAATATATTGTTTATATAATTTTTCTTTGTAAACTTCTATGGTGGTGAAGTTTATAGAAACTATAATCGTAAACCCATATATCCTGTGGATAATAATTTTCCAATAATCGTTAGTAATTTTAATTTATTATAAGTTAAAGTCCTTAAATGAAATTCCCTTAATACTAATACAAACACATGTTTACTGCTATTTCCGTTTTATATACACAAAAAAAAATATTTCTTTTTATTTCTCCTCCATCCGCCTGCAGCATAAAATTTAATATTTATATTTTAGTGGATTTGAACAATATGTTTATTTGACATAAAAACAAAAAGACTCTTTTTTGCAAATATTGCAAAAAACTGTATTGTAAAATAATACAATCATACATATACGACCACACACACACACAAACATATTAATGTAAGTAAAAATATTATGGTTGTATGTATTTCTTTTTATATTCTGTTTTATTTCTTTTATTCTCTGTGTTCAAAAAGAAATAATCTTTTCTTTTTAACCGCGATTTCTTTTTATGTCTTTATTCATTTTTTTGTTTTCTTCTTCAACTTTTACTGTAAAAGTTATTTTGTCGTAAATTGTATCTTGCAGATACATTTGTTTTATTCATTTCTATATGGATTTTAACTGTTTGTTGGTTTGAATTTTAAAGTAAAATTTTGGTCCCTAATCACAACCACAAAATAATGATCGTAAACATTATGTTTTCTTTGTTGTTGGTTGTCTTATTGTTTTATATTTATTTTATTATTAAATATTTTATACCACATTTTCAGTTATTTTTTGCTTTCTTCTTACTTTAAGACTTTATTTGGGAATTAGGTGAATATGAAATCATATACGTTTAATTTTGTGATATAAAATAATAGTAGAAGATGATTAGAAAAAGAGGATACTTTGGCATGATAAATCAACCTTTTTAAATGTTAATTTTACATGCTTTATTCTTGTAATAATTATTGTTAATAAATCTCTGACACTTCAACCTTGATCACAAAAATTTATATAAATTATTATAAAACGACTAATAAAATTAATTATTGATTTGTCCAGTATAGGTTGAAACTCTTTATACCCTACACCATCGAAGGTGGTTGGGGTATTATGCGTTTGTACTGATGTTTGTAACATGCAGAAAAAATGCTTTTACATTCACTTTTAAATATATCGTTCGACTTAGCATCATTTTCTGAGTCGATTTGTCGATGTCCGTCCATCCGTCTTTCTGCCCGGCTGGTTGTGAACAGTCTACAGGTCTTATTTTTTGATATATCTCTGTAAAATTTTGTATATAATATTATTATTTTGGCCTAAGGACGAAGCCTATTGAAATTGGCCATATTCGGTCCAATATTTCATGTACCTTCCACACAAATGTTCCTCCCGGAATGGGGTTTTAAGGTCATAAAAGACCTAGCGAAATTTGGCAAATGTTAGTCTTATAATATTCTAAAACGATGTGCCAAAATATGCGAGGGTGTGTTATTTCTTAAAGTTACGAACAAACTTCCTTTCAAATATCACAAAAATTTCACATATACGTTGGTATAGTAATATTTGTTCTAATTGAGATAAATATAAGCAAAAACCGATAGACGAAATTATACGAAGGTCGATTCATAATTTTTTGAAGCCTTTATATAAAAAGGTAGAACATAGAAGGACATTTACATCTCCAAAAGAAAGAGTTTATGACCTCAGTAACACATGAAGCTTTTACATTTTTTCTAATCGAAAAAATTTTCTAAAAGGCTCAAGAAAATGATTCTTAAAACTTACGAAATTTGGGTAGGATTTTCCTTAATGCCTTCGGATTTTTTTCAAAATTGAAAAGAAATATGTGAAAATGTTATATTTATTCGGGTATGAGGAATCTATAATACCCTCCATCACGATCAATTCAGGAATAATTGTAGGAACATATTATAAATTTTGTTTGCAAGGGGGACACACCTCCCACATGCACTATCCAAAAAATTAATAGTGTGTTATTTTTTCCACTGAAGGTACATGCATTTTGTGAAAAATGAATAAAACATTTGTTCAAATTGTTTAATTCTTCAAGTTGTCTGAGATATTGGTCTAGAAGTTTCTTCTAATAAGTCAATTTTATATATGAAAATTCTCAAGAGCTGAGTTCTCTTAGCGTGTCAACAATAGACATATACACATACAGACAGACGGACGTAGCTATCAATTTTAAGTTGATCCGGAGAAGTTTTTTTTTAAGTCAATTGAAAAATACCTCAACCATGTCCGTTTTATTAAAAACAAGTAAAAATACTATGATAGGTTAAGACCGAAAAAATCGATTCTGCCCCACTGTGCTGTATGTTATTAAAAATTCCATATTTTATGTTCGATAGTTTAAGTCTTAATTTAATTTTTTTTAATTCTGTGAAATAAAATTACAAATCTTACAACTAACTAAACATAAACTCTAAATTTTCATAGACCTCAAAGTTTCCTCCCTTTTTTTCTGTATTTATCATTTTTTTGTTGTAATAAAAATCTTAAATAATTTATTATCATATAGAATGAATTCACGTACATATAAATTTTCTTCATTATAATTTTCATTTTTTTCTCTTTTTTCTTAGAAATTTATATTTATTTGTAACAAGAGGATTTTGTACGTTTCGTGTTTCATTTACGTTTCGTTTGTTATTTTCAGCGATTAATGCCGACAAACATTTATTTTAGGAAGCTCGTTAATAATTCTAAGAATTCAAAAACAGTCATTAAAGAAAAACAAGAAAAGTGCTATAGACGGCCAAGCCCGCTATATAATACCCTACACCACATTGTTGGATGTAGATGACAGCAATTAAAAATTTATGAACGACCTTCGTATAATTTGTATTTAAGGTATATGGCTAAGTTAAAAGTACATTATTATGATACTAACATTTATGTATTTCAAAATGATTTTTCCTGGAGGTTAATTCGGAGCTTAAAGAAATACTGGACCGATCCTCATGGTATTTCGAACATCGATTAAAGAATTAACTTATCTTATCACATTCCGTGGGGACATTTGCATGGGACCTGAGCCCAAAAAAAAAAAACATGTACCAAAATTACCACTTGTAGAGTGTTCACAAAGTTAACATGGACAGACGAATATCGTAAATCGACTTAAGTTTTGATTCGAACGTTTGGCTTAAAAGTGGGTGTTAGATTTTTTTTCTCTATGTTACAAACATTAACACAAATGCATAATACGGTGCTGTAGGATATAATAAATTTATGAAAATTGTATATATTTTTCGCTACTTATGAAAAAAGAATGTAATAGAATGTAATGGAACTAATTTCATAATTAACTTCTTTAAATGCCAACAAATCGAATCGTGTTCTTTAAAACATTTCCCCTACAGGTTTAATAGTCATTTCATGTATTTGTACATGAGCTGGTGTAGAAAGGACATAAATTATACCCTGTGATATATCTTCTGGTTTTAAAATAGCTGCCACCGTATGTTTCATACTTTCGGGTATAATTTCTGTTTCAGTAGCACCAGGACTAATGCTCTAGAAAAGAAAAATTCATTAAAAAAATTCTTCAGTTTAATTTCCCACTTACCGTTATTTTAATCTTCGTACCCAAACCCTTAAACTCTTGACGATAAATTTCCGTTATGGCGGTTATGGCAAATTTAGAGGGTGCATAAATATTATTATCTGGTACATAATTGGGTAAACATCTAACACGATGACCCGAAATACTATTTAGCAATATAACATGACCATTGAAATTACGTTTTTTCATTGACTGAAAAGCTCTTTGAGTACAAGACACAACACCCATAACATTTGTTTGTAAAACTTTTTCTATTTCCTCTACATTTCCGGTGCTTAATTTTCCTTTACTCATACAACCAGCATTATTGACTAAAATATCAATGGCTCCAAATAAAGAAATGATTTCATCGAAAGCTTTATTAACCGATTTTAAGTTGGAAACATCACACTCTATGGCTGTAAGTTTACTTTGTAGTTCTTTGGGTAATTGTTGTTTTAGTGCCTCCACACGTTCCACACGTCTGGCTAAGCCCACAACTTGTAAACCATTTGCGAGAAGATCTTTAACAATAGCAGCTCCAATGCCAGAACTTGCCCCTGTAACAACAGCTATTTTGTTGTGCCAACGTTCCATGGTTTTTATCGATAATAATTTTATTAATTTTTATTATTTGTTTTGGTTTTTAATAGTTTGAAGGTTTTGTTAGAACTATAGTCGTTTGTGGAATATAAGATAATTTTAATGAGTTATTTGTTTAGGTCGTTATCTAACCTGAAAGTGGGTTGTTGTGAATTTTGTGATAAGAAAATTATTTGTGTTTTTTTTTAATTCTCAATATTTTTTAAATAAATAAAGTTTATTTTCTTTAATTGCAAATTGTTGAGAATATAAGACTGCAATTTTAAAAATAATAATAGTGCACAGTGGGATAGATTCTAGTTTTTGGAAATAAGTCTGTAATTAGTGATCAACTGGATAGAAACATAGGAAAACTTATTTTTTTTTTGATTTTTTCATTTTTTAAATGATAAATAATTGTTATTTAAGTTAAACTATTTCGGGGTAATACTTTTTTATTTACAGTAGAATTTGAATCGTATCTGGAAAGTGGTTCTACTTGCTGAGAGTCTACTGTAAAGTAAGATAAGTAACATATGTTTGCAGGTTTTAAAGATTTTATCAGGAGCTATAAGATAGTTAAAAATTTTTTTCGGACATAAAATGAGAAAAATACAATTAAGAATGTATAGTCAATCAAGCCCGACTATCTAATACCCTACACCACATCGTCGGTTAGAAATGGTGGTAACGAAAAATTATGAACGACCCTCGTATAAATTGATTATCTGATTTATTCTTAAGTGTGTAGAACATTATTGTGACACTAACATCAATGAATTTTTCTGGGGGTTATATTAGGGATACAGGAAATTATGGACCAATCCTTGTATAATTTTGTAAATCAATATTTTGCTTATATTTATTTTAATTTGATCAATTGTTATTATAGTTTCAACGTATATGTGAGATCTTTTCCATTAAAAGTGATATTTGAAAAGGGGTTTGTATGTATGAGAAATAATGATCGCATATTTTGGCACATCGTTTTAGATTATAATAAGAATTAAATGTACCTAATTTTGTTTAAATCGCTTTGTATTTAGTATTTAATCAATTTCGGGATGAATATTTGTATGGGAGGTACATGAAATATTGGACAGAAGATAGCCAATTTTGATAGGCTTTGTCCGTGCCAAAATAATATATTTACCAAATTTCATCACAATAATTCAAAAATTTCAACCTGTAGACTGTTCATAACGTTTTCATGAACATTCAGCCGGACAGATAGGCAGACAGACAGGCATTCATACGTTAAATCGACTCAGAAATTCTAAGTGATTCTAAGTCGAACGCCATATTTAACCACATTCAGTAGTGTAGGGTATAAAAATTGGAGCTCGAAAGAATGATCGAATGTCTCCTGTGTAAATATATTTCAAATCCATCCAGGTGATCAAACGTTTACAAAAAAAAAATGATTTTGTTCCATTGTGGAGTATGACAGCCAACCGGACAGATAGACGGGCAGACAGACAGGGCTCGGTTAAAAAGATCGAATGTCCTCTGTGCAAATATCTTTTAAATCCGTTCTGGCGATCAAACGCCTTAGAATTATTTATAAAAAAATCGGTTCTGTTCCATTGTGGAGTATTATAGTTCGTCAAAATATTGTGGTCGCCATATGTTTGAAAATATGCTTAACTGATCACAATTTTATTGTTATGAACAAATATTTTTTTACAGTTTGTTAACATTATTTATAAATAAAAAATTAGAAAATTAAAGTAAATAAAATTATATGACGAAGATATATAAAAATATTTTTATTGGAATAAATATATTTTTAATGGCGATAACAATAATTTTATTGGCGATAACAATAGTTTTAGTGGCGATAACAATATTTTAATGGCGATAACAATAATTTTTGTGCAAAAAGACAATACGAATAAACATACTTTTTATTATAACAACAATATTTTTATTGGAATAACAATATTTTCAAATTTTGTAGGTGCGGTAACAATATATTATAACAATAGTATGTTGCTTCTCGTTTACGGTTACCGTAAACATATTTTTCTCTGCGTGTATGTTTAAAATATGATCAAAATATCTCTATGAAATGTTATGTCCATATCGTTTTTCTTTTTGCAATAATATCTGAGTTCTAAGAGATATTTTAATGAAATGGTTGGACCTAAAGTGTTTTCGATTTGTTTTGGAGGATAACAAACCCCTATCTGGTCTGGGGTGTAGCACAATGTGTTCAAAACTTTTTTCTAATAATAATAAATATTAAAAAAATGTTTCCAAAATTACAGCGAAAAATATTTTACTCAGAATAGACGCCTTTTAGAAGTATTTATGAAACGTATGAGTAATAAACTTTTTTCTAACAATTGTAATTAATCATACGCACCGCTTCACAAAATAATAATAAAACTGATTAAAATACATTTTTTCTAAAAAATAGTAAAACCTTAAAAACATTTTTCCAATTTTCTTTTATAAAATTTTTCTAATCACTTCATCCACTTTTAAAATTAAAAAAGTAAAAAATAAAAAAAATACAAAAGGAAACTTAAAATGTCATAAAATTCTAATTGAATTAAGTAGCAGGAACTTAATGTGATGGCATCTTGTGGTTATGTTGCAAAATATCTTTCCATTTCTTTATTCTTTTGTATCTTTTCTTTTACTTAACAAAACTAAAATTTCAATTTCATTAAAACGCAGTTGTAGTTATTGAGAAAAACACAGGATGAAGGAAAAAAATGGAAATTTAATTATTTTTACGTTAATTTATGTTTGTGTACGTAAACAAAGGTTTAAGTTGCAGTACGTGTAACAACAACTGTAACGTTGTTGTTTTTATTTTGCATTCGTTCAAAAAAAGGTAAAAAAACTAAACAATAGTTGGCGGCACATTTACCATCATTTCAACAGGAAACTTAAGCAACAAGACAACTTTATTTATCTTTATTTACCTTTAACGAAGAGCTGCTCCTTACAAAAGTGGCCAAAAAAACTTGAAGAATAAAAAAAATAACACTCCTTCTTAATCTATAATGCAATGCGTTGGTAAAAAGACATAAACTCAGAAAAATATATTTGGAAATAAAATTTGCGCAAAATAGTTCCAAGTTATTGTTCTTTTTCTTAAAAAGAATTAAAACGTTTCTCTGAGTGTATTTTAGTAAAAGTAAAAGTAGCAATTGAAAATTTTTACAACATGACAACAATTTTATAAAATGTTTAGTTCTATTTCCCGGAGATGAAGATACAAACTGAAACTATGTAACTGAAGAGGAATTAAAAAAAAAAAGAAAATTGAAATAAGTTTAGTAGTTTTAGCTGTTTAAAAATACAATTTATATTTTTTCACGTCAGTATTCTTAAGTGAATTTTGTAAAGCGTTAATTTTTCTCCGTCCGTCCTCCTGTCCATCTATCTGTCAGAGTGTTAGTTTTTTTGTTTCATTTTATTATTGTTAAAAAGTAAACAAACAAAATAATTTAATTTTTATCTCTGTGTTTTTTTACTTTTTTGCACGAAATAGTGAAAAAATATTTGCTAAAAGACTCATATGTATAAAAAAACGAGTTAAAACTTTAAAAAAGAAGAAACAGCAATAAAATGAAGACATAACAAGCAATAATGCTATACTCGGCTGCTTAAGCTCTTAATTGCCCTATATCTCTTTTCACTCCAAAGTTTGACAAAGAACTCGTCAATAGATTGGTCCACATTCCGACAACTGCCTCGTCAAATTACGGTCTTAGAATATCATCAGGGTCAGAATATGGTCTCAGTTCAGTCCATAATATAGCCACATTTGAGATTGGAACATGGTCTTATTAAATATCAGAATATGGTCTCATTTAGGATTTTAATATGTTCTCCTTTGGAACCAGAATATCGTCATAATAGAAACCATTATATGATTTCACTTGAGACTCATTTGAGACCAGAATACGATCTCAATTGAGAGTTAAGGTCGGACTATGGACTTATTTGAGACCAGAATACGATCTCAATTGAGAGTTAAGGTCGGACTATGGACTTATTTGAGACCAGATTATGGTCTCATTTGGGACTAGATTATGCTCTCAT
Source organism: Cochliomyia hominivorax (assembly GCA_004302925.2). Taxonomy (NCBI): domain Eukaryota; kingdom Metazoa; phylum Arthropoda; class Insecta; order Diptera; family Calliphoridae; genus Cochliomyia; species Cochliomyia hominivorax. Next base: position 27,550,236 of record PYHX02000495.1, read on the forward strand.
TTAGCACCAAAATTTTGTCTATCTTTTATCCAGATTATGGTTTCATTGGAGAATAGAACATGGTAATTTTTTGAGACCAGAATATTTTACCTAAAAGAATAGATTATGGTATCATTGGAGACTAGAACAGGACAATATTATGAGAAAAAGAATGAGACCAGATTATAGTTTCATTTGAGACCAGATTATAGTTTCATTTAGAACCAGAATATGGTCTCATTTTGGACCAAAAATATTCTCATTTGATCTCTCAGTATATAGTGTCATAAAAAACCAGAATATGGCCTCATTTGAGACTAGATTTTGGTCTCATTTGAGTCCAGATATGGTATCAATTGAAATCAGAATATGGTCTTAATTAAGAACTGAATATGATCTTACTTGAGTATAGAATATTGCTTCATTAGAGACTAGAAAATGAACTTATATCATGGTGTCATTAGATACCAGATAATAGTCCCATCAGAGACTAGTTAATATATCGTAAAAGATTTGAAATTTGAAATAATTTTCCCTCGATATTACACACAAAATGACAAACTTAATACGCTTTCATTCACAAATACAGCTGGAAGGAATAAAACCACCAAAAAATATTTTCGAAAATAAACAACGAAAAAACCGTTAAAATAACAAACTTTGTAATAATGTTACTTATTTTACTTGCTGTTCGCTTGTGGTTGCAAGTAGTGATTGTTACTGTTACAACTTTAACATCAGCACTTGTATTATAATCATGTTGCAACGAGTGAAAAAATGCCTTAAGCGTTAAATAGTTCTTTTTATAACTTTTAATGTTTGAATGCGAAATTTTGCTGCATTTAAAATATTTTAAGGATTCAACTCGTTTACTTTTTAAGTTTATTTGTAATTTTACTTTTTTTCTTATTGTTTTTTTTTCTTAATAAAGTTCAAGGATATTAAAGAGAATAAAAAGGAATTTCATGCACACATACACACAAATATATGCATAAATAAGTATTAAACCAAATGTAGAGTTTATAAACCACCTTCTTTGCCATAAGACACAACTACACACAACCAAACAAACCGCCAGGAAAATATGAAAATATTTAAAGAGAAAATTTCATTTATTCGTTATAAATTTTTATAAAAAATAAGAATTTTATAAAAATTAGGAATTGAATTGAATGCATGTTGAAGTATGAATATATAAAAGTTAGTTATGTGATACTTGGGAACGATAACTTGGGAAATAAGGAAACCTTAAATAGTAAAAAATTTGAATTTTAAAGAAATTTCAATTTTTGGAGAAAATTTAGTTCTTTTTTCATTTTAAGTAGAATTTTTAGATTTTCAGAAAAAATTGAATTTTTTACTGAAAATTTCGAATTTGTTATGAAATTTTTTCTAATTCCATTTTTAGTGAAATGTTTGGAATTCGCATTTTAGATTTTTAAATAAGAATTGTTAGTAAAGGAATATTTTTTATAACAAAATTTCAATTTTATTGAAGAATTTTCTAACTTAATCGATAAATTTCAAAATGTTTAACGATGTCCAAGGGAATGTTTCAATGGAGAAATAGGTGTGGTGGAAAGTGTGGTGCTTAATTTCTTTAAGAAGGAGCAGAGTGATGAATGAAACCTTTCAAAAATACAGATTAATCTTTCAAAACAAGAAGATATTTTTCTTATGAATATTGTCAGAAAAAATATTCCCCATAACTTGATCTTCTTTTTATTTCCTTTCCTTCAAGTTAACTTTCCCACCAACTCATCCCATTCAATTCATTTAAAAAAATTTTTTTAAAAACGTAAAAAAAAGAAACGAAAAAAGAAAGAAAAAAAACTGCTCAAAGTTAATGAAGCTTCATTAATGAGACCATGAAAATAAATAATATTTTGTAGTCAGACATTTTTATACCCTACACCATCATAGATGGTGAGGGTATTATGCGTTTGTGGAGATGTTTGTAAAGGACTGAAATAAAAGCCCTATCACCAATTTTAAGTATTCGATTCGATTCAAAATAACTTCTTGAGTCGATTTAAGCATGTCCGTCCTTCCGTCCAGCAGTCTGTCCATGTAAAGCTTGTTCGTAAAGTACAGGTCGCAGTTTTGAAGATGTCTTAATGAAATTTGGCACGTACTATTATATTGGTCTATTGAATTTGGTTATGATCGATTCATTATTTCATATAGGCCCCATGCAAATGTCCCCCTGGAATGGGGTTTTTAGTTTATAAGATTTCAAAATATAAAATGATTTTAACCAAATTTTTCGAAAATAAGTCTAATTATATTATTAAATGATCTACTAAGTTATACAAGGATCGTTCTATTATTTGTCATTGGTTCCATACAACCACCTTCCCCAATATCACTAGCAAATTTATAAATCGTAGATCTACATGGGTATTGTAAAATCGGTCAATAATTTTTCTTGATTCCTGATAAAAATTCATTTAAAACGCATTAATTTCACATATATATAAGTATCTTAATAATCTATTGCACACATACGCATACAGACACAAGAAAAGTAAATTATATGAGGACCATTCATAAATTTTTCGTAGCAGACATTTACAAGCAATAATGTGGTGTAGGTTATTAAATAGTCATGCTAAACCGACTATAACATTTCTACTTGCTTATTCTTAGTTTCTTTTCACTTTTCTTTATGTTCTTCTTTCACTTTGTTTCAAAAAAACTTCTGCATAATTTGCACATTTTCCCCCTAAAAAAATAATAAAAAACAGTGTAATACAACCATTATTTTCATTTCTTTTTCTTTTGAATTGGATTTCTTAATATAATTTTTTCTCGGTTTCAAAACTGACTTTAGAACAAATACAAAGTGAATAACGATTATGAAAATAAGAATGAAATAGATGAAAAAAATAAAAAAATCTATACAGACAGAGGAAAATTTCTATAAATCAACATAAATTGTGCGTATTTTACAGATAAAAGATACGGTCAGCCATAATTGGCTAAAAGAAAAATTAATAAAAATTCCTTTAAAAAAGAGAATTGAAATGGATTTCAGAGAAATATTTTATTAAAAATATAATTATAGAAGTATTATTTTTCATAGAGGAGAAACGTTATGAATTTTAAATCATTTATAAATGATGAATGAGAAAACGCCTTAAAAATGTTTTTTTTTTATATCCTCCATCATCACAAGTGGGGAAGTGGGTATTTTAAATTCGTCATTCCGTATGTAACGCTAGAAATAATTATTGACAAAGCTTAATGAAGTTTGGCTTAAGAAGTTTCATGGTAAAAGTCCAACCTTTAAGTTTAAGCAAATTTTTTTTCACAATATGAAGATACAGGTACATGAAATACTATTCCAAAAATTTTTGCAAACAAAAGGTATAGAAAAGACAACCATTTTTATGACTCATTAAGCTTAAGCGTGTTACTTCACCCGAATTTGTGGTGAAGGGTATTGAAGATTTGTACTTAACTGACAAGTGAGATTTTTAAGAAGAAAACACATAAAACTCCATAAAGTTTATACTTTTGCTTCAAACAAAAATCCTTTGAAGCGACCGCAATAATGAGCCGTTTCGAACGAAATTGTGTATGGATATTTGTTACAGTCTTCTTCAAAATCGGCAATTCAAAATTCCTTATAAAAACTTTTATAAAATTTACTACGGAAACTAAATTGGCGAATAACTATGGAAGATCCCTTTTCAGAATGTAAGTGTTGGAGGGTATTTAAGAATCGACACATCCTAATAAAGCATTATTGGTTGTCCTTTTTTTTTGAAAATTCAATGGAAATTTTAGAAAAAAATCTGATTTTATTTCGATTTTTTTTAGAAACTATTTGTTGAGAAAATTAGTAAGTTCACATATAGAAGATAAAAATCGATTTCTATTAACAAACTTTAATTTTAAGTGAAAAATTTAAATTTTTTTCAAACAATTTTTTTTGGTGAAAAATTTTTCACTAAAAATATTTATTTTTTGGCAACTAAAAAATTTTTAAATTTTTAGTATAAATGTGATTTTTTTAATAATAAAATGATTTTTTTTAATAAAAAAATTTTAATTTTTAGTGCAAATTTTAATTTTAAGTAAAAATTTGAATTTTTGATGAAAATTTGAATTTTTGGTGAAAATTTGAATTTTTGGTGAAAAATTGAGTTTTTGGTAAAAATTTGAATTTTTGGTGAAAATTTGAATTTTTAGTGAAAATTTGAATTTTTAGTGAAAATTTCATTTTCGGTGAAAATTTGAGTTTTTGGTGAAAATTTTAATTTTTAGTGAAAATTTCATTTTCGGTGAAAATTTGAGTTTTTGGTGAAAATTTGAATTTTTGGTGAAAATTGGAATTTTTGATGAAAATTTGTATTTTTGATGAAAATTTGAATTTTTGGTGAAAAATTGACTTTTTGGTAAAAATTTGAATTTTTGGTGAAAATTTGAGTTTTTGGTGAAAATTTGAGTTTTTGGTGAAAATTTGCATTTTTGGTGAAAATTTGAATTTTTGGTGAAAATTTGAATTTTTGGTGAAAATTTGAATTTTTGGTGAAAATTTGCATTTTTGGTGAAAATTTGCATTTTTGGTGAAAATTTGCATTTTTGGTGAAAATTTGCATTTTTGGTGAAAATTTGCATTTTTGGTGAAAATTTGAATTTTTGGTGAAAATTTGAATTTTTGGTGAAAATTTGAATTTTTGGTGAAAATTTGCATTTTTGATGAAAATTTGCATTTTTGATGAAAATTTGAATTTTTGGTGAAAATTTGAATCTTTAGTGAAAAATAGAATTTTTTATGAATATTTTTAGCGAATTTTTTATTCACATGTAAGTTAAGGGTAGACCATATAAGAATATATATTTTAAGAACCCACTAAAATTTCTCTCATTCCACGCTCAGTAGGAATCATCTAAGACATCTGAGTCAATTTAGCTATAACCGTTTGTCTGTCAGCTGTCGGCACGCTCACATCTACAATGATTAACAAAGCTTAATTAAATTTGACCCGAGTATTTTGCTATGGTTCTGAGAAGTTTCGGTTCAGTATATTAAATGATATAGAACGATATTTGAGTCAATCCCTAAATTCAAGAATTTTCTACTATAAATCGATAAATTAAAACAAAATTTTGTGATGATATATAATACATTACCAATAAAGAAATGATCAAAATTGGTTCAGTGGAATAAGATTTTGTTATATTTACGAAATATATCATATTATTTAATGCGTTTGTAAGTGTATGTTAGTGTGGACATAAACTGTTCGAAACATAACGTTCATACGTATTTGAAGGTATCAAAGGTTTAGCATAGCCAAATGTAGCATTTCAACTTGTATTTATTTAAGATTTTAAATTTCTGTCGCCGTAGCATACTTTTAGGCAATTTTTATTTTGCTTTAAACATTAATAAATTCCCTTAATTTTTATCTTTATCCCCTTTAAATTGTATTTTCTACTAAAAATTTTTATTTACTTAAAACGTGTTGATAATTTTTCTATTTTTTGTTTAATTCCCAATTTTGTATTCTATTCCATTTTTACTTTATTTACTTTCATGTAATAACTCTTGTTTTCTCAAATAAATTCTATTTTTATTTATCTTCTCTTTCTAAATTCATTTGTAAAAAGAGAAAGAGAAAGAAAAATAATAAAATAATCTGTCACGTTCTCGTTAATCACTGTATTATGTACGCATTAAAATTTTAATGTCAAATTACTTGAAATGACCTAAATACAAAATAAAAATCCTTACAACACAGTAAAAAAGAAGATAAATGGTAAAAAAGGAAGAAAGAGGAAAGGGGAAAAAGTGATAGTGAAGAGCGAATAAGGAGGAGTGTAATTGTAAGCACTGAAAGACAAAAAATGATAATAAAGTGTTTATTATCACACAATAAGTTTGTGTTTATTTTTTCTACTGTAAGAGTGTTAGTGTTGACTGTATAAATAATTATATAAGTTAGTATTAGTAAATATGGTAAATTTATTTAAATTATATTTTTTTACAAAGAATTTTGTCTGAAACATTAAATAAATTAAGAGTCAAAATGATTAAGAGTCTTTTATGTTTTAATGTCTTTTTTTTTGGCGTTTTAAAAATTTATATGTACACCCTCCACCAACATTAATGGTGAAGAGGGTACATAATAACTTTGTCATTTCGTGTGTAACCCTAAGAAGAAATCATCTCAGATCCCATGATGTATATATATTCTAGCATCAAATCAAAATCGGAGTTGATTTAGCTATGTCCATCAGTCTGTTGTTGGCACACTCATACCCACAATAACATAGTTGAACTAAATTTTGCCTAAGTATTTGCTATAGTCCTTGAAATTTTCGTATTTAAAGTCGGCTTATTATATTAAAATATATGGACCGATATCTGAGGAAACTTCTAAGTTAAAAGTAATTAAAATTGTCAACTATAAATCGACAAATTAGACAAAAATTCGTTACAATTCAAAATATTATAAAAGTCGGTTCAGAAGAAAAATAGTTATAGCTAAAAATATAACTAATTTTTTGACTCATTAAGTGTTGCTGTTTAATACTAAAGAAAAACTTTTATATACTGTATACGTCTGTGAGTGCATGTGTGAGTGTGTTTATATAAATCACAACACATCTTCACACGCAATTGTGGTGGAGGGTATTGAAGTTTCGGCGTAGACGAATACATCACACTTATTTGTTATTAGATTAATTTTGACTGTTTTAGAGTTTGGGGTAGAAAAAATCACTTTTATTTTAAGAAAATAAAGTCGAAAATATAATTAATGACTGAAATTATTTCAATATCATAACATTTATTTTTGCGACTTAAATCTGTCTACACCTACAACGACGGAATATTTTCGGAATATTTTGTGCTTTTAAAATTTTGAATCCAATTTAAAATGGACTTTTAGAAACCCGACATATTTTTTAGAATTTTTTCCGTTTTTAAAGCCAATTTTCGATAATCTACTATGTAACAAAACGAACTAAAGGATAAGGAGTGTGATCGAAAAATTCTGAACACACGTTTTTTATTAAAAACTTTTCAATCAAGTATTATTTGATGATTAAATATTTTCAACAAAACACAACTTGGTCCTTCGAAAATATGAAGGTCAGAAAAAAAGAGCAACGAATGATCTGTAAATTTTTCTCAAGTTCCTGATCAAAAATTTTATTTTGCTGATGATAAAGAGAATATTGAGGAAAAATTTAAGATCAAAAAGCAGTCAAAATTTCGCAAAAAGTTTTTGTTACGCCAAACAATATATAGTTGTAGAAAAATAAACTATTCACACAATTTTATTATTCAATAAAACAAATAATGCGAACAGACACAATTTTTATTGTTACGACGACAATAACTATTTTTATAAATGAAAAAACAAAATGCGAATAAACAAATTTTTAATTATAATAACAATATTTGTTTATTTTGAATAACAATATTTTTAGTGGTTATAATAATAACTATTGCTATTAATGCAAAATTACAATGCGAGTAAAAAAATTTTTAGTTACGGTAACAATATCTCGTTCTAGCAACTTGTTTATGGTTATTGCAAATATATTTTTTCTCTACGTGTATAAAAATAACAATTAACATTAGGAAATGTTTGTAAAAAAGTTTTTTTTTTCATGCATAAGCCTTCATATGTCCATATATTTAAAATCAAACATGACATCCTGACACAATGGTAAACATATCCATAAATGGTAAAAGATCAATAATGTGGTATTTGTACCAAGAGAGGCAAATTCTCCAGACTCTTCGGAACTAAAGCCAGTGTAGAGATATTGGGCTTTTGTTAAAATAGAATTGAAACACATACACTTGTTTCGAGCAAAGTGATAGAAAGCATTTTAAAAACGGTAATGGAAGGGTTTCCGAAAAAGGTTTAAATTTCATCACTCCTTAATAAACAAAAAATGTTTATTATTTATTTAAAATTTATTTAAAGTATTTAAAAATACTAATTTTTTAAATACTTGGCCAACTGTTCGAAGGACCAAGTTGTGTTTTGTTGAAAATATTTAATCATTCAATAATACTTGATTTAAAAGTTTTTAATAAAAAACGTGTGTTCAGAATTTTTCGATCACACTCCTTATCCTTTAGTTAGTTTTGTTACATAGTAGATTATCGGATACTGGCTTTATTTATTTTTCCTTTAAAACCGGAAAAAAAATCTGAAAATATGTCGGGTTTCTAAAAATCCATTTTAAATTGAATTCAAAATTTTTAAATTTCAATTTAGCTTTGTTTTTATCTTTTTTCAAGGACATTTAAAAAATTAACTAATATTAGTCAAATTCATAGAGAAAGTGTGAACTTTACTTCTTTTCCTTTTTTAGAGGGAGAGAGAGATCTTTTTGAAATCCATTTTCCATTTTTATTTAAATAAATATAGTGATTTTTTGAACTTTATCCTTTTACCCATACCGAACAGAAGGAAATTTCTTCAAGCGTACAATTGCTATTTGGGAAAACTTATTCAAGCAAAAATTCTAATAAAACAAATATTTTTTGCTTTTTTTGTAGTTTTTGTCAGATGTTGAAGAAATGATGATTATGATTGTAGTGCACAGTGATGAGGGAGAGAAAATGAAAGGATTTAAATTTGAATCTACAAAACAGTGAGAACTTTTTATATCCATATAAATATGATTTGGATTTGGAAAAAATGGAACTTGTTTAAACACTTTAATGTATAAAAATATTAAAATTCAACCACTTAGAATATTGCTTGAATTCATCTTAAATTCCAGTTTTTGAGTGTTTTCTGATTTTTTAAAGTTCTTGAGGCAGAGCATTAAGGATTTATTCCGGGAATTAAATTTTATTTAAACTTCAAACATTAAAATATACTTGTGTTAGATTTCGGTTTTATTAACATACTCAAGTGTACTTATGTATTCAAGCCAGAAATTTACGCTCCAGTTACAGTATAATTCAATTGTATAACTAGAATTTAAGTTGAATTCTAACATAATTTAAAGTTTTTTGGGAGATTTTTGGTATTTAACATCTTCGATAAAATTAAGTATAAATTCTAAATTTAATAGTTAAATTGAAGAATATTTGCATATTTTTTGTGATCTTGAAGATCTTCAAAGTGTTGCTTCTTTTAATAATTCTTATAGAACAAATTCTAAATATAATATCGGCCAGACAAATGTGAAAATTTTAGTTCTGCCTTACAAGTCAATAAATTCGATCTACGTTAAAAGATGATCTTGTCTGAAATAATGCCCTAACACTTATTATAAAATGGTTACATTTTTGTGTTGTATCGTTATTGGTGAATTAGATATTAAAAAGTGCAAACAGTCATATTTAAAGCTTTGCCAACCATCCAAATGAACGCAGAACCGGAATACAAGTAATAACGAGTTATTGCTCTGTAGTTGTTGGTGAAAGAAAGGCATTATGTGATGATGTTTTCGAGTAATCAGAGAAAACTATACCAAAAACAATAGATTCATTTACTGATAGAAAATTACGGGAAATGTCCTTAATATTTAAACAGACACGAGGAAATAAGATAGTGGATGAACAATTTTAGTCTAACCTATTTAAAGCCCAGGCCTTTCCATTGCTGATTTGTTTTGGTTTCACTTCAGAACATTAAATTTAGATATTGAAATTAACGTAAATTGCATTAATATTCAAAGAGCTATTTCTTTCCATCATAACTGCGGTCGGCCACATATTATAAAATCGGTCAAAATTATTTGGAAAACAATGGACAATGGCCCAGACAAAATCAGAAAGGAGAGATCTTTTCTTCACTTTAAAATATTAAATCATTATTAAATTGTATATTCAAATTATTTAGGGGACCATTTTCTTTGGTTTAATTTTTTCACTTTTTATTTGAGATCCGATTAAATGATTCCTTATAAAATCAGTCGAGTTAGTAAAAAATTATTTTTTTTGATTTCCCTCTTTCATAAAACCATTTTGAAATTTTGAATAAATGCCAACTGAATGCCATTCATTCCGTACACTTCTAAAGTTCTACGAATATTTGTGCCACGACATTTGGTTCAGTGTAGGACCAGAAAAAGAGAAAAATGTATTTCAAATTTATTTCGTCTATTTTAATTCACGTTACACTGTTCCATCATCATGTATAACCCGAAAAATTCTTTCAATCATATAAGTAGATTTGAACAAAGAATTATTATAAATAAACTTAACTGAAGAAAGTTTAATATTTCACTTAATTTTAAGGTTATGATTTCACTATAAGTTTAGGGTGCCAAAATTAAATAAAATTGGTTAAAGGATATATTGAACCCTTGTAATCAATAGATGTTAAAAATATCTTATTCAATACAGTTACTTGATTAAATAAGTAAAGAAACGTAAATTTGTTATTCTTAATCAAAAATAGAGAAAAACACTGAAGTCTTAAATTTTTATAATAAAAATATTAAGCACATTTAAGAAAAATCTTAAATAAAATAGGAATTTAAAAATATTTTTAATTTATTTATATTTTTAATATATATCCCTTGTGCGTATGAGTAATATTAATATTTTTTTCATTAAATATTACTCATATGTTTTATTTATCAACATTTTCCAACCATTAAAACCATTGACATTTTCTATTTTAATTATCCCAGTTGTTCTTTTCTGTCAATTTAAAACTTATTTTTTTCCAAACTCTATGACCAAACAAATATTTCTACCACCCAGAGGTAGTAAAATGCATTCATGTGAGAATTATTTGTAAAGAGAGAGTGAGAGAGAGAGAGGGGAGTAAATTTACATTAACTCACACTAAACTCTAAACTCTTTACTCACAACAATAACTGATGATAAGAATATGATTTTTATTTTCTTTTTATTGTTGTTGTTGGTTTTTGTTTTCAGTTTTCCCAAAAATATCCTGAGGACTTTTCATGATGAAATAAATTCAAATGTGTTTTGCAACACAATTTTCTTTTGTATTTGGCATTGAGTGTTAATAAAATCACTCATACGCCATGTGGTGTCATTAAATTATCTCTTCTATTCTGTTTTGTTCTTCTATAATATTTTCGTATTTTTGCTGGTTTTGTGCAAAGGAAAACTGGTCAACATATTTATCATAAACTAAACAAAAATTCAAGGAGAGAAGAAAATTGCTTTAAATGATTTTTTTCCAAATATTTTGAAATGTTTATGAAATTTGAAATGAAATTTTTAATACAGTGAGGGATAAAAGAGTTTTGACATAATTTCTAAATTAATATTGGGGTATTTAAAAACAATACTGTAAATTTTGTTACCAGGTGTTATTGTTAGAACTTTACTCGATGAAAGATTGTTACAAATGAAAAAAAAACACGCTTTTAACCATAATATGTTTGTGGTACAACAAAATGTCGTTGACTTATATTTGAACATATATCTAAACATATTGTTACTAACATATTACTTTTAATTTTTTTTCGGTAATTTTTATTTCAGCAACAAAATTATTTTTAAAATAAATAAAATTCAATAATTGAAATGTTGGCGATTAAAATATATGTTTGTCATGAAAATAGAACTGTTGTCATGATTATATTGTAAAAACAAATGAGAATGTTTATTCGGTCAATCCCGTCATTTAAATACCCTCCCCACGTTCTCGGTTAAAAATGATTACGAAAAATTAATAAACGACTTTCGCATAATTTGTCACATTATTGTGACACTAAGATTTATGTTAAATTTATGCGTTTAAAAAATAATTTTTCTTGAAGGGACGTATGTAAATTATGGGCTACAGGAAATTATGAACTGACCCTAGTAAAATTTTGAACATTGATTTTTGCTTATATTTGTCTTAATGTGACCAATAATTATTACAATAATGTGAGATTTTTGCCCTTAAAAATGATGTGGGTTTGTATTGATTCTATGAGAAATAATTAATCGACCCTCGCAGTTTTTGGCACATCGTTTTAGAATGTTATAAGTGTCAAACTTTGTTTAAATCGTTTTTATTTGGGTTTTTTTACCTTAAAACCGAGAAGAACATTTGTATGAAAGGTACCTGAAATATTGGACCAAACATGGGTCAAAATATTTACCAAATTTCATTGTTATATTTCAAAAGTTGCGACTTCTACACTGTTCACAATGTTTACATGGACAGACAAATAGGCGGACTCCGTTAAATCAACTTAGAAAGTGATTCTGAGTCGAACGGTATACTTAAAGGTGGATGTAACACCACTTTTTCTGCATGTTACAAACAAATGCACAAATGCATAATAGATTATAATTAACTTTCTCTGCGTGTATACATTTAAAATCATTGATAGTCCGGCCTAGCGATCTCATAAGACTTGTACCAGTAAATAAAAATTTACTTTGTCGTAGTCTCTACATGTGGCAGAAAGCTTTAGGTGCTTTACTGGAATATGTTATGCTTATCTTAATTATAATTAATTTTCTCAGAAAACTGCTATGAACGTTATGGGAAGTATGGGCTGAATTCTATGAGAATTCACTAAAATTTGTGTAGAGTTTTTACTGATCATCATTTAGACAGTTTGTAACGGATGGAATATTTTGACCATAAAGGTGTCAAGTATTAATATCAAAATTTTAGTAAGAGAGAAAAAGTCAAATTATTTAGGAAGCATAATTGAGCTCTAGTTATTTTGCGATATCTCTACAACCTATATCGGTGATCAAAAATTTCTTTTACCAAACATTTTAACATTTTTACATTTCAAACATTATAAAAATATAACTTTTTTAAAAATCCCATTATTGGGATTTGTGATATTGTTGTATATTATTAATAAGTTGATTATGTCCAAACATTTAATACGTGTATTGGTGCTGCAAAAAATACAAAATGACTGCATATACTTTCTATATAACATGTTTTTTCATTGAATGTTTACAACCTTTGTGTGGATATACAAACGTACTCACATATTAAGTTAAGTTTACTTTTGTTGCATGAATTTTAAATATGTTTTAGTTATTGCATTTTTTATATAAAACAACATTGAGTTTTATTGCTGCGAAAAAAAAATTTTACGTGCTTGTGCATGTACATTCTCGCATTTAAAGCGAGTTAAAAAATAATCCTCATTTATATTTTTAACTGAAAGAAGAGTAAAATAAGTCAGATAAAATATGAAGATTAAAATTTTTATTTAAAGAATAAAATTTCTATCTAAGTAAAAATTAATGTTCGTAAATAAAGATTAAAAATTATGATCATTTGAAAATAAAGATTTTGCTCCGATTTTTTCCATACTCTGATTATTTCCATCCTTTTTTTGTGTAGGCCATTTTCATGAGGTTCTTTCGTTGTTTTGTCTTTTTCCAAAATATTTTAGCATAATTTTGTTAACCTTTTTGGAATGTTTAAGTTAAAGCTAAAGTAAAGTCCGTAATATATTTCCTTTTCTGAAAACTTATTTATTATTCACACTAAAGTCATTTTCGTGTTTAGTGTTGATTTAAAGAAAAAAAATATTTTTCTCATTCTTATTTTCGTTAAATTCATATATAAATACTCGGCATAAATAAACCCTTTTAATGGTTTTTATGGAAATTTTATAAAAAAATGTTTGTTTTTTTTGTCACTTGGAATTTCACGCCATCGAAAAGTGCGTTAAAGTTAAGTTTTTCTTTTGTATTGACGTTAAGTGTTTTTTATTTATTTGTTGACTGGGGTTATTTTTAAAGAAGAAAAAAATGTCATTATATTGATTTGGAAATTAATGAATGAACATAAATTTTGTTATATTTTTAAAGAATTTTAATGAGGACTGAGGAAGTTTATTAAAGAGCTTTTTATGAATAAAAAAATAAATTTAATTACATAAAATAAATATCTAATTGCAGGGACTCAACTCACAAAAATAAAATTAGGAAATAAAAAACTGAACAACAAATTAAACATCTGATTACTTTATCCACTTCATCAGCTCACAAAACATAAAACATTTATATTTCTAATGGAAATTATCGAGATCACATTATAATAATACTGGTAAAGAACTGGTATTTTTTCAATATATTCCTTGCAACAATACTATGTTCGTGGGAAACATTTATTGTCATCACCAACATGTCAATTATTATTGAATTAAATTTATTTTCGAAGTAGTTTTGTTGCTGCAATAAAATTATTGCCCATAAATAAAAAATAATATGTTGGTCGTAATATGTTTAGAAATATCTTTAACTGACCACGATATAATTGTTGATAAAGTCTCAGTTACTATTATACATATACAAAGACATTTTTTTGAAAAAAAAAAAAAAAAAAAAAATACATATTTTGAGCATTTCAACATAAAATTTTTACTTTCAATTTATTTTCATAACCATAAAGTCTTCAGCAGCAAATATATATTTAATTCGATGATAACCTTAACATGCACAAATTTAATCATATATTATTATGATCACATTCAAACAAAATTAACGTCCAATAGTTCCAATAGTTTTGGAATGATGATGCTGTCTTAAGAAACTATTTATTTCATAACCCATAAGATAGTTTTAGGTCAACAATATTTTTGTTGTCAGACAACCATATACTTTTGTATCATAACCATATTTTGTTGTGCAAAAACTATATTTCATTTTCTTACAGCCATATTATGTAATTTTATAACTTTAAAAATCAAATCTGGGGATTACAAAATTTTTCGAGGTCCCGAGATTTTTCGGGGTTTCGGTATTTTTTATTCCATAAAAATTACAGTAATCATAAAATCCATTTTTTAAGACTAAACAGTTTTATCAAATTTATTGAAATTTTGTATTTTCAATATATAAATATAATTAAAAAAATAATTTTAAATGTTCGAAACGAAATTGATAAATGACTTTTCACATTCGTCTAACATTTTTTAAAATGGATTCAAGTTTTGTATGTTTATGACAATAAATTAAACCTTAAAATGATTATATTATTCGAGATGTCCCGGAAATTCCTTTTTAATGAATTCCAAAAATCCCGGAATCCATTTTTATCAAAGCTCAGGATTCAGGTTTTTTTAATCCCGAAAAAATTTGGGATTTTCGAAATTACGGGATTGACATCTCTAATTGTGATACATCAAAATTTTGTTACTTTACAACTATATTATGGTCAATATGGGTGTATTTTTACTTCAAAATATTATGGTGGAACGACAACCATTACAATTAATCATAATATGTTGCATATTATTTTTCTGTATGCAGATTCTTCGCTATAAACATTTTTATTATACAAATATCCCCCTTATTCCGGAGGGATATTTGTATGTGACCTACATGTGATAAAAGACGGATCATAACAAATTTCAATAGGCACCATCCTTTGGCCAAAATAATAGTACCTGTCAAATATCATAAAGCTGTACATGGACAGACAGCCAGCCGGACTGACGGACAAGCTTAAATCGACTCAGGAATCGATTCTGAGTCTAACGGTATTCCTAAAAATACCTATGGTGGTGTAGGGTATAAAAAATATTAAAGAAAAATCCATTTTTATATCCAAAAATAAAATTTTTACCAAAAATGAAAGACCAAAAAACTCTAAACAATCTGAAATATCTGCTGCTATTGGAGAAAAAATATCACAATACGTAATCTAAAATAAGATTATAAAAAATATTAATTTTTCAAGGTAAAATTCAGCAGAATTTAAACGACTTTTCTAATCATAAAAGCTGCCTCAATTAGTGATTCTCTTATAAATGTTTCCATAAATACAAGTTTCATTAAAATTTAGGTTAAACTGTCCATTTCTCTTTCAAATTTTAAAATTTCTTTTTTGCATGTTAAATAGTGATTATTTCATTCCCTTTTTTACTTTTATTTACATTTTCCATATTTTTAACGTTTATTGTCCGCAAGTAAACCATGTTAATAAAGTCCATAAACAAGAAAATTAATAAGTGTTAAATATAATTACATAATAGACGACCGTATTGAATATATAATTTGTAAACCATTTTTATTATTATGTTGTAGTTAAAATTAAAATTTGAGAAAAAAGAAGTGAAAGAAACGTGAAAAAAAAAACAGAAAATAATTTCGTTCTTAATATTCCGCCATTAAAACGGCAGGAAATTGTAAAATTTAATTTAATATTGCAAATTGACCAACATATTTAACATGTATATTTAATATAAAACAATTAGAGGTTTATGGTACAATTTGTTGGGTTTAACGATGCGTATGATTTATAATTTAACTAGAACAAATAATAATTATACGTTTAAGTTGTTCAATGTTTAATGTGTTTGAAGCGAAAAAGGTATAAATTTACATAAAATTAATCGCGAGGATTTAAACTAAAACATAAAAATATTAAGAAATAAATTAAGGAGTGAGATCAAATAATTCTAAACACACGGTTTTTGGTAGAACTTTTAACTCAAATATTATTTTACTCTATTTATGTAAAGTTACCTTTGTAAAACATGTCATTTATTAGGTTTAATGTCAAATAAATGAATTTATTGTTAATCTGATTCAAATGAGTGACCAGAAGAGAGTTCGTCCTAAAATTATTAAATATTTCTAATAAAATCCTTCTTGAAACTATAAAAAGTTGGCCAACAAATTAAAGGTCCGCCAATGTTTTTAAACAATATCGGGACAACTTGTTCGTTGATAGAAAACTTGGTTTAGGTAAAAGGAATGGTCAAAACATCCGATAGAACAGTATCCATGTTAGCTCGTTGCTCGTACTCTTTGGTAAATAGATTAAAAAACACACAAGGCTCAAAAGGTTCCTGATAGGAAAGCTGCTTAAAATGTAGGGGCCAAAAACAGAGCACGGAAATCGAAATGAAGTTTTCTAAAAATAATGGACGATGGAATGTATCTTCTGCCAGTTTTTACGCAACATCTTGAATAAATATTTTATGATCTTGGGAATGATGTTTGGGTCCTAAATACCCAAAAGCTTACAAATATCTCTAAAAGTTCTTGGTATGATAATTAAAATAAAGTTGAGTCTTGTTACAACGTGTTCTACAAATACCGAAATTTACATGAAGGATTTAGAAAAAGGCTGATTCCATTCCACACTTATTTTTGCCTGACTTGGCATTCTGTCACTTTAGTAAACAGGACTTTGAATGGTACAAGAATAATAATAATAAATACAGCTGAGGTCAATGGAGAAATGTTAGGTCACAATTAAAGATTACAAAAAGGTATTCAAAGAAATGGTAGATTTTAAAGTGAGATGAATTACCTGTTCGAGCAAGGAGACAGAAAGCTCTATAAAAACCTAAATGGATGGGTTTCCGAAAAGTTTTCAAAATTTCTTCACTTGTGATAATAACTTCAAGCAACTAAAAAATTAAAACTGTAAGTTTAGTAGATTTATTATTTTTACATATAGGCATGTTAAGAATTTTTCGATCTCACTCCTTATAAGAAATTAGTATATTTTGTAAAAAGTTTTTACAATTTATTAATTTTTAAAATTCTTTATGTTATAAAGAAAAACTATTAAATATTTTTAATTTAAGTTAAATCCCTCCTTAAATCTCTTTATAAAAAAACAAAATTATTTTTAGTTTTTTTGTTAAATTTCTTAGAATTCTTAGAAGATTAAATAAAATTAAAAAAAAAGGAATTTATAAGTAAACATGTCATAAGAATTGACGTCTTTTCAATTCAATAACTAGAGCAGAAAAAAAGGAACAACATAGTTTATATAGGTACTTATATGTGCAAGTGTGTGTGAAAATTATATGTGTATTGGTAAAATCTTTCATGTGGACAAAGGACGTATTTTAACGATAAAAATATTTGAGCGAAAAAAAAGAAACAGAAAATACACTTAAATATTATTGGCAAAACATATAACCACATAGGAATACTGTAAACGAGGGGGGATAAGGAAGTTAAAAGAAAAAATTAAATATTGAATGTAAATTCCATAGATGAAGAATATCATGACCAGTTATATTGCCTTTTTATTGATTTGTTTTTCAACAATTTAATTACATAAACATTTCTCCCACTCTTCGAAAAATTAAGTGAAACTGGTGTCCCTCCCCAGAAATTTGCACATTTTCCCAGTAAATTTGTGCTACAGCATTCGATGTAATAATTGAAAAGCAATTTCAACATGTCTTTAAGTAATGTATTTATGGACTGATTTGGAAGAGTATAGGGATCCATTTATCGAACCCATGTCCTTCTCCAAATCAATTGGAAAACATCTAAAGATTACCACGTGAAATATCGTTAAAATAAATTCATACGTTTCAAAGCTACAGAATTATTTCCAAAAAACGCGTTTGTGCTGATGCTTGTAGCGATATCCATTTGTCCGTCTGTCTATTCGCCTGCCTGGATATTTTGGCCTAAGGATGAAGCTTAATGAAATTGACCATGTTCAGTTCAATGTTTCAGGTACCTCCCATATAATTGTCCTCCCGAAATGAGGTTTT
Source organism: Cochliomyia hominivorax (assembly GCA_004302925.2). Lineage (NCBI taxonomy): Eukaryota > Metazoa > Arthropoda > Insecta > Diptera > Calliphoridae > Cochliomyia > Cochliomyia hominivorax. The sequence continues at coordinate 27,568,635 of PYHX02000495.1, forward strand.
AAGCTTATAAATTATAAGTTTTTTAATGAAATTTGACAAAAATAAGTCTTATGACATTCTAAAATGATGTGAAAAATTATATGAGAAACGGTTCATTCACCATTCAAATATCACTTTAAAGGGCATAATTTTTTAAATCTGTTTAGAAAAAATTCTGAACTGATGTGAAAAAATTCGATTTTTATTAAAAACTTGAAGTTTTCTGTTATTAACTTGAAAAATTCTTCAGAACTAGATTTAGTGATTTGGACAATACCCTCGCATATTTCCTTTATAAGATATTAAGTGTAGATGGAAATAAAATAAAAATATTCCAGAATTATTGTTATAAATAAAATCATCAACTCTCACTCTCCTTCTCTCTCCCATAGCAAAAATCCTATTAATGGATTTTTCCATTTTAAATCCTGACAGCACTACAACTGTGATTGAGACATAAAAATTGACAGAAATAGAATTAATATGAATTTAAACAAAACAAAAAATGGAACAGAAAATCTAAACAAATAAAGAAATTTTATAGGTATGAAAAAAGAACACACACATTTATACAATGAAAAATCAAGTCAGCAAAACCATTTTGTGACACAAAATTTTCCAAAAAAGTGAAAAAAAAAAACAAGTTAACTTTCAACACTTTCATTTGACATTTTTGGTAATTTAAAATCATTATGGTCTGTCTTATTGTTTGACATATTTTAAATCACATAAAATAACCAACAAAGGAAAAAGAAGGATTTTATGAAGGGAAAAGAAGAAAAAGACAAAAAGAAGATCTCAAACTAAAAATGTAGATTATTTATAGAGATTTCTGACAAATAATGAAATATATATCTTAGTTTTTTTGGAGAAAATTCATACCAAAATACTTTTAAGGATATTAAATTTTATATGTTATCAAAATAAAAGATAAGCAAGCAGATACACATATCGCTCATTAGCTGCAAGGTAGTCATAACTCAAAAAATTTATATTTTCAGTTGAAGTATTTTTAATATTTTGACATGAACTTATTTCTTGGAATTCATGAATGAAAATTTTTAATTTGGTTAATTTTTCAAAAGCTTATAAAAAATTTGCTATGTAAACTGAACAACTTCTGATGCGCAACGGAAATAACACATTAAAAACATTATTCAATATTAAAACGAAACTTGAGTTATAACGAATTTGCAGCAAATGAGCGATATGTAGCACATAAATAATCACACTTACATATACACATTTATTTCCTTTTAACATACACAAGCAAACATAAAGAGTATAAATATGGAATAAAACACTTTATAGAAATATAAACAACAGCTGTTACTCACTTTGATTTTAAGATTTGTTTTTGTATTAACATATACTCATATATCTATGTATAAATGTATAAGTATGGGTGCGTATGCATTAGTGTGTATCTTAAAGGATTATTGCTTTTGGGTATTTTAAACTAAATTTGAAAATTTGTTTATGTGTATGAGTATCAAAAGGATTCATATCTACATATCAAATTAAAAAAGGAAGGTTCAACTTTAGTGCATGATGTTAATTATGAATCGGACTATAACTTTAATTTATTTGCTGATTTTAGTGTGTTATTTTTTGCTGCAGTATTTGACAGATTCAACTATAGAGGGAACTTTGTCTTTAAACAGTGATTTAAGATAATTAAAACTTTTTCAAAAATGGACATTCAAAATCATGGATAAAATTTCAAGTTCATGGTTCGAAAAGGTTCATTATTTAATTACAGCATAATTTTCTTCATATGATATTCTTGGCATTATGGTGTTCAATACCGTTGCTTGGCATCCTTCCAATGATCGAATTTAAAAACGGTTATGCGGAAACTGTAATACCCACGACCACATGTATATTTAACATAAATATAGAACTGTTTTTGTATATTTATAACCTGCACCATCAAAGGTGCAGGGTGTAGATATATATGAGTTTGTGCTGATGTTTGTATATAGATGGTGTTGCATCCATCTATAACGCTGTCCCTTCGTTTGTCTGTTCAGCTGGTTGTCCATGTAAAAATGGCGGTTTAAGGTCAAAAAAAGTCCAAAATATAAAGCGATCTAAACGAAAAAGTTAGCCTTATAATATCCTAACACGATGTGCCTAAATATGTGAGGGTGAGTCCATTATTTCTCATAGGTCACATACAAATCCCCTTCCAAATATCATTTTAAAAGGAATAGTCTCACATATACTTGGTATTGTAATAATTATTGATCAAATTAAGATAAATATAAGCAAAAATCGATGTACAAAATTATACGAGGTTCGGTTCATAATTTCTTGTACTACACAGTTAAGAATAAATTTTAAAATCAAATTATATGAGGGTCGTTCATTAATTTTTTCGCAACTATAATTTTTAGCCAATAATGTATGGTATTAAATAATCGGGCTTGACCGACTGTACATTCCTACTTGCTTTATTAATAACTTTTTTCTATTTATCCCAATTTTGATAGCACTTTTTGTAGTTTAATTTTAATCTGATAACTAGTTTTTTTAAATTTCCTCATTTTTTGTCTGAATTTCGATGTTGTCTTGGATATCGGTCTATGACTTCTTTATTATTCAAAACAATCTGGCCAAATTTTATTGTATTTCAATAGACGGATGGACCTTCCTAAATCGAACTAGTTTACGATTTGATACAAGAATATATATACTTTATGGGTTCTTAGATAATTCCTTCTTGGCAGGGAATAAAAGAAATAAATTGTACTGTTTCCGAAAATTAAAAAAATATATATTTTTTGCATCCTAAATTAAAGCTTATTTCTTTCGGTATGTAGTACTGTCATTTTTAATTCGATCAGAATTAATTTCACATTTTTTAATACTTTTCAAACATTTCAATTATAAAAATAAATAGTTTTTTAAATAAAGTGAAATTTTATATGTTTTATATATCGAATATTAATGTATTTTTAACTATAAGTTTTTTTCTACTAATCGAATTTTAATATATTTAAATACAAATTGCACTACTCCTACTGCCTCAGATCCTTCATTTAATATCCTTATATTTCTATATAAACTGTTATGAAACGTTTAAGAGAGTTTTATCCATTATGCACTTTGGTTGGACCACCATTTACAGCATTTTAAAGATGATAGTGATAAAAGGATATAAAATACAGTCATTTTCTTTTTGAACTTTAATAGTAATTATTAGTTTTTATAGAAATTTTTAGTCTTCTAAGATCAAAGACATTTTTTTCACTTACTAAGTGTTATTGAGTTAATTTATCTCTGTAAAACATCTGTTCTATTTAGTGAAAACTAAAAAGAAAATGTGTTGAAAGACAAATGAGGTTAAAGTTCATATTTTATATATTTCCATTCAAATAATTAGATTCATAACACCAAGCAACAATTGTAATTTTTATGCAAAATTCTATTAAAAATAAATTGCATTTTTACCTTTTTTATACTACACTACAAAAAGTGGTTGGGTGTTATGCTTTTGTGATGATGTTTGTAATATGGCGTTATACCCTTTAAAAATATCATTCACTTTCTGAGACTCTTAAATAATACCAGCTGTAACGGCCCATTAGCAATACAGTTATATATACTTCATTATCACATATATATATATATATATATATATATATATATATATATATATATATATATATATATATATATATATATATATATATATATATATATATATATATATATATATATATATATATATATATATATATATATATATATATTCATTTGAGACACCCCAAAAACGGAGTGTCATAAGGGTCTTAATTTTGAAAATAATTTTGTGAAATTTTATAAATATGTTTATTTTAATACAATGAATCCAAAGAAACTGGATTAGGCTGGAGACATTATTTGATCCGGTCCCCGGCCCCTCCCGGAATATGGTTTTAATCTTGGGAAATTCGTAAATATAGACTAATTCTATTAAAATTCGACACAAATGTTTTTCCGACAATCTTGAATCTATAAAATGACTAGAACAATATCGGTCCGTATTTTACCATAGCACCTATATAAGGTCCCATCACGGAAAACAATTTTATTGAAAATCGTTACCATTATTTTTAATTTTGTCTGGGTTATATGTTACAAGTTAAGGTCCACTTTCCGATAAAATGTTTAGACTTCTAAGACTCCTTAATTTAAATCAATTTGAGTTTAATATCATTGGGCTATATCTGGTTTAAAATTCGATGCAATACTACCTTCGGGAATAGCTTTTAGACTTATTTAATATTAATTTTTAAATAAAATCGTTTGAATAAAAAAAGTTTGAACATTATGCGTCATATTATGATTTATTCTAATAAATATTGTTAATATGCTGCAGGCATCGTGTCAATTATTTAAACATGATAACTGTAATTTGTTTTCGAAATTCTGCATTGAAAATGGGAAATCCTTTTAAAGGAATCCTAACCTGATATGAATAAACTAAAATCACAGGTTGGCTGAGTGTTACCTCAAGTATTTTCTAAATTGTTACCCAGTGTAACAAGCTAAAACTAACAGGATCTGACTTATATATCATGGTGACAATAATCTGTAAGACATCTTTTGTCCTCTCTGACATTTAATGTAAACATCCTTAAACAATGTATTTATCATTTCTACTAAATTTCTTATTTGAGGGCTACAAGAAATTTTCAACTGACCCTCGTATAATTTCGCACATCGATTTTTGCTTATATTTATCTTAATTAAGCGAATTATTTTTACAATACCAAGGTATATGTGAGATTTTTGCCCTGAAAAATGACATTCGAAAGGATGTTTGTGTGGGACCTATGAGAAAGAATAGACCGATCTTCGCACATCGTTCTAGAATATTATAAGACTTACTTCTGCCAAATTTCATTTAAATCGCTTTTGTTTTATGGCCTTAAACATTTGTATGGGAGGTATCAGAAATATTGGACCGAACATGACAAATTTCAATAGGCTTCATTCTAACGCCAAAATACGAATTTAAATATTTAAAAAATTTCAATAGACTGTTTACAACGTTTACATGAACAGCCAGCTGGACAGATGGATGCACGGACGGATATCTTTGACATCATTGACTCAGAAAGTGATTTTGAGTCGGTATACTTGAAGGTGTATGGTACACCATTTTTTCTGCATGTCACAAACATCAGCATAAACGCATGATATCACAACCACTTTTGGTGGTGTAGGGTATAAAAATGGTAAACACTGGCAATTTTTGAGATAATTTCATGAAATGTTGTGCATATTATTTCCTTACGGTTAGTAAGGACAAAGACAATTAAATTTGTTTATAATGGGTCCAAACTTTCAGGTAGCTCCTATCCAAATATCCTCTCGGAATGGGGTTTTAAGATCAAAAAATTACGAGGGTCATTCATAAACTTTTTGTAGTTCCATTTACAATCAACAATGTGGTGTAGCGTATAACATAGTTGGACTTGACCGACTATAATTTTTTAATTTATTTCCTTTCTTGTATTTGTTTTATTCTTCTGTTTTTAAAATTTTCATTTGCATTTTCTAAGAATTTATTCGAATCGAATTTATATCTTTTAAATATTTAATAAAAAAGTAAACAAACAATAACTAAATCTTTATGAAAATTTATTTAAACAATTTTGCATTTGTTTTCAATTAAAATATAAATAATATTTTATTGTTAATTAAATTGTTTGTTGTTTTAATCAAATAACAATAAAAACAATAATAAGAAAATGAATTTATTTCCATTTTTCAATTATTGTATTTTTAATAAATCGTTTTTTATACCCTACACGACCGTAGGTGGTTGGGGTATAATGCGTTTGTGCTAAAGTTTGTAACATGCAGGAAAATGGTGCTGCACCCAAGTATACCGTTCAACTCAGAATCACTTTCTGAGTCGAACGTTGTGAATATGTGAGGTGAAATTTGGTACATATTATTATTTTTGACTAAGGACGAAGGTTATTGAAATAAAACATATTAGGTCCAATATTTTTTAGGCATCTACCATACATTCCTCTCGGAATGGGGGTTTAAGGTCATAAAGGATCTATATATAAAGCGATATAAACGAAATTTGGCACAAGTAATTCGGATGGTATTCTGAAACAATAAACCAAAATAACCGTGTTTTCGTGCATTATTTGTCATAGGTCCCATATAAACCCCTTTCAAATATCGCTTTAAAGGGCATTAATGTCACATATTTCTTGTATAACCCCCCAGACTAAATAAATTTTAAAACCCATCAATTTAGCACAGATGTTAGTGTCATCATAATATACTGGACACTTAAGAAAAAATCAGAAATTCAAATTATACGAGGGTAGTACATTAATTTTTCGTAACTACCATTTTTTAACCAACTATGTAGTATACGGTGTAATATAGTCGGGTTTGAGCGACTATGAATTTTATTTTTGTTTTTTTTTTTTTTGTGAAATTTGTTCATTAACATAGTTTTTTTTTTGAACTGAAATTCCCGATTGCCTGCAACCAAATTTAAATGAAATAAAAAAATATGGAAATGGATTCGTGAATATAAAATCAAAATTATATTTTGCTTAAAAATAATAGTTAGAATAAAGAAAATGCACATAAATTTAACTGTTTATTTTTAATTAAAAATTTATTAATTTTAAAAAAATATTTATGATAATTTTCATTCACATGGAAATTATTATGAGTTTAACATTTGTAGTTAAAATTGTGAGGGACATGTGAAATTTATTATTCAGTTATTTTAAACCCTCCGGTAATGAAAATGTACAATGGGGGTATATTAACTTTATCATTCCGAGTGTAAAAGGTATTAGGCCAAATAATGTATATATGTATTTATTTATGTATGAATGTATGTATGTATGTATGTATGTATGTATGTATGTATGTATGTATGTATGTGTTTCATGTACCAAATCGAAGTATTAAGCGGTCCACCCAAATTGAATGGTCAAATTTTGATTGTAGAAAGCAAAATGTTCGTCTCTAATCATATTTAATAATCATTTTCTGTCTTACTCCTTTCGATGCCCCTTTTTAATTTTGTGAGAATTTCTGTCCGGTCATATCTTTATCGTATAATAATGATGTGAAGGATCAGTTGATACAACCTTAAATTTCGAAAATCATTTCAAAAGCACTAAAAGGGAGGGACAAATACAAGTGATTTCATAGGAGATATTTCGTTCGAACTTCTTTTGAAACTTTATAATCGTTCAAATTAAAGAGTGAATTTACTTTATAAGGGAAACACTAAAATTTATTTTTGAATTTGAATTGAAAATTATTATTTTATTATTTTAAAATTGAATATCTAATGAACTTATTAAACTTTTTAATTGTATTTTAAGTAGTAAATAGAACTTTTTGAGTGAAAAATCATATTTTCACTAAAAAAATGAATTTTGGTGAATGTTGATTTTTAGTGAAAATTAAATTTTTTGTGAAAAATTAAATTTTTTAGTAAAAAATTTTATGTTTGGTGAAAGTTTTATTTTAAAGAAAAACTCTTGAGAAAATTTAGAATTTTAGTGAAATTTTAATTCTAGTGAAAATCTGTTTTTTTAGTGAAAAATAATAAATTTAATCAAACTTTTAATTTAAAAGCTTAAAATTACGATTTTTTAAATAAATAGTATTTCGGTGAAAAGATAGAGTTTTCATTGAAAATTTTATTTTAAGCGAAAATTAATTTTTGAGCAAGAAATTGAATTTTTGTGAAAAAATACAATTTATAGAAAGAAATTTGAATATTTTTTAAAATATATGATTTGTAATGAAGAATTGAAGTTTTGATTGATTAAACTTTTTTTATTTAATTGAAAAAATAACACATTTAGAAGATCCAAAATGTACCACATAATACCCCCAAATTGTAATCGTTCATATTTATGATCTATGAACACTCAATTTTATGTCTTTATGTTACTTATGACAATGAATTCAATAAGTACCATTCTAGAAGTCAAAAGGTACATGAAATGCATCTTTTTGATTGCATCCAGAACAATTCAAAAGTGGCATATAACATCCTCAATTTATTTTTCATCCATTTAGGATTAAATATTTCAACGTAATTATTACAAAGAATTCAAAAAGTACCAAAGTACCAATTTTTAATTTTGCCCTAGAAAAGTACTTTTTTGCGTGAATTTTCAGTAGATTTTAGATATGATTGAAACAACTCAAGTAACAATGACAATTGTTATCAACGCAAAATTATAATGCGATTGAACAAATGACAAATTTTATAGTGGTGATAACAATATTTTTAGTGGCGATAACAATAACTATTGTTATCAATGCAAAATAATAATTTTTTAATTGCAGTAACAATACCTAATAACAAAATTATGTTGCTTCTGGTTAATGGTTACGGCAAACATGTTTCTTCTTTGTGTGTAAAATGTATATTTTTTTTGTGAATTTTAGAATGTAATAAGAATTTTTGTTTCTTTGCGCACTTTGTTTTTTTTTCTTAAATAGACCGAACTTCAAATAGTACCAAACACTTATGAGCTTAATTTAAAAAAAAAACTTTTAATACGTCTTTTGTTAAAGATCTATAAGGTCTTCAATTTTAACCGTTTAACCCTTTAATTCCCGAATTTCCAAAAACTTTAAGTAAATTTATTTTGAAGGGAGAGGAGCCCACAATCTAAACTTTATGCTTCTAGTTCATCCGTGTGGGATGATGATCAGTCAATCAGAAAGGAGATTCTTATATTTCAATAAATATATTGAAAAAAATATATATTTATATAAAGTTAATAATAATAAAAAGTACATTTATAATTCATATTCAATATCGGCAAATAAATAATAAAAATGCGATTAAGTTGTTTTTAGGAAATTTAGTATTGAAATTCAATTATTAAATAAAAATTAAAGTTAATTAAATGTAAATAAATAAATACTAATTAAATCAAAATTTAATAAAGAAATAACAAATATGAATAAAACATGTAAGAACGGCATATTCGGCAGTACCGAATACCCTTCATCACTAATATTATGCAAGAATTAGCGTGAGCTGCTTCAAAAAACTCATTTGTTGCAATTTTTATGGCCCAATTAAGTAATACCCTACACCAAAATGTTGGTTATATTATGAAAAATGTAGAACCCTCGTATAATTGTATTGTCTAATTATTCTTAAGCGTGCAGTTAATTATTGTGAAACTAATATTAATGTGAACTTTATGCGTTTTAATATTAATTTTTGGGAGGTTAAATGGGACCACCAAGAAATTATATTTATCATAAGATTAATTATTATTACAATACCTACGTATGTGAGATTTATACCCTTGAATGTGATATTTGGAAAGAGGATTGCATGGGGCCTATGAGAAGCAATGGGCCGAAACCATAATATCATAAGTTTCATTTAAGCTTAAAACCTAAATTGGGGAGGAAATTAGTATGAGAGCTACCTGAACTACTGGATCAAACATGGCCAATTGGTTACGTCCTTGAAGCAAAATTATAATGCATATCAAATTTCATCAAGATATCTAAAAAATTGCGACCTGTAGAATATTTACAGCGATTAGCTGGACAACCAGCCGGACAGACAAACAACCTACGGTGATGTAGGGTGTAAAAAATAACGTTAAAGGAAGAATTTTCTTACATGAGAGGCAATATTCTAGTATTTAGATACGTATTATGAAGATAATTATTTAGCTGTCTGAATTTTGGGCCATGTAAGCCTAAACAGTATTCCGGGAAGTGGAGTAATAATTAAAAATGTCTCAATAACTGTCAAACTAGTTTCATATATTAAAGACCGTTTAAGAAATGGATCAAATTTAGAAATATTTTCTGAAAAGGGGAGTTATATATATGGACCGATATTGGTTAGATTAATAACATATATTAAAGACAAGTGAGAAAAGCAAATGTGTCGAACATCAATAGAATTTGGATCTATTTATGAATTTTATGAGCTCATCCCCATTTACTGAGAAAGGGGTGTTATATGAGTGCTTTAGCAAAATATGAACCAGTATTAGTAAAATTAGTAACATATATTCAAGACGATTAAGATAGTAATTTTCAAAAGAATTGGTTTATATTTAATAGTTATATAAGCTCCTTTATAAGGGGCCTTATAAAGGAGCTGTCTGAAATAATAAAGAAGAATTTAGTTCCTTTTTGTGTATTATTGTATTTTAATTAATATTTATTGCAAATTTGAGAAATTATCTTGAAAATTGAGACCCACGTACTACACAGATTTTGGGATGCATCCAAATTATGTATATTTCAGTATATATATTTTTTCTATTGATCCGATTTTAATGATATAAAAATATATGTTATAGTTAAATTCTTGTTTAAATCCAGTTACCTTTCGTTGAAAAAAAAGTTAGGAAACTTTTTTTCGGAATTTGAGATTTTTCTCGGAAATCGGTATATATAGCAGGTTTTAATAAACAACTTGGTTAAATTTACTGAAATCTTTTAATTATAGACAGACGGACATAGACTCAATTTTGATTTTATGCAAGAATATATATACATTATGTAGATGATTCCTTCTAGGCATTATACACAGAATGACAAGGTCATATACCCTTATAAACACTGAGTGGTAGCGGTTAAAACAATAAACAATTAAAATAAAATATTTCAATTAAAAAAATAGTCAGAAAATATTTTCAACAATTTTTTCAAATAATAAAATGAGATTAATTTTTAATATTTTTTTGTTTTTATAACATCGTGCATCAAACATTTTCAAAGTTCAAGTTACATGTGGAATTATAAATTCCAAAAATAAAAACTTAATTTTTAATTTTTCGATTTGTCCGATCTTGCTTTCATCTGCTAAGAAAACTTAAAACACTAATTTCTCCAGAGAAATTGCAATTGTTACACGGTGTAACAAAACTCAAAAATAAAGATAAAAATTGAACAATAAATTTATAAAATAATTTAATACCATAAAACTGATGTCAAAGTGGAAAACCACAAATTATGTCGAGTGATAATGCAGATTTTAAATGAACAACAGATAAAATTTCATGTAAATGTAAATGTGTGTGTGTTAATGTACATATGCCTAGTTACAATTGCTATTAATACTCATTAATGTGTGAGTGTGTGTGTGTAGATTTTAAGTGTTTGTAGTGAATATCAACAGTTTATGTTTAAAGGCGTTAAATTACAAGGATACACAGGATAATAATGTAATGAATGCTGTTTGTACATTTGTAAATATACAATGTGAAATTAAATTAAAAAAATGCAAAAAAATAAAGGGTAATTAAAAAATGCTTTATGTTTACAGAACAATTAATGCAGTTTTTTAATTAAAAAGCAGATACGATAAGACGTACTAGAAAAAACAAATTTCCAGAAAAGAGAGTTATTTATTTTAAATGCGGAAGAATAAAAACGAATGCGACAAATGTAAGTTTTAGGTAAAAACACTAAAACAAATATTTTTATTTATTATTTCCCGGAAATTTTCATAATATTTTACTGTTAAATGTCACAATGCACAGTGGGGTAGAATACTGAAATTTTAATTCATTTATATAATATATTTTCTGGAAACGAGAAAAAAGTCTGAGCTCAAGTTAATCTTTTTCAACCACTTTAACGAAAAAAATACAATATATATAGTTTTTTCAGTTCTAGTTCAATTCTATTTTGGTTCTTGCTCAGTCCTAGTTCAGTTCTAGTTCACTTCCAGTTCAGTTCTAGTTCACTTCCAGTTCAGTTCTAGTTCAATTCTAGTTCACTTCCATTCAGTGCTAGTTCAGTTCTAATTCAGTTCTAGTTCAGTTCTACTGCAATTCTGCTTAAGTTCCAGTTCAATTCTAGTCAGTTCCAGTTCAGTTCCGGTTCTGTTCTAGTTCAGTTCCGGTTCAGTTCTAGTTCGGTTCTAATTTAGTTCAAAAGTGTCCAACTTATTCGTACGCAAATATGTGGAAGCAGTTTTTATATGAAGATTTTGATTGATTTGATTTCTCACTTCTGTTCCATTATGCAACGTTAAACGTTGTTTGTCATGTTATTCGTAATATTTTTTCTCTATCAAAAGCTTTTTTTTTTTTTTTTTTTATTTCTGTCATTTTAATCTTATTTAATGTTTTAAATTTAAGTATAAAAAACATAAAGCAAATAAAATTTTTTTATTTCCCATTTTCTGTTCGCAATTAAGATTCATGTTCTCCGATAAAAACGGTTAAAGGAAGAGCAAATACAACAAAAGTAGCATACGAAATAGATGCGACGTATTTTAAAATAATTTTACCTTGAAAAAGTGAATTAAATGAATTAAAATATGTTTAAGTGTTGGATTTTTATTGTTTATTTAAGGTTATTTTTTATGAGTTTGCACACACACACACACACACATGTAAACACATAGTTAAATTTAAATAAATGTATGTGTGAGTATTTAAGTATATCAATTTCATTTTTATGCAACATGATAATACTTACAACTATTTTTTTATAAACACTTTAATGCATATACAAACATATGTGGCTGTGTGGGGATGTGATGTACAATCTCTGGCTCTTTAAAAAAATCAGTGATTTTTGATTTATTACTCTGATTCTGGAATACAATAAAAGTTGAAATTTAAAATTTTTCGAAGAATTTGGTGAATATTTTTTTTGATTTTACTTAAAAACACTTTAATATTTTGAAATTTTAAATATTTAATTAATTATTTATTAATTAATTTATTAATTAAATGTTTAATTATTTAATTAAATATTTAATTATATATTATAATTTCTGGAAAATAATCTTCATTTTCCAGAAATATATAATATATAATTATTTATGTACTCAAACGCCACAAGTGATGATGAACATATATCTGTATGTTATAACATACAGATATATGTTTTTTATATATCTGTATGTTATAGTTAAAAAAGAGTTATAGGCGGAAATATGTGAAATTTTAATACACCCTAAAATCTCTGTTTTATATGGATCGCAATTTTTGAGATAATTTACTGAAATTTGTCATAAACATTTTTTGATACAATAATAAACAAAAAGCAAGATGGAGTCATTATTTGACTTAGGTCCTTTTGGCGGCCCTTTAAAGAATATGCTTTATAGCTTATAAAAAATATTAACGAATTTTCCTCAAATTTTGATACAATAAATTTTCTGACTGTCTTAAATATATGTTATTAATTTTATTAATATCGGTCCATATTTTGATAGATCTCCTATATCAGGCTTTATCCAAGAAAACAGTTTTGAGTTTATAACTTTATAAATAAAAATTTGTTCCATTGAAATTCGAAACAATAGCTTTTTAGCTTTATTTAATATAAATTATTTATTATTTATCTCGTATCACATTGCTATAGCTTCCACATAAGGCCCCTTTTTTGATCTTATAAAACGAGTAAATTATGACCAATTCTGTAAATTCGGCTTAATTATTTTTCTAACTGTCCTAATATATGTTAATAACCGGATGAATATCGTTTCATATATTGCTATAGCTTCACATAACGTGGCTTCCCTGAAATGGGGTTTGAGCTTTTATAACTAATTTTATCAATAAACATTTTTAAACTAATTTTTCATTTCGTTCATATTTGGATATTACTCCTTTATAATTCCTCTTTCCGGAATAAAATATGAAAAATTCCATCGAAATTCAGAAAAATTGATAATTGTCTTCAATATAGTGGTGGAGGGTATTTAAGATTCGGCAAAGTCGAATATCTTTCTCCTTTTTTTATTTAAATTTCATTGTGACTTATTAATTACTGTAAAGTAACTACATATGAATAGCCAATTAAAAGTTACATCAGATCGTTAAGAAAATAATAATTTTTTTTTGATAAAAAATAAGTTTTTACATCGCTGATTTCATGAAAATTTGTATGAATTTCACACCAGTGTAATCTCAAACATTTTTATGTATTTAATTGTACAAATATGACCGTATATGTTGTCGTTTTATTTTAAATGTATGTGTACGTGTTTGTACATTGATACGTACAACAATGCATTCATATGTTTACACACTTTTTTTTCATGTGTGAAAAAAATTACGAGGGGTGATTGTTTATTAGTCTTTAATTTATTGGTAAATATTTATGAAATGTAACTGTAACTCAAGTCTGGTCCTCTAATTAATACCATTGAACCTATCGAGGTCTTATTATCTATAAATTCAAAGTCATTGCAATTACACTGGTGCATATTCCTATAAACGCACATAACTTTTTTAAAGAATTGGAAAATATTAAACAAGAAAATATTTAGTGGGGGAATAATATTTTTAATTTCATAAGATGGATGCATGATTGAGGCTGCGCAGCATTATTTGCTGGAAAAATACAATCTTCATCCATTTGTTCATCCATAAAAGGGCAACAACCGAACATTGTTTGATCTCAAATTGTGTCAATAACATGAGTATGACTCAAGACCTAAATAATTATTTACTAATTAATTTTTATCTTAATAAACAAATACAGAGACAGAAATAAATCAATCGACACAGATTTCGATTGATTCTTTAAATTTTAATGAATTTTCGAGAAATGAGTTGCAACGAGTTTATTTGAATAAAAAATATCTGGGAATTTTTAAGGCATGTGGATCGCGGGATTATTAATTAAAGTGATAAAACTAATTAATGATTTGATGGAAGTGTTTGGGATTTTTTTAGGTTTTAGTCTACCGAGTCCATAGTTTTTCGAGGTTTTAAAAAGCTCTTCCCATATGATTAGAATTACAGGTTTTCAAAACTGATTTTGGTTAATCTTTCAAACGCTTCTAAGAAACCAGAGGAACAAAATGGTTTCCATCAAAATTTATGTCGAAAAATGCAAATTTCTAGGTACCACGACCTTGGCACAATGAGCGATGTAAGTTTTTTGAGGAAAAAGTTTATTTTGATAAATACGAGTGAGACATTTAATAAAAATCGCATTTAAATCGAATTTAAAATTGAAAATTCTTTATCTTTTTATTGACATCGATCTTAATCAAGTTCGAGGCAATAATTGGACATTAATTTTGAAAACAAAGTATTCGAAAACTATAAGTTTTAAATAATAAAAATTAATGTTTAAGATACCCCACTTTGCACTCTGTAACTCCGCCCATGTGGACTCTAAAATTATAACATAATCTATTCAAATATTGCCTAGATATCTTTCTATATGGATAAAGATATAAAATAATTTTTACATTTCCGGAATCAAGAAATGTAAAAAATTATTTATATCTAATGCCAGGGCGTAACACTAAAATGCCAGGATCATCCATTTCCATTTTTAAATTTGCTTTAAGTCAAGATTTTTTACTTTTATTTCTTAAACTATTTATTTTATATAATCAGTTGATTTCTTTTATATTTATTTTTTCAAAAACCTAAAGAAACAGACCTCGTTAAAAAACACATGTGTGCTAATGTGTACAAAAGAGAAGTGCATTTTTAATACAATTGCAAAATTTAACACCTTTTAAGTGAAACAACTGTTAAAATAGTTGTAGATTTTTATTTAGTTCTTATTTTTGCTTTTTTCACTTATACAGGATATTCATTGTTTGAGTGCATAAAATACCTACATTAACATACTCAAACTCATGTAACTCATACAAGTAAATATGTGTTCAGGTATGTCAGGCACTTTGAAAAATGTGTGTGTGTGTATGTAGTATCTCACACACAGCCCACAAATGTTTACTTTTAATATTTTTTTGCTTTTTATTTCGAATTTATATTTTGTTCTCTTTTTGTTGTTTCCTTGATTTTTAGGCAACTGGACTACCCCCTTTTTCGTAAGTTGATATGAACTCTTGTATGACACAAGAATTGTTGAAAATTAATATTTTTGTTGTAGAATTCTGTTCTGTTTTTATTTATTCCTTTTTGCATTCAGATACTGTTACCAGCTTTTGTTGTAATTGGATTATTTATCTTTTGCATTGCACTCGCGTATTTTTCTTTAAATTTTTTTATTTCTTATTCGCTTTTTTATTTTCTTTTTTTACATTTGACCGACTACAAGGTGAATGCAAGCAAGAAAAGGTGACAGACACAAACATACGTTTGTATACCTTTTTGTCGTAGATATACAAAAGTTTTAACACTCATATTTTGATAGATTTAAAATGGAAATTTAATGTGTCATAAAGGAATACCACAAGCAGGCAAACAGAACTGTGGAGAAGCGAACAGTGGAACCAATCTAGAACTGAACTGGAACTGAACTTAATTGAACTCGAACTGAACTAGAAC
>PYHX02000495.1:27584981-27618780 GCA_004302925.2 Cochliomyia hominivorax
AATACGTTTAAGTTGTTCAATTGTTTAATGGTGTTGGAAGCGAAAAAGGTATATAATTTTACATAAAATTAATCGCGAGGATTTAAATTAAAACATAAAAAATTAAGAAATAAATTAAGGAGTGAGATCAAATAATTCTAAACACACGGTTTTGGTAGAACTTTTAACTCAAATATTATTTTACTCTATTTATGTAAAGTTACCTTTGTAAAACATGTCATTTATTAGGTTTAATGTCAAATAAATGAATTTATTGTTAATCTGATTCAAATGAGTGACCAGAAGAGAGTTCGTCCTAAAATTATTAAATATTTCTAATAAAATCCTTCTTGAAACTATAAAAAGTTGGCCAACAAATTAAAGGTCCGCCAATGTTTTTAAACAATATCGGGACAACTTGTTCGTTGATAGAAAACTTGGTTTAGGTAAAAGGAATGGTCAAAACATCCGATAGAACAGTATCCATGTTAGCTCGTTGCTCGTACTCTTTGGTAAATAGATTAAAAAACACACAGGCTCAAAAGGTTCCTGATAGGAAAGCTGCTTAAAATGTAGGGGCCAAAAACAGAGCACGGAAATCGAAATGAAGTTTTCTAAAAATAATGGACGATGGAATGTATCTTCTGCCAGTTTTTACGCAACATCTTGAATAAATATTTTATGATCTTGGGAATGATGTTTGGGTCCTAAATACCCAAAAGCTTACAAATATCTCTAAAAGTTCTTGGTATGATAATTAAAATAAAGTTGAGTCTTGTTACAACGTGTTCTACAAATACCGAAATTTACATGAAGGATTTAGAAAAAGGCTGATTCCATTCCACACTTATTTTTGCCTGACTTGGCATTCTGTCACTTTAGTAAACAGGACTTTGAATGGTACAAGAAATAATAATAAATACAGCTGAGGTCAATGGAGAAATGTTAGGTCACAATTAAAGATTACAAAAGGTATTCAAAGAAATGGTAGATTTTAAAGTGAGATGAATTACCTGTTCGAGCAAGGAGACAGAAAGCTCTATAAAAACCTAAATGGATGGGTTTCCGAAAAGTTTTCAAAATTTCTTCACTTGTGATAATAACTTCAAGCAACTAAAAAATTAAAACTGTAAGTTTAGTAGATTTATTATTTTTACATATAGGCATGTTAAGAATTTTTCGATCTCACTCCTTAGAAGAATTTATATATTTTGTAAAAAGTTTTTACAATTTATTAATTTTTAAATTCTTTATTTTATAAAGAAAAACTATTAAATATTTTTAATTTAAGTTAAATCCCTCCTTAAATCTCTTTATAAAAACAAAATTATTTTTATTATTTTTTTGTTAAATTTCTTAGAATTCTTAGAAGATTAAATAAAATTTAAAAAAAGGTATTTTTAAGTAAACATGTCATAAGAATTGAACGTCTTTTTCAAATTCAATAACTAGAGCAGAAAAAAGGAACAACAGATAGTTTATATAGGTACTTATATGTGCAAGTGTGTGTGAAAATTATATGTGTATTGGTAAAATCTTTCATGTGGACAAAGGACGTATTTTAACAATAAAAAATATTTGAGCGAAAAAAAAAAACAGAAAATACACTTAAATTACACAAAATATATAACCACATAGGAATACTGTAAACGAGGGTGGATAAGAAATTTAAAAGAAAAATTAAATATTGAATGTAAATTCCATAGATGAAGAATATTATGACAAGTTACATGGCCTTTTATTGATTTGGTTCTCAACAATTTAATTACATAAACATTTCTCCCACTCTTCGAAAAATTAAGTGAAACTGGTGTCCCTCCCCAGAAATTTGCACATTTTCCAGGTAAATTTGTGCTACAAACATTCGATGTAATAATTGAAAAGAAATTTGAATATGTCTTTAAGTAATGTATTTACGGACTGATTTGGAAGAGTATAGGGATCCACTTACCGAACCCATGTCCTTTCTCCAATCAATTGGAAAACATCTAAAGATTACCGCGTAAAATTTCGTTAAAATAAATTCATACGTTTCAAAGTTACAGAATTATTTCCAAAAAACGCGTTTGTGCTGATGCTTGTAGCGATATTCATTTGTCCGTCTGTCTGTTCGTCCGGCTGGATATTTTGGCCTGAGGATGTAGCTTATTGACATTGACTATGTTCAGTTCAAAATTTTAGGTACCTCCCATATAATTGTCCTTCCGAAATGAGGTTTTAAGCTTATAAATTACTTAATATAAAGTGTTTTTATTGAAATTTGACAAAAATAAGTCTTATGACATTCTAAAATGATGTGAAAAATTATATGAGAATCGGTTCATTCACCAATCAATCTGAAGGCATACATTTGTTTATCTGTTTAGAAAAAGATCTGAGCTCATGTGAAAAAATTCGATTTTTTATTAAAAACTTGAAGTTTTCTCTTATTAACTTGAAAAATTCTTCAGAACTAGATTAAGTGATTTGTACAAAATCCTCGTATATTTCCTTTAAAAGATATTAAGTGTAGGTGGACATAAAATAAAAATATTCCAGAATTATTGTTATAAATAAAACCATCAACTCTCACTCTCCTTCTCTCTCCCATAGCAAAAATCCTATTAATGGATTTTTCCATTTTAAATCCTGACAGCACTACAACTGTGATTGAGACATAAAAATTGGCAGAAATAGAATTAATATGAATTAAAACAAAACAAAAAATGGAACAGAAAATCTAAACAAATAAAGAAATTTTATAGGTATGAAAAAAAGAACACACACATTCATACAATGAAAAATCACGACAGTAAAACATTTTGTCACACAAAATTTTCAAAAAAAAAAGTGAAAAAAAACAAGTTAACTTTTAACACTTTCATTTGACATTTTTGGTAATTTAAAATCATTATGGTCTGTCTTATTGTTTGACATATTTTAAATCACATAAAATAACTAACAAAGGAAAAAGAAGGATTTTATGAAGGGAAAAGCAGAAATAGACAAAAAGAAGATCTCAAACTAAAAATGTAGATTATTTATAGAGATTTCTGCCAAATAATAAAATATATATCTTAGTTTTTTTGGAGAAAATCATACCAAAATATTTTAAGGATATTAAATTTTATATGTTATCAAAATAAAAGACAAGCAAGCAGACACACATATCGCTCATTAGCTGCAAGGTAGTCATAACTCAAAAAATTTATATTTTCAGTTGAAGTATTTTTAATATTTTGACATGAACTTATTTCTTAGAATTCATAGATGGAAATTTTTAATTTGGTTAATTTTTCAAAAGCTTATAAAAATTTGCTATGTAAACTGAACAACTTCTGATGCGCAACGGAAATAACACATTAAAAACATTATTCAATATTAAAACGAAACTTGAGTTATAACGAATTTGCAGCAAATGAGCGATATGTAGCACATAAATAAACACACTTACATATACATATTTATTTCCTTTTAACATACACACACAAACATAAAGAGTATAAATATGGAATAAAACACTTTATAGAAATATAAACAACAGCTGTTACTCACTTTGATTTTAAGATTGTTTTTGTATTAACATATACTCATATATCTATGTATAAATGTATAAGTATGGGTGCGTATGCATCAGTGTGTATTTTAAATGGATTATTGCTTTTGGGTATTTTAAACTAAATTTGAAAATTTGTTTTTGTGTGTGAGTATCAAAAGGATTCATATCTAAATATCAAATTAAAAAAGAAAGGTTCAACCATAATGCATGATGTTAATTATGAATCGGACTATAACTTTAATTCATTTGCTGGTTTTAATGTGTTATTTTTTGCTGCAGTTTTTGACAGATTCAACTATAGATGGGACTTTGTCTTTAAACAGTGATTTAAGATAATTAAAACTTTTTCGAAAATGGACATTCAAAATCATGGACAAAATTTTAAGTTCATGGTTCGAAAAGGTTCATTATTTAATTACAGCATTATTTTCTTCATATGATATTTTTGGCATTATGGTGTTCAATACCGGTTCATGGCATCCTTCCAATGAACGAATTTAAAAACGGCTATGCGGAAACTGTAATACCCACGACCACATGTATATTTAACATAAAGATAGAAATATTTTTGTATATTTATACCCTGCACCATCAAAGGTGCAGGGTATAGATATATATGAGTTTGTGCTGATGTTTGTAGCACTCAGAAAAATGGTGCTGCATCCACCTTTATGTATATCATTTAACTCAGAATCACTTTCTAAATCGATTTAACGCTGTCCGTTCGTCTGTCTGTTCAGCTGGTTGTCCATGTAAACGTTGTAAATAGTCTACATGTTGCAATTGTTTAAATGACTTGTTGAAATTTTGTTCATATTATGATTTTGGCCTAAAAACGAAGCTTTTTAAATATTCTTTCCAGAATGTCCATTATTTCTCATAGGTCACATACAAATCCCCATCCAAATATCATTTTAAAGGGAAAAATCTCACATATACTTGGTATTGTAATAATTATTGATCAAATTAAGATAAATAGAATCAAAAATCGATGTACAAAATTATACGATGTTCGGTTCATAATTTCTTGTAGCTCCCAAATAATCCCCCAGAAAAATTGATTTTTTAACACATAAATTTTATAAAATTCTTAGTGTCACAGTACTACACAGTTGAGAATAAATTTTAAAACCAAATTATATGAGGGCCGTTCATTAATTTTTCGTAACTATAATTTTTAACCAATAATGTAGTTTATGGTATTAAATAATCGGGCTTGACCGACTTTACATTCTTACTTGTTTTAATTATAACTTTTTTCTATTTATCCCAATTTTGATAGCACTTTTTGTAGTTTAATTTTAATCTGATAACTAGTTTTTTTAAATTTCAACATTTTTTTTCTGAATTTCGATGTTGTCTTGGATATCGGTCTATGACTTCTTTATTATTCGACCGATGGTTTTAAATAGCAAACTGTTTTAGACAATAATAAACAATCTGGCCAAATTTTATTGTATTTCAACAGACGGATGGACCTTCCTAAATCGAACCAGTTTGCGATTTGATGCAAGAATATATATACTTTATGGGACCTTAGATAATTCCTTCTTGGCAGGGTAAAAAAAAGAATAAATTGTACTGTTTCCTAAAATTAAAAAAATATTTTTTACATCCCAAATTAAAGCTTATTTCCTTTTGGTATGTAGTACAGTCATTTTAAGTTCGATTAAAATTAATTTCACATTTTTCAATACTTTTCAAACATTTCAAGAATAAAAATAAATAGTTTTTTAAATAAAGTGAAATTTTATATGTTCGAATATTGATGTATTTTTAACTACAAGTTTTTTTCTACTAATCGAATTTTAATATATTTAAATACAAATTGTACTACTCCAACTGCCTCGGATCCTTCATTTAATATCCTTATATTTCTATATAAACTCATATGAAACGTCTAAGAGCGTTTTATCCATTATGCACTTTGGTTGGACTACCTTTTACAGCATTTTAAAGATGATAGTGATAAAAAGGATATAAAATACTTTCATTTTCTTTTTGAACTTTAATAGTAATTATTAGTTTTTATAGAAATTTGTAGTTTTCTTAGATCAAAGACATTTTTTTGAATTACAAAGTGTTATTGAGTTAATTTATCTCTGTAAAACATCTGTTCTATTTAGTGAAAACTAAAAAGAAAATGTGTTGAAAGAAAAATGAGGTTAAAGTTCATATTTTATATATTTCCATTCAAATAATTAGATTCATAACACCAAGCAACAATTGTAATTTTTATGCAAAATTCTATAAAAAATAAATTGCATTTTCACCTTTTTTATACTACACTACAAAAAGTGGTTGGGTGTTATGCTTTTGTGATGATGTTTGTAATATGGCGTTATACCCTTTAAAAATATCATTCACTTTCTGAGTCTCTTAAATAATACCAGCTGTAACGGCCCATTAGCAATACAGTTATATATACTTCATTATCGTACATTATCAAAATCAGATCAATAGAAAAAAGTTAGAGGTAAAATTTTGATACATCCCAAAAATGGTGTGTCATATGGGTCTTAATTTTGAAAATAATTTTCTGAAATTTTATAAAATGTTTATTTTAATACAATGAATCCAAAGAAATTGTATTGAGCTGGAGGCATTATTTGACCCGGTCTCATATAAGGCTCCTCCCGGAATATGGTTTTAATCTTGGGAAATTCGTAAATATAGACTAATTCTATTAAAGTTCGACTCAAATGTTCTTCCGACAATCTTGAATCTATAAAATGACTAGAACAATATCGGTCCGTATTTTACCATAGCACCTATATAAGGTCCCATCACGGAAAACAATTTTATTGAAAATCGTTACCATTATTTTACATTTTTTTATATGTTACAAGTTAAGGTCCACTTCCTGAAAAAAAGTGTAGATTTATAAGACTCCTAAATTTGAATCAATTTGAGTTTAATATCATTGGGCTATATCTGGTTTAAAATTCGATGCAATACTACCTTCGGAAATAGCTTTTAGACTTATTTAACATTAATTTTTAAATAAAATCGTTTGAACAAAAAAAGTTTGAACATTATGCGTCATATTCTGATTTAATCTAATAAATATTGTTAATATGCTACAGGCAATCGTGTCAATTATTTAAATATGATAACTGTAATTTGTTTTCGAAATTCTGCATTGAAAATGGGAAATCCTTTTAAAGGAATCCTAACCTGATATGAATAAACTAAAATCACAGGTTGGCTGAGTGTTACCTCAAGTATTTTCTAAATTGTTACCCAGTGTAACAAGCTAAAACTAACAGGATCTGACTTATATATCATGGTGACAATAATCTGTAAGACATCTTTTGTCTGACATTTAATGTAAACATCCTTAAACAATGTATTTATCATTTCTATTAAATTTCTTATATGAGGGCTACAAGAAATTTTCAACTGACCCTCGTATAATTTCGCACATCGATTTTTGCTTATATTTATCTTAATTTAGCGAATTATTTTTACAATACCAAGGTATATGTGAGATTTTTGCCCTGAAAAATGACATTCGAAAGGATGTTTGTGTGGGACCTATGAGAAAGAATAGACCGATCTTCGCACATCGTTCTAGAATATTATAAGAGTTACTTCTGCCAAATTTCATTTAAATCGCTTTTGTTTTATGGCCTTAAACATTTGTATGGGAGGTATCAGAAATATTGGACCGAACATGACAAATTTCAATAGGCTTCATTCTAACGCCAAAATACGAATTTAAATATTTAAAAAATTTCAATAGACTGTTTACAACGTTTACATGAACAGCCAGCTGGACAGATGGATGCACGGACGGATATCTTTGACATCATTGACTCAGAAAGTGATTTTGAGTCGGTATACTTGAAGGTGTATGGTACACCATTTTTTCTACATGTCACAAACATCAGCATAAACGCATGATATCACAACCACTTTTGGTGGTGTAGGGTATAAAAATGGTAAACACTGGCAATTCTTGAGATAATTTCATGAAATGTTGTACTCATTATTTCCTCATAGTTAGTAAGGACAAAGACAATTAAATTTAGTCATAATGGATTCAATATTTCAGGTAGCTCCTATCCAAATGTCCTTTCGGAATGGGGTTTTAAGATCAAAAAGTCCGAAATATAAAGCGATAGAATTTTTAATCGATACGACAAATTTTGCGAGGGTCGATCTATTATTTATCATAGTTCCCATACAAGCCCCCTTCCAAATATCACTTTGAAGGGCATAAATCTCACATATATGTTTGTATAGTAATTATTTTTAATAAAATTAGGATAATTTTAATAAAAAATCGATGTTCGAAATTATACGAGGGTCGGACCATCATTTCTTCTAAGCGCTAGAATTATATTAATTTAGTTCACACTTAATCATAAATCAGAAAAGCAAATTATACGAGGATCATTCATAAACTTTTTGTAGTTCCATTTACAATCAACAATGTGGTGTAGCGTATAACATAGTTGGACTTGACCGACTATAATTTTTTAATTTA
Organism: Cochliomyia hominivorax; assembly: GCA_004302925.2. NCBI lineage: Eukaryota > Metazoa > Arthropoda > Insecta > Diptera > Calliphoridae > Cochliomyia > Cochliomyia hominivorax. Next base: position 27,592,991 of record PYHX02000495.1, read on the forward strand.
TTTCCTTTCTTGTATTTGTTTTATTCTTCTGTTTTTAAAATTTTCATTTGCATTTTCTAAGAATTTATTCGAATCGAATTTATATCTTTTAAATATTTAATAAAAAAGTAAACAAACAATAACTAAATCTTTATGAAAATTTATTTAAACAATTTTGCATTTGTTTTCAATTAAAATATAAATAATATTTTATTGTTAATTAAATTGTTTGTTGTTTTAATCAAATAACAATAAAAACAATAATAAGAAAATGAATTTATTTCCATTTTTCAATTATTGTATTTTTAATAAATCGTTTTTTATACCCTACACGACCGTAGGTGGTTGGGGTATAATGCGTTTGTGCTAAAGTTTGTAACATGCAGGAAAATGGTGCTGCACCCACCTTCAAGTATACAGTTCAATTCAAAATCACTTTCTGAGTCGATTTAAAGATGTCCATCCATCTGTCTATGTAAACGTTGTGAATAGGTCGCAATATGTGAGATGAAAATTGGTACATATTATTATTTTTGACTAAGGACGAAGCTTATTGAAGTAAAACATATTAGGTCCAATATTTTATAGGCATCTACCATGCAAATTTTACTCCCGGAATGGAGGTTTAAGGTCATTAAGGATCTATATATAAAGCGATATAAACGAAATTTGGCACAAGCAATTCGGATGGTATTCTGAAACAATAAACCAAAAATAACCGTGTTTTCGTGCATTATTTGTCATAGGTCCCATATAAACCCCTTCCAAATCTCGCTTTAAAGAGCATTAATCTCACATATTTCTTGTAGCTCACGTATAACCCCCCCAGACAAATTAAATTTGAAAACCCATCAATTTAGCACAGATGTTAGTGTCATCATAATATACTGGACACTTAAGAAAAAATCAGAAATTCAAATTATACGAGGGTAGTACATTAATTTTTCGTAATTACAATTTTTAACCAACTATGTAGTATACGGTATAATATAGTCGGGTTTGAGCGACTATGAATTTTTTTTTGTGCAATTTGTTCATTAAAACAGTTTTTTTTCAACTGAAATTCCCGATTGCCTGCAACCAAATTTAAATTAAATAAAAAATATGGAAATGGATTCGTGAAAATAAAAATCAAAATTATATTTTGCTTAAAAATAATAGTTAGAATAAAGAAAATGCACATAAATTTAACTGTTTATTTTTAATTAAAAATTTATTAATTTTAAAAAAATATTTATGATAATTTTCATTCACATGGAAATTATTATGAGTTTAAAATTTTTAGTTAAAACTGTTAGCGGCATGTGAAGCATATTATTCAGTTATTTTAAACCCTCCGGTAATGAAAGTGTACAATGTATGTATGTATGTATGTATATATGTATGTATGTATGTATGTATGTATGTATGTATGTATGTATGTATGTGTTTCATGTACCAAATCGAAGTATTAAGCGGTCCACCCAAATTGAATGGTCAAATTTTGATTGTAGAAAGCAAAATGTTCGTCTCTAATCATATTTAATAATCATTCTCTGTCTAACTCCTTTTGATGCCCGTTTTAATTTTGTGAGAATTTTCTGTCCGGTCATATCTTTATCGTATAATAATGATGTGAAGGATCAGTTGATACAACCTTAAATTTCGAAAATCATTTCAATATCATAATAATATTTTGAAATAAGTATAACTTATACGAATACAAATCATAAAATCAAATTCTACGAGGGTCGGTTCCATTTGACAAAATAAGAGTGTCACGTTCGATTGATACTCTTGCTTGTTCAATGTAATAATTAAAAGCACTAAAGGGGAGGGGGACAAATTCAAGTGATTTCAAAGGAGACATTTCGTTCACACTTCTTTTGAAACGTTATAATCGTTCGAAATAAAAGAGTGAATTTACTTTATAAGGGAAACACTAAAATTTATTTTTGAATTTGAATTGAAAATTATAATTTTTTATTTTTAAATTGAATATCTAATGAACTTATTAAACTTTTTAATTTATTTTAAGTAGTAAATATAATTTTTGAGTGAAAAAATCATATTTTCACTAAAAAATGAATTTTGGTGAATGTTGATTTTTAGTGAAAAATTAAATTTTTTTAGTAAAAAATTTTATGTTTTGTGAAAGTCTTATAAAGGAAAAGCCTTGAGAAATTTTAGTTAAAATTTAGAATTGTAGTGAAAATTTTAATTCTAGTGAAAATCTGATTTTTTTTGTGAAAAATAATAAATTTAATAAAACTTTTAATTAAAAGCTTAAAATTACGAATTTTTTATAAATAAATAGTATTTTTAGTGGAAAGGTAGAGTTTTCATTGAAAATTTCATTTTAAGCGAAAATTAATTTTTGAGCAAGAAATTGAATTTTTAGTGAAAAAATATAATTTATAGAAAGAAATTTGAATATTTTTTTTTATATACATGATTTTTAATGAAGAATTGAAGTTTTGATTGATTAAACTTTTTTTACTTGATTGAAAAAATAACACATTTAGAAGATCCGAAAAGTACCACAAAATACCCTCAAGTTGTAACTATAAATATTTATCATCTATGAGCACTCAATTTTATGTCTTTATGTTATTTATGACAATGAATTCAATCAGTACCATTCTAGAAGTCAAAAGGTACATGAAATGCATCTTTTTGATTGCATCCAGAACATTTCAAAAGTGGCATATAACATCCTCAATTTATTTTTCATCCATTTAGGACTAAATATTTCAACGTAATTATTACAAAGAATTCAAAAAGTACCAAAGTACCAATTTTTATTTTGCCCTAGAAAAGTACTTTTTTGCATGAATTTTCAGCGGATTTTAGATATGATTCAAACAATTCAAATAACAGTGAACAATTATAAAGCGATTGATCAAATGACAAATTTTATAGTGGTGATAACAATATTTTTAGTGGCGATAACAATAACTATTGTTATCAATGCAAAATAATAATTCTTTTTTACAAATACCTAATACCTAATAACAAAAGTATGTTGCTTCTGGTTAATGGTTGCGGCAAACATGTTTCTTCTTTCAGTGTAAAATGTATAAAACTATTTTTTTTTTGTAAATTTTAGAAAAGTAATAAGAATTTTTGTTTCTTTGTGCACTTTTGTGTTTTTGTTTCTCAAATAGGCCGAACTTCAAAATAGTACCAAACACCTGAGCTTAATTTTTAAAAGAAAACTTTTAATATGTCTTTTGTTAAAGATCTATAAGGTCTTCAATTTTAACCGTTTTACCTTTTAATTCCCGATTTTTCAAAACTTTAAGTAGAATTATTTTGAAGAGAGAAGAGCCCACAATCTAAACTTCATGCTTCTAGTTTATCCGTGTGGGACGATGATCAGTCAATCAGAAAGGAGATTCTTATATTTCAATAAATATATTGAAAAAAAATATATTTATATAAAGTTAATAATAATAACTTACCAAAAAAGGCACATTTAGAATTCATATTAAATATCAGCAAATAAATAATAAAATTGCGATTAAGTTGTTTTTAGGAAATTTAGTATTGAAATTTCAATTATTAAATAGAAATTAAAGTTAATTAAATGTAAATAAATAAATACTAATTAAATTTATTGTATAAGAAATCAAAACTTAATAAAGAAATAAAAAATATATAAATAAAACAAGAAAGAACGGCATATTCGGCAGTACCGAATACCCTTCACCACTAATATTATGCAAGGCTTCGCGTGAGTTGCTTCAAAAAACTCATTTGTAAAATATTTATGGCACTGCCCTCGTATAATTGTATTGCCTAATTTATTCTTAAGTACATTATTGTGAAACTAATATTAATGTGAAATTTATGCGTTTTTAAATGATTTTTTATTATGGTCTAAACCTCGAATAATTTTGCACATTGATTTTAGTTATATTTATCATAATTTGACCAATTATTATTACCCATTATATACCAATTATATATACCAACATATATGTGAAATCTATGCTCTTCTTTGTATGGGGTATATTTGGAAATTTGGCACATCGATTAAGAATATAATAAGACTTATAAATTAAAATCGCTATAAATTAAGGACTTTTATAAGCTTAATACCTAATTTGAGGAGGATATTAGTATGGGAGCTACCTGAAATACTGGATCAAACATGGCCAATAAGCTACGTCCTTCGGGGCAAAATAATAATATATACCAAATTTATCAAGATATCTAAAAAATTGCAACCTGTAGAGTGTTCACAACGATCACATGGACAACCAGCCGGACAGACAGATCACCTACAGTGGTGTAGGGTGTAAAAAGTAACGTTAAAGGAAGAATTTTTCTACATGAGAGGCAATATTCTAGTATTTAGATATGTATAATGAAGATAATTATTTAGCTGTCTAAATTTTGATACAATTGGTTCATATTTAAGGGCCATGTAAGTCTAAAACAGTATTGCGGGAAGTGGAGTAATAACCAATTATGTCTCGATAATTGTCAAACTAGTTACATATATTAAAGACCGATTAAAGGAATGAATCACATTTCGAAGCATTTTCAGGGTAGAGGCGTTATATGTGAGCTATAGCAAAATATGGACCGATATTGTTTAAATTAATGTTAGTATATGTTATTAAGACAGTTAGTGAAATAATTGTGTCGAATATCAATTGAATTTGGATTTATTTATGAGTTTTATGAGTTCATCCTTATTTGCCGTGAAAGGGGTGTTATATGAGTGCTTTAGCAAAATATAAATTAGTAAAACATATTCAAGATGATTAAGATACTAATTGTGTCAAATTTCAAAAGAATTGGTTTATATTTAATAGTTATATAAGCTATAATCCACACTCTGGTAAGGGGACTTATAAAGGAGCTTGAACTTAAAAGAATTTAGTCTCTTTTTGTTTATTATTGTATCATAATTAATATTTGTTGCAAATTTGAGAAAATTATCTTAAAAATTAAGACCCACGTACTACACAGATTTAGGGATGCATCCAAATTATGTATATTTCAGGATATATTTTTTTCTATTGATCCGATTTTAATGATATAAAAATATATGTTGTAGTTAAATTCTTGTTTAAATCCAGTTACTTTTTGTTTAAAAAAATTAGGAAATTTTTTTTGGAATTTTGAGATTTACTCGGATATCGGTACATATAGCAGGTTTTAAATAGGAAACTGCCTGGGATAATAACAAATAACTTGGTCAAATTTCATTGAATTCGTATAATTATAGACAGACGGACATAGACTAAAAATTTGATTTTATTCAAGAATATATATACATTATGTAGATGATTCCTTCTAGGCATTATACACAGAATGAGAAGGTCATATACCCTTATAAACACTGAGTAGTAGCGGTTAAAACAATAAACAATTAAAATAAAATATTTCAATTAAAAAAAATAGTCAGAAAATATTTTTAACAATTTTTTCAAATAATAAAATGAGATTAATTTTTAATATTTTTTTTGTTTTTATAACACCGTGCATCAAACATTTCCAAAGATCATGTTACACATGGAATTATAAATTCCAAAAAAAAAAAAAACTTAATATTTAATTTTTCGATTTTTCCGATCTTGCTTTCAGGTCGATTTTAAAGCTTAATCTGACCTGCTAAGAAAAACTTAAAACACTAATATCTCCAGAGAAATTGCAATTGTTACACGGTGTAACAAAACTCAAAAATAAAGATAAAAATTGAACAATAAAATTTATAAAATAATTTAATACCATAAAACTGATGTCAAAGTGGAAAACCACAAATTATGTCGAGTGATAATGCAGATTTTAAATGAACAACAGATAAAATTTCATGTAAATGTGTGTGTGTTAATGTACATATGCCTAGTTACAATTGCTATTAATACTCATTAATGTGTGAGTGTGTGTGTGTAGATTTTAAGTGTTTGTAGTGAATATCAACAGTTTATGTTTAAAGGCGTTAAATTACAAGGATACACAGGATAATAATGTAATGAATGCTGTTTGTACATTTTGTAAATATACAAATGTGAAATTAAATTAAAAAAAAATGCAAAAAAATAAAGGGTAATTAAAAAATGCTTTATGTTTACAGTAACAATTAATGCAGTTTTTTAATTAAAAAGCAGATACGATAAGACGTACTAGAAAATACAAATTTCCAGAAAAGAGAGTTATTTATTTTAAATGCGGAAGAATAAAAACGAATGCGACAAATGTAAGTTTTAGGTAAAAACACTAAAACAAATATTTTATTATTTATTATTTCCCGGAAATTTTCATAATATTTTACTGTTAAATGTCACAATGCACAGTGGGGTAGAATACTGAAAATGTTTAGAATACTGAAATTTCAATTCATTTAATATAAATATATTTTTCTGGAAACGAGAAAAAAGTCTGAGCTCAAGTTAATCTCTTTCAACCACTTTAACGGAAAAAAATACAATATTTATTGTTTTTCAGTTCTAGTTCAATTCTATTTTGGTTCTTGCTCAGTCCTAGTTCAGTTCCAGTTCAGTTCTAGTTCACTTCCAGTTCAGTTCTAGTTCAGTTCTAATTCAGTTCTAGTTCAGTTCTACTGCAAATCTGCTTCAGTTCCAGTTCAATTCTAGTCAGTTCCAGTTCAGTTCCGGTTCTGTTCTAGTTCAGTTCCGGTTCAGTTCTAGTTCGGTTCTAATTTAGTTCAAAAGTGTCCAACTTATTCGTACGCAAATATGTGGAAGCAGTTTTTATATGAAGATTTTGATTGATTTGATTTCTCACTTCTGTTCCATTATGCAACGTTAAACGTTGTTTGTCATGTTATTCGTAATATTTTTTCTCTATCAAAAGCTTTTTTTTAATTTTTTTATTTCTGTCATTTTAATCTTATTTAATGTTTTAAATTTAAGTATAAAAAACATAAAGCAAATATAAATTTTTTTATTTCTCATTTTCTGTTCGCAATTAAGATTCATGTTCTCCGATAAAACGGTTAAAGGAAGAGCAAATACAACAAAAGTAGCATACGAAATAGATGCGACGTATTTTAAAATAATTTTACCTTGAAAAAGTGAATTAAATGAATTAAAATATGTTTAAGTGTTGGATTTTTATTGTTTATTTAAGGTTATTTTTTCATGATTTTGCACACACACACACACACATGTAAACACATAGTTAAATTTAAATATATGTATGTGTGAGTATTTAAGTATATCAATTTCATTTTTATGCAACATGATAATACTTACAACTATTTTTTTATAAACACACTTTAATGCATATACAAACATATGTGGCTGTGTGGGGATGTGATGTACAATCTCTGGCTCTTTAAAATAAATCGGTGATTTTTGATTTATTTTCTGAATTCTAGAATACAATAAAAGTTGAAATTTACAGTTTTTCGATGAATTTGGTGAATATTTTTTTGATTTTGATTAAAAACACTTTAAAATTCAAATTGCTTAGTGGGATAACATTTTGAAAATTTTAAATATTTAATTAAAGAATATTTTTCCAGAAATATTTTTGCTTACATAATTATTATGCTCTTCAACACAACAAGTGATGATGAGGGTATAACTTTATCATTTCGTGTATAATACCAAGAAGAAATTATCTCAGACCCCATAAATTATATATATTCTTGTATCAACATAAAATCTGAGTCGATTTAGCTATGTGCGTGTGTCTGTTGGAAGCAGCCTCACTCCTAGAATAATTGTTCGAATGCAATAAATTACGGCAACATTATTTGTTATTATTCTAGGCAATTTCCTATTCAAAACAAGCTATATTGGGGCATCAGTAAAAAATTTATAGACGGTAATTTGAGACAACCTCAAAATTCCGAAAAATAACTTTTCTCTCTTTTCAACATAACATAAATGGATTTGTGGAAAAGTTTATTATAACATACAGATATATGTTCTTTATATATCTGTATGTTATAGTTAAAAAAGAGTTATAGGCGGAAATATGTGAAATTTTAATACACTCCAAAATCTGTGTCTTATATGGATCGAAATTTTTGAGATAATTTACTGAAATTTGTCATAAACATTTTTTTGATACAATAATAAACCCAAAAAAAATGGAGTCTTTATTTGATTTAGGTCCCTTTTGACGGCTCTTCCCAGAATATGCTTTATAGCTTATAAAAAATATTAACGAATTTTCCTCAAATTTGATACAATAAATTTTTTGACTGTTTTAAATATATGTTATTAATTTTATTAATATCGGTCCATATTTGATATATCTCCCATATCAGCCTTCTTCCCGGAAAACAATTTTGAGCTTATAACTTTGTAAATAAAAGCCCGTTCCATTGAAATTCAAAACAATAGTTTTTTTAGTTTATGACCAATTCTGTAAATTCGGCTTAATTATTTTTCTAACTGTCCTAATGTATGTTAATAATCGGATGAATATCGTTTCATATATTGCTATAGCTCCCATATAACGTCGCTTCCCTGAAAATGGGTTTGAGCTTTTATAACTAATTTTATCAATAAACATTTTAAACTAGTTTGTCAATTATCGGTCATATTTGGATATTACTCCTTTATAATTCCTCTTTCAGGAATAAAATATGAAAATATTCCATTGAAATTCAGAAAAATTGATAATTGTCTTCCATATAGCGGTGGAGGGTATTTAAGATTCGGCAAAATCGAATATCTTACTCTTTTTTATATTTAAATTTCATTGTGACTTATTAATTACTGTGAAGTAACTACATATGAAGTGCCAATTAAAAGTTACATCAGATCGTTAAGAAAATAATAATTTTTTTGATAAAAAATAAGTTTTTACATCGCTGATTTCATGAAAATGTGTATGAATTTCACACCAGTGTAAACATCTCAACATTTTTATGTATTTAATTGTACAAATATGACCGTATATATGTTGTCGTTTTATTTTAAATGTATGTGTACGTGTTTGTACATTGATACGTACAACAATGCATTCATATGTTTACACACTTTTATTTTCATGTGTGAAAAAAATTACGAGGGGTGATTGTTTATTAGTCTTTAAATTTATTGGTAAATATTTATGAAATGTAACTGTAACTCAAGTCTGGTCCTCTAATTAATACCATTGAACCTATCGAGGTCTTATTATCTATAAATTCAAAGTCAATTGCAATTACACTGGTGCATATTCCTATAAACGCACATAACTTTTTTAAAGAATTGGAAAATATTAAACAAGAAAATATTTAGTGGGGGAATAATATTTTTAATTTCATAACATAAGTCCATTTAAAATATTATTAACTTAAAACTTTATTTGTATTTCATTTTAGTTTTTATATCTCAGATTTAGACATACTTAATCAGTATCTCTAATCAGTGAATAATCTTTTGTTGTTTATTACCTCAAAAATAGACTCTGGCATATATTTCACTAATTTTCATGGTGATCGGAATCGATTTTCTCCCAAACCATCCGACTGCAATCCGACCAGTTCAACAGATGGATGCATGATTTAGGCTGCGTAGGCTGCGCAGCATTATCTTGCTGGAAAAATGCAATCTTCATCCATTTGTTCATCCATAAAAGGGCAACTTTCAGTAATTCACTATAAATTGTGCTATTGATTTTTGTTGTAAGCCGAAATTACGTTTTGACAACCGAACATTGTTTGATCTCAAATTGTGTCAATAACATGAGTATGACTCAAGACCTAAATAATTATTTACTAATTAATTTTTATCTTAATTAACAAATACAGAGACAGATATAAATTAATCCAGACAGATTTCGATTGATTCTTTAAAACTTTTAATGAATTTTCGAGAAATGAGTTGCAACGAGTTTTATTTGAATAAAAGATATCTGGGAAATTTTTAAGGCATATGGGTCGTGGGATTATAAATTAAAGTGATAAAACAAATTAATGATTTGATGGAAGTGTTTGGGATTTTTTTTAGGTTTTAATCTACAGAGTCCATAGTTATTCGAGGTTTTAAAAAAGCTCTTCCCATATGATTAGAATTACAGTTTTCAAAACTAAATTTTGGTTAATCTTTCAAACGCTTCTAAGAAACTAAAGGCACAAAATGGTTTCCATCAAAAATTTATGTCGAAAGTTGGAAATTTCTAGATACCACGACCTTGGCACAAATGAGCAATATAAGTTTTTGAGGAAAAAGTTTATTTTGATAAATACGAGTGGGACGTTTAATAAAAATCGCATTTAAATCGAATTTCGAATTAAACATTTTTTATCGTTTTATTGACATCGATCTTAATCAAGTTCGAGGCAATAATTTTGGACATTTATTTTGAAAACAAAGTATTCGAAAACTATAAGTTTTAAATAATAAAAATTAATGTTTAAGATACCCCACTTTGCACTCTGTAACTCCGCCCATGTGGACTCTAAAATTATAACATAATCTATTCAAATATTGCCTAGATATCTTTCTATATGGATAAAGATATAAAATAATTATTACATTTCCGGAATCAAGATTTTATTGTTGAGAAAGCCAGGTACCAATATTAGGAAAACATATCGATGGAATGGCTTTCAAAGTGTTAATGAAATTAAAGTAGAATTATTTCTCAATCGAGAAAAAATTTTGGGTGATATTTTTTATATTAAAATTTTTATATTAAGAAATTTTGAACCCACTGAATTTACTTAAAACAGATACATATATGGTACTAATAGTTTTGCCATAGACATTACATTATTTGGTGTTATAGACCCATCTACTCCCAATAAACACCCATACAAGCTTTCTCATGATGTACTATTAACAACAAAATTTTTAATTTTTTATAACTTTTGTTTTAATACATGAAAAACATAGAAAGTTTTACAAGGACCTCTTATTCATAAGAGAATGTGTCTGTCGCGAACATGAATTTTGTAGCACTTCAGAATATTTTAGTTTTCCCAAGGAAAGAAGGAGGAAGAATACTTAAAAATTAGTGCTAAACTAAAAACTAGAATTAAAAAATATTAACGATTTTCTATAATTTCTAATATAAAATTTTTTAAATGGCATAACACTAAAATGCCAGAATCATACATTTCCATTTTTTAAATTTGATTTAAGTCAAGATTTTTTACTTTTATTTCTTAAACTCTTTATTCATTATAATAAATTAATTTTTTATATATTTATTTTTCTAAAAAATAAATATCCTTAAGAAACAGACCTCGTTAAAAGCACATGTGTGCTAATGTGTACAAAAGAGAAGTGCATTTTTAATACAATTGCAAAATTTAACACCTTTTAAAGTGAAACAACTGTTAAAATAGTTGTAGATTTTATTTAGTTCTTATTTTTGCTTTTTTCACTTATACAGGATATTCATTGTTTGAGTGTATAAAATACCTACATTAACATACTCAAACTCATGTAACTCATACAAGTAAATATGTGTTCAGGTATGTCAGGCACTTTGAAGAATGTGTGTGTGTATGTAGTATCTCACACACAGCCCACAAATGTTTACTTTAAAATATATTTTTTTGCATTTTATTTCGAATTTATATTTTGTTCTCTTTTGTTGTTATCCTTGATTTTTAGGCAACTGGACTACCCACTTTTTCGTAAGTTGATATGAACTCTTGTATGACACAAGAATTGTTGAAAATTAATATTTTTGTTGTAGAATTCTGTTCTGTTTTTATTTATTTCTTTTTGCATTCAGATACTGTTACCAGCTTTTGTTGTAATTGGATTATTTATCTTTTGCATTGCACTCGCGTATTTTTCCTTCTATTTTTTTATTTCTTATTCGCTTTTTTATTTTTTTTTTACATTTGACCGACTACAAGGTGAATGCAAGCAAGAAAAGATGACAGACACAAACATACGTTTGTATAACTTTTTGTCGTAGAAATACAAAAGTTTTAACACTCATATTTTGATAGATTTAAAATGAAAATTTAATGTGTCATAAAGGAATACCACAAGCAGGCAAACAAGAACTCGTGGAGAAGCGAACAGTGGCCAATCTAGAACTGAACTGGAACTGAACTAGAACTGAACTAAAATTGAACTCGAACTGAACTAGAACCGAACTGAACTAGAACTCAACTAAAACTGAACTAGAACTCAACTAGAACTAAACTAGAAGTGAATTAGAACTGAACTAGAACTGAACTAGAACTGAATTAGAACTGAACTAGAACTGAACTAGAACTGAACTAGAACTGAACTAGAACTGAACAAGAACTGAACTGAACTAGAACTGAACTGAACTAGAATTGAACTAGAAATGGACTTGAATTGAACTAGAACTGAACTAGAACTAAACTAGAAGTGAACTATAACTGAACTGAACTAGAACTGAACTAGAACTGGACTTGAACTGAACTGAACTAGAACTGAACTAGAACTGGACTTGAACTGAACTAGAACTGAACTAGAACTGAACTAGAACTGAACTAGAACTGAACTAGAACTGGACTTGAACTGAACTAAAACTAAACTCAACTAGAACTAAACACTAGAACTCAAATAGAACTAAACAAGAACTGAACTAAAACTGAACTGGAACTGAAATAGAACTAAACTAGAACTCAACTAAAACTGAACTTAAATTCTCCGTATCTATGATTTTTGCCATTTCGTTCCACTGTCCAAAGAGCAAAGCAAATATGTAAAATTATATTTTTCGTTTTATTTTCACTGTTCTTTTCATATGATTTTCTCTTCCTAGAATCAGTGAGTGAATAAATGAATGAATGTATAAATATATGTATGAAAGAATAAGAATGATGTACTTACATCAATTCTTTCAAATTCATACATATATATGTATGTGTATAAGTGGATACCTGTATATGTTTTCCTCTATACACTTCAAGGACTTTAATACTACTTTGGTACTCATAGGTGTTTTCTTATTTCCGTCTTTTTTTCTGTTTTTGCATGTGTATGTATGTATGTATGTATGTATGTATGTATGTATGTATGTTTGTATGATATTTTTAATTCCTTGTTTTTTTCAGAATGTCTTGCACCCTGGGTACTTGCCAAGACACATGATCATGGTTTGAGATGTTTGAGGCCATGCACATGTGCATTTGTTGTGATTTCGTGTAATTTGTTGTTCTTAAGTGTTAAGATTTTTACTTATTTTTTGTTGTTTATGTATGTATGCATGCACTTTTTGTCACATTTGTTTGTATGTCTGTGGGTGTTTTTTTCTTGTGGGTAAAAGTATGGGTCTGTGTTCAAGTGTACATGTGTTTCTTAGTTATTAATGTAATTAATTTTTTAAGCAGAAGAAGTGAAAGTGTGAAATGACAAAAAACAAAAAATGAAATGAAAATGTTCATATGAGCGACAATCAGTTTAAGTAACACAATTGTGCAAAAATGTAAAATTAATTTAAGTAATTGAAATCTACTTAAAAAGAAAATTTCTCTTTTGATGATAATTTAAAAAGTGTTGCACTTTTCAAAAATAAATTTTGAAATGTTCAAAAAAAGATAATTAAAATGTTATGAAAGAAATTATGTAATCAAAAAGCAGTTAAGTAAAAGAGGTGATTTAAAGGAAAACTATAATTGTTATTTTATTTAATCTGGATTTAAAAGGATTTTCAAATTTGATTTAATTTAATAAAAAAATTAGTTTTTTAGAAATAATAACTTCAGGAAAAATTCTGGATTAAAAAGGAATGAAATATAATTTTATGTATATGAAAACCTGTTTTTAAAGAATGTAAATTTTGCATAAAAATCATTCTTTTTGTTTAAAATATGGATTTTTCTTTAAAAAAAAATTATATTAATTAAAAATTAAATAAAACATTTTAATTTCATGAAAACTTTCCATTTGTTATGCAAATTTATTTTTTCAAATGCATTAATTTTTAATGAAAAATTTTTTCAGAAATTATTTTGAAATTAATGACAATTTTTGATTTTTAATAAAAAAATAATTTTTATAAAAAATATACAAATTTTATTTAAAAATAATAATTAAAAACTTAATATTATGAAATAAAAAATGTACTTTTAATAAAAAAAATCATTTTATAATTTTAAATTTATATAATTTATAATGAAAGACTTGATTCAGAAAAAATATTTAAATATTAATTCAATTTAATTCAGGAATTATTTCTTATAAATGGCTTCCTAAAAAATTTGGTAAATAACTTAAATAAATTTTTACTAAAACAAGTTAAATTTCTTTTAGTGAAAAATTCATTTTTTACTAAAAAATTATTGAAATTTATTATTTTTTTACGAAAAATTAAATTTTTATTGAAAAATTAAAATTTTAATGAAAAATTGAATTTTTATTGAAAAATTGAATTTTTATTGAAAAATTAAAACTTTCATGAAAAATTTTATTTTTATTAAAAAGTGAATTTTTATTAAAAAATGAATTTTTAATAAAAAATTGATTTTTTAATGAAAAAATTAATTTTTACTGAAAAATAAATTTTAATGTTAAATTTAATTTTTAATGAAAAATAAATTTTTAATAAAAAATTTAATTTTTACTGAAAAATCAAATTTTAATGAAAAATTTAATTTTTAATGAAAAATAAAATTTTTAATGTCAAATATTTTTTTTTGGAAAAATTGAATTTTTTATTATTTGAATTTTAAATGGACAAATTAACACGAATTCAATTTCATTTTTAAATTAAAAAAAATGCAGTTTTGACGATTTTCATGCAAATTTGAATTCGTAATATTAATTTAAGGTTTTAAAGCAAAAAAAAAAAAAAGAGAAAGCATTTTTAGAAGAGCTCCAAGCTCATCCGATTAGCTCATAGCTCGGACAATTTGTTATGAAAAGTTAAAACTAATAAAGGTTTAAAAACATACAGTTTTTAATATGTTTGATATTGAATATTGAAGTCAAGTTTTCGATAACAATTTTTCTGCTGCATAATGGATGACTAAACTTATCTTCTACCAGATTTTTCGTAATTTTCTGGTCAAAAATGTTATGTTACCGATACTTTAGGAAATGTTGATGAAAATTTTAAGACCCAAAAGACTCAAAATCTCCAAAAGTCTCTTGATATGCCAAGCAATAGGTATCATTTGTCACAACGGGCGCAATATTAAAGGAAAGTTTACATTCTACTCATAAGACCTCATAATGGGTTCACTTATTTTTGTACATGAACAATAATGTGGTATTTGTACCAAGACCAAGACAAAATAATGGGAGATTTCAAATTAATATCGACTGTATGTTCGAGCAAATAGGCGTTAATGGAAGGGTTTCCGAAAAAGGTTAACAATTTCATCATTACTGATTTAAACTTTAAACATATTAAAAAAGTGAAACATTTTTGTGTGTTTAGAATTTTACAATCTCACTCCTTAAATAATTTTAAAAATTCTATAGAACTGGTATAAGTTCAAAAGGATATTCAAGTTGATATATTTGAAGTAGTGTAATATCTGATAAATCTTCTGTTAAATATTATTTTTTATTTAGGAGCAGCGATGACATTTTCCTTCAAAGTATAGTGTGACGTATGATTAATATTAAATAAAAAAAATATACAAATGGGGCAATTGCGAGATTTTTAACACAATTTAAATAATTCAAAGAATTATTGAAAGCTTAGGACTTAAGTTAATATCCTAAATACTTGTCTTTATAAATATTTATTTAATTATATTTAAAATTATATTTCATATATAAATAAATTAAATACCAAAAATATTGTTTAAATATTTGTAGAAAAATATCAGGTATTTACAAATTTATTTAATTTTAATTACCAAAAATTAATCTCTAACAATGACATACCAACATTTATTATCATAAAAGAAATTGTTTACAATTCTCTTAAACTAAATTATGTTAGAAATTATTTAAAATAGAAAAACAATTATAATTTTCTAAAGCAAACATTTTACCTTGACAACTCGGTTTTACATTAAAAATGAAAATAATATTCTATCCTTTCAACCAAAAATAATATTATTTCCTTTTCTTAGATTTTCGAAAATTTTACAATTTACATTTATTCACTTTAATTATTTCTTTGATGTCAACTTTTACTCTAGAGAGTGAATTACTGGAATCAAAAGTATAATTTAATATCCTTTAGTTTACTTAAACAAACATTTGGAGAACACAAATACTTACACATACACACAAGCATTAATTTTAAATATGTATGTTGATAACCAAATATTACATAATACACATGTTCTAATTTTAATTACTTACTATAAAATGGAATGTGAACATTTTGTTGTTAAAAACCGAGGTACGGGTTTTGACTCTTTTGCTACTCTTCATAAGATTGGATCTTTCAAAGAGTTTAACTTGCACTAAAAATAAAGAGTTTTTTTATCGTTTTTCAAAAAGAGTTTAACTCCAAAAAAATGGTAAAAATAAAAAAGACCGAAATCTAAAAAGAGTTTAAAAATGAATAATTCACACACATTGTTAAGAAGTTGTGTGTAACATTTAAAACATTTTTATATTTTTGTTTTTGTGTCAACAATTCTGCATTATTGAGCGAGTTAAAAAATAAAACTCGTTTTTATTCTTAACTGAAAAAAGAGTTAAATCATAAGGCTACAAATTTAAATAAAAAGAGTTTTATTTTATTAATCTTCGCAGCTGAAAATTAAAAATTTAGATCATTTGAAAATAAAAATTATGTTTCAATTTTTCCATACTCAGGTAAAAACCAAAAAAAGGAATTTGAATCATTTGCTCTATGATTGAGGTTGTCATCCTTGGCAATGATTAAATACATACATAGAAATTTTAGAAAATTACTTTCACAAATAAAAGGTAAGAGATAGAGAGAGACATAGAGGAGTAATAGAATAATAGAAAAAGAATTTATTTAAAAAGTTTATAATAAAGCAATTTGTTTTAAGTTATAACATTTTTTTCGAGATTATTAAAATTAATTGAACCAGGATTTAAATTTTATTACAAATACAAATTGTTTTAATTGAATTCATTCAACAGAGGACAATTGTAGGATTAAAAAGTTTAAATTAATTGTATATTTATTGTGAGCAAATGTAATGAAATTCTAACTTTTGAGTACAAAAAAATCTATTTTTTTGTTTTGAATTTTTAATGAAAATCTTCGTTTACATTTTAAATTTGCAAAGAAGAAATGTTAGAAGAAAAATTCTTGAAAATATAAAAAAAGATCCATCAACAAATTAAAACGATATATCATTGCCATTTATATTGATATTGTAACTAAATACATTTATACATATCTAATGATGTAGAAAACAAATTACAGAAACTGAAAACATGTCAGTCGTTTAAGTACAAAATAAACAATCAAACTAAGAGACAAACACACATACATACAACACATCAATATTCTATAATTGTTAAAAACATGCAATCGATACTCATTTTGAATATAACCAGAAGCGTTCTATATAAAAAAGTATTTAAAATTAAATTTAATTACAATTAAATTTCTTATTCTATATTTAAGGGATCTTTTGCGGAAATTGTAATGACACAATATTGCTGAATTGGTTGCGAATGAGCAATATACTATTTTAATATGAGTAAGTTATATTAATCATACGCAGACTATGACACCCATTTTATATAGAAACACACAGTGTTTCAAAATCGATTTTTTATAAATAAATCTATAACCATGTGAAATTACATAAATTAATGTATGAAAACTGGATAAATTTGAGGAAGTCCAGTTTAGATTGGATATTCAGTAAAGGTATAAATTTCTTAAACAAGTATATGGTACATATGAAAAGCCTAGATCTTATAGAGTCATAATTTCTGAAGAAAAAGTAAGGGAAATGTCACTTATTTTAAAATATCTCTGAAGAACCAAAAAAATTCCGATTTTTAGAAAAAAATTGAAAATAAAGTTAATATTTAAACTTAAATTAAATTAAAAAGAAAAGTTTTTTTTTTTTTTTTAATTTCAATATGATATAGGGTGACCGCAAAAATGCGGCCAAAATTTTATATTGTAAAACAATACATTCTATTTTTAATCAATAACATGATTCTGTCTTGAGCTCATCGCAAAAAAAAACGGAAGTTTTAGATTCATCTGTACAGACATTTATTTTCGCTTGTTAAACGCTGTCTTTCATCCAATCATAAAGACTCAGGAGAGATGTGTTTAGTTGCATGAAGCACTTTTTCCATATGAATCAGTTTGCAAAGAGAAGTCAACAATTTAATGTGAAAGTCCAAATGTCGGATATTTACAATGATTTCCCGTTCAGCTGTTGGAATCACTCTCATGGTACCTCATGGTTAATCTGCGTAGCATTATCCCGTTAAGTTTATTTAATACCTCAACAATAAACATTCTTATCAACAACTGGCCACCATAAGCATAAGTGGCAAATGGCCTTACCAGGGCAGTGTACAGCTAGTAAAATAATTTTGGTTTTAAATAACCACTTTTCGTTGCTCATTTAGATAATAACTTTAAAGAGTTATTAAAATAATCAATAAGGTTACAATTTACAATTTGCCACAGTTACCAGGTCATTAGGATAAGCTAATACGTTAATACCACTGGCAGAGGTCATTTCTAAAAATTCGTCTTGATAAATACTTAGCAACCTCTAAGATCAAGCAAATATTTTTCTAAAAATTGTCAATTATAAATTCACAAAATAGAATTAAATTTCGCCATATTAAGCAATATGTATTTTATTTTTATTCCAAAGATTTTCAAAATCGGTCCAATTTAAAAAAAGTTATAGCAAAAAATAGAACTAATTTTATGACACATTAAGTGTTTCTGCGTTATATTTAAGAAAAACCTTTCTATATGTTGTATACGTCTGTGAGTGTGTATGTACGAAACATAACGTAATTACTTCATACGCATGTGTGGTGGAGGGTATTGAAGACAATATTTAAAAAAAATAATTTTTTATTTATTATTAAAGTATTTTGTTGTAAATTTTTCTTCTTAAAAAATGTAGCGAATATTTTCCACAAGATGTTGCATTTAATGTTCATAAAATACTTTCTTCCATCTAATTTTTTTCTCCAAATATTTGTATTAAAACTGCTTTCAAACTCAAGAAGCTCAATAAAGTTAAACTCCTTAAGTAAATTAATTTATTTATTTTCCACTTGTATTTGTAGACTTATTTAATCCCACTTACAAAATTTTAAATTAAATTACGCTCCTGTTAAAACTACTCCACATGTATACACACACACACATGTATGTACCTACAAACACATGTGAGAGCTTGTCTGCTTATCAACCGGTGCCAACATCGTCATCAACTCATAGAAACTTTACATACAAGATGACGATGATAATGTGCACAAAATGGTTTACTTAATTTACAATATAACATAAATACAAGACTCTAGATAGATATTAAATTTTTTTGATATTAACATTAATACAAAAATTGTAAGCATATATGTGTGTGTGTGTGTGAAATATCCTTGTGACTGCCTACTTGTTTTTGTTGGTTAAACTTAGGATTTCAGAGTAAAGTAAAATTATCAAGAGAGACTCTGTGAAATGCAAATGTTAAACAAACATATTTTTATAGCAAAAAAGCCATAGAAATATTATAGTAAAAAAAACTTAAAATTATATATATTATTAAAGTAACAAATTGTTAAATGATCATTATGATATTAACATCAGAGTCATCATCGTCATCATCAACATTGTCAAAGCAGCAAGTATCATTCATAATGCCGACAAGTATGATATGGCTGTTTAAAAAAGGAGAATAACAGTTCTTTTTTTAATTAAATGTTTGCTTTTGGATATTTTTAGCAGCAAATTATTATATAACTCAATTCATTAGAGAGTCAGTGCGGAATTAAAAAAAAAAAACTAAAAATTACTAAAAGTGCATGCAATACATACACATATAGACATATAGTTGTTGGCAAAGTTAAAATTCTTTAATCTATTTGATACATTTTCCAAATAGATTTACTTGTGTACTTATGGGAAGGCAGTGTTTAATAAAAGGACTAAATAAAAATTACTATTAAAAAAGCATACCTGCAGTTGTGTAAAAAAAAATTGTTTGGAAAAAGTGTTAAAGAGCGGGATCTAAAATGTTTTAAAACTTTTTCATTAAAGTTTTTAACACAAGTATTATTTGACTTCTTTGATTAAGTTACCTTTGTAAAACATATATTGTGAATCTGATTAAAATTAGTGACCAGAATAAAGTGCGTACTAAGATTATTAAATATTTTCAACAAACCCAATTTCGTCCTGTATAAAAGACGGCCAAGCATTCAAATGTCTGCCGTCGAACATTGTTTCCAATGTAAGTAAACAGTATCTAGAGCACTTATCTCTAAGCTCTAGATTACTTTTGAAGCATCGTATTCAAATTCTTCGTTTTAAATTGGCCAAACTAAAACTTGTATCGCTTTAGGTGAAAACTAATCTTTGACTAATTTTGATAAAATTTTCGGACCATTGCATGTAGTAACACCCTTAAAAGTAGTATTTCGTACTCCACATAGCATAACATATGGAAAGCAACAAAATGTGCTTGAAATGGTCAACTTGATTCAATTAAAATGTCGAAATAACAAGTTAATATCAAAATCTTACCACATTTTTGTGGTTGTTAGGCAACGGATTTCATTGCTTTTCCTTTGGAAAGATTAGAGACTGATGTCTGAGACAGCCTCGAAACTTGGAATAAAGTTAAATTGTGCGGTGAAACTTTAATTTATTTTTAATACGTATTAGTGGAGATCGATCAATATTATAAATAGATCATGTTTGCAAGATGTCAATGGCATGGACCAATCTAATAGGAATAGGATATTTAAGGCTACCAAACCTTTTAATTCATTTTCATATGAAAAACCTTAATTAGTAATAAATTAATTAATTAAGTATACAACAATTAAATAAAGAATTAATAAATTTTGACAATTTAAATTTGGAAAGAAAAATGTTTTTCTTTTTTACTAATCAAGGATTTGATTTGGATATGTGGGGTCATACCAAGATTTTTTATTATTAATATAATACAAATGTAGAATGAGTTGATGATCTACTCAAAATACTACAAAGTGCAATTTTCTGGTAGAATCTGGATTCCATGCTTGTTGATTACCACTTTAGAATAAAGTTTTTTTGAGTTATAATCTTTCAACAGTTGTTTTATCTAAAGGAAAATTTCGTCTTCTTGAAAAATTCCTTAAGTGAGTAAAAATATTGGAATAAATTGTACTTGTAAGTGTGTTGTATATTATATACATCATGACTTTTAATATAACAATAGATTCGAAACATTTCCTGAATTGCTATAAATATGTCCTTCCATCTGACTAGATGTGATTTGAGTCAAGGACTTTAAGAATTATTACAATCGGTCCCGTATTTCAAGTAGCTCTCATACTGTATAGAATGGAGTTTCTTTAAATTAACTTTTGTGCAGGTAAAGTTCAGTCCCACTGTGATAATGTTTTATATATAAAATTGTAAAGAGTTTTAATAAAAATTTCATTCCACTTAGATAAATTTTGTAAAACTTATCCCAAAGTTAGAGTAGATGGGTTACCCTTTTAACAAAAATTCGATTTTTATTTTTTATTTTAGTATTTTATTAAAAATATAAAATTTACTGAGGGCATGAAAAAAATTAAAAATGTACGTTTCGATAAAAATCTTTTTATCAACAATTTAATGTTGAAAACTTGTTAATTTTATATGAAATGAAATGTGATTTTTAAAGTGCTTTTAAGTTTTTATCAAATTATAAAATAAAATAAAATAAATAAAATAAAATAGATTTTTTCATTAATTGAGACAATGAAATCCATGATGATTGAAGAGCTCTCGTAAAAAATGACAAAAATTTAATTTAAAGAAAATGAATAAAAAAATGAATTTTTAAGTTAAAAGATAAAAGGTACATATAAAATAAAAACATAAACAATATGTTTTCAATCAATTAAAAATTTCCGAATTTCATTTTCCCGAAACTTAAAAATTTAATTTTTTAAATTAATTCAAATTTTAATTATTTTCTTATTCAAACAAGTAAAAATGTTAGAGGCAATTAAGCTCGACTATGTAATAGCTCACACCATATTGTTGAGTGTAAATGATGGCTACGAAAATTTATGAACGACCCTCGCATAATTTATGATTTATAATTAAGTAAGAAGTACATTTATAAAGTTTTTTTAGTTGGAATGGAAATGGGTTTTTATATCGCAGCTTGAAGAAATGATGGACCAACTCCGTAATTTCGAACATCGATTTCAGATAATTATTACTTTAATAAATTATATGTGAGATTTATGTTCTACAAAGTGATATTTGGGAGGGATCTTGTATAGGATCTATGGAAGTAATAAACCGATTCTCGCATAACTTGGCACACCGATTTATTATATCATAAGACTTTTGTTGAATTTCCTTTAAAGATAACTTTATATTCAGGATTTCATGAACTCTTCTTCGGAAGGATACTCTATGGGAGCTACCTTATATATGGAATCGAACATGACCACTTTCAATAGGCATTGTCCTTGAGTCAAAGAAATAATATTTACCAAATAGTATATTCATAAACCAAAAACGGAAGTCGGTTAACCAGTTTTTTGCATTTTAGGAAAAAGACCGGATTCGAATAACTTCTAGTTTCGAACTTTTCGATATGCCGTTTTTTTGTTTCAATCGGTTAATCGGTTTTTAATGGAAATTACTTTTAAACTATGTAAAAGTCATTATAGACTTCTATTAAATTATAAATTCTTTTCTATAAAATTATTATAATCAAACAAAAACCTGTTAACCCCATTTTTCAAATGAAACCGTATTTGAAACCGGGTTTTTAATAATCCCATTTTTCGAATAACTCGGAATCGGTTTTCTGAAAATTTCGGTTTTTGGACTGAATGTTACAAACATTAGCACAAACGCACCAACGGTGGTGTAGGGTATAAAAACTTAAATTATATTTCTAAACTCAACTAATAAATAATTTATAAAAATTTTAATTATTTAAAATTCTTACTAATTAATTTTATGTAAAAACCTCTAATATGGGCGTGTTTATGTGGTTTCACATATTTTGAACACAAACACTGAAGCCACATTTGACATTTATTTGCATCGATAAAAATTTCAAAATAATAAAAAAAAATTTGTATAAAAATATTTTTACGCTTGGGAAATCAAAGCCACAGAAATAATAATAAAAAAAAAAAAAAAAAAGTAGAAATCAACATAATAAATTTAAAAATGAATAAAAAATAATAATACGATGCTTTCACATTTATTAATGTTACGCAAATCACTAGAATATCTGTTTTTTGAGGTTGTGAGTTTTTTATAGGGCTAAATGCGGATATATCATGTTCTTTTTTTCTAGGAAAATATTATAATTATCATTATTGTTTATTCAATATTTTTTTGTGCAAAATTTTAATTAATGAATTAATGAGTGGCAAGTTGTTGTTTTTCTTTTTTTTGGCAATGAGTAATTGATGGGATTTCAATGCAAAAAATATGTCAGAATGATATATTTGGATATGCAGAATTTTTAGTACCCTCTACCATAAATGCGTGTGAGGTAAATACATTATGTTTCGTACATATATACACACAAATACGCTCGCAGATGTACGCAATATATAAAAGTTTTTTTTAAATAAATTAGTTATATTTTTAACTATAACTTTTTTCTACTGAACCGATTTTGATATTTTTGGAATGGTAATGAAGTATATACAGTCTAATATTATGGCCAAATTTTTCACTCATTTGACGAAATGTAATTTTAAATTTTACGAAAGACTTTTTGCTTGAACTTAGAGGCTGCCTCTCTATCGCTCTCTATCTTTTAATGTAATGAACCGATTTTGCTGGTTTTAAATAGGAAACTTCTCAGGACCATAAGAAATACTGCGGCCATATTTCGTTGAGCTCTGTTAATTATTGTGGTTGTGAATACATATTTTGATTTGATATAAGAATATTTACATACATTATAGGGTCTAAGATGATTCCTTATTTGCGTTACCCACGAAATGACAAAGTTATTATGTACCATTTTTACCACTTGTAGTGGTGAAGGGTAAATGTAAACAGAAGACAAAAAAATCTGAAATCCTAATGAAGCTTAATTTTATTTTATAATTTCGCAAATTTAATTGCAATTAAATTACAAATTAATTTTAATTAATAAATCAAAAAATTAGTTGAATATAATAAAGAAGGAAATGTGATTTTAAATAAATATATATAATTCGAAATGTTATGGTTATTAAGATATATTAAGAATGACTATATTATACCCTATACCATAATATTTGCATTATATGAAGTTAAGAAAATGAAAAAGTCTTCAATAACTTGAATGGCTGAAAGTCCAATGAACATATATGTTCAAATATTAACACATTGAACAGTTTTTCAAATGAAAAATAAAATGGAAATAAATCTGTAACTTCTTAAGGTAACTTCTTAAGGTCTAGTCCGATTTCAATGAAATTTCCCACAGTAATAGTACAGGTGCAGGTGAGTTTATGTTTTGATTTTGTGGATCTAACGGTTGTTACCTCAAATCATAAAAATATTTAAAACGATACAGATTCCTTTTATCTAAACCGATTTTAATACTTCAATTTGAGTTGATTCTGAGCACCTGCCAAAAATCTCGTCATACGGGTAGACTGTCTCTTATTGTTTAAGAGATATTTAGTTTCAAAAAATTTTTTATGCGATAGAGGTTCATAGTATATAACTTTTTTCAAATATTTTTTTATAAGGACTAATGATAGAATTTGACAAAGAAAAAATTTGCAAATATCTTCATGAAATTAAAAGTTATAAGCATTTAAATTTGATTTTTTTTTTAAATTTCGATGCTATTCTGAAAGGTAACTTTATAGGCTTTTGTGGAATGCAAAAAGTTTTCACAAAACTTTTTTAGGCTAAATATTCGGGCTAAAGAAGGCACAATATTTTTATAAAATACTGACTTTTTATAGTCAGGTAAAGTAGCTTTTCAACAGATCCTTTTATGTTTAAATTTGGACATCTCATTAAAATGAAATTTTTTGATAAAAATATTTGAATACTTGGACAAGTTTAAATATTAATAATTTTTAAAATTTTAAAATGATATGTTTTTATAAAAATCAGATAATACTTTAATAATAAACCTGGTGTTAAGAATTTTTCGATCTCACCCCTTTCATTGATCTTTTTTAATTTAAATAAAAATGTTTTTTTTTTTTATTTTTAATGAAAAAAATTTAGATTCAATAAAAATTGAATTTCGTCATTTTGTTTTTATTTATTAAATTTTTCGATCAGTATCTTTTATAAAATAAAAAAAATCAATTCTGTTAAAAATTTAATTTTTAATAAAAGTACTAAATTCTGGTATTTGGACATTTAACTAAAATTAAACTAAAAAAAGCAAAACATTTTTCAGTTGTTATTTAATTTTGAATTAAAAATTATTTTTTCAAATAGAAATTTAAAAATTTGGAATTTCAAAAATCTAAAATCCATAATTTTGACATCACATTTATTGAAGTTTTTGTTTAGAATATTTAAGGATAAGACATTTTCGATATAACAACACTGTAAATATTTGTAAGCCTTTATAGTAAAGTGCGAAGGATACAAGTTAAAAATATAATTAATTCTTTTTTAATTAACCAACTTTTCTGGAAAACATTCCCCCAAAAATACAACAATTAAATACAAATTTCCTTATTCCTTTTAAATTACCCCAAAGTGTCAATATTATGTCCTGCCACTGACCAGATATTTATTATCTTTTTCTATGGTTAATAAAAACCTTCAATAACTTTAGATAAAAGCAAAAATAATACTAAACACAAATATTGATAAAGTTGGACAAT
>PYHX02000495.1:27618880-27697540 GCA_004302925.2 Cochliomyia hominivorax
TTCAGTTCTAGTTCAATTCTAGTTCACTTCCAATTCAGTGCTAGTTCAGTTCTAATCAGTTCTAGTTCAGTTCTACTGCAATCTGCTTAAGTTCCAGTTCAATTCTAGTCAGTTCCAGTTCAGTTCCGGTTCTGTTCTAGTCAGTTCCGGTTCAGTTCTAGTTCGGTTCTAATTTAGTTCAAAAGTGTCCAACTTATTCGTACGCAAATATGTGGAAGCAGTTTTTATATGAAGATTTGATTGATTTGATTTCTCACTTCTGTTCCATTATGCAACGTTAAACGTTGTTTGTCATGTTATTCGTAATATTTTTTCTCTATTCAAAAGCTTTTTTTTTTTTTATTTCTGTCATTTTAATCTTATTTAATGTTTTAAATTTAAGTATAAAAAACATAAAGCAATAAAAATTTTTTTATTTCCCATTTCTGTTCGCAATTAAGATTCATGTTCTCCGATAAAACGGTTAAAGGAAGAGCAAATACAACAAAAGTAGCATACGAAATAGATGCGACGTATTTAAAATAATTTTTACCTTGAAAAGTGAATTAAATGAATTAAAAATGTTTAAGTGTTGGATTTTTATTGTTTATTTAAGGTTATTTTTCATGAGTTTGCACACACACACACACACACATGTAAACACATAGTTAAATTTAAATAAATGTATGTGTGAGTATTTAAGTATATCAATTTCATTTTTATGCAACATGATAATACTTACAACTATTTTTTTATAAACACACTTTAATGCATATACAAACATATGTGGCTGTGTGGGATGTGATGTACAATCTCTGGCTCTTTAAAAAAAATCAGTGATTTTTTGATTTATTACTCTGAATTCTGGAATACAATAAAAGTTGAAATTTAAAATTTTTCGAAGAATTTGGTGAATATTTTTTTTGATTTTACTTAAAAACACTTTAATATTTTGAAAATTTTAAATATTTAATTAATTATTTATTAATTAATTTATTAATTAAATGTTTAATTATTTAATTAAATATTTAATTATATATTATAATTTCTGGAAAATAATCTTCATTTTCCAGAAATATATAATATATAATTATTATGTACTCAAACGCCACAAGTGATGATGAACATATATCTGTATGTTATAACATACAGATATATGTTCTTTATATATCTGTATGTTATAGTTAAAAAAGAGTTATAGGCGGAAATATGTGAAATTTTAATACACCCTAAAATCTCTGTTTTATATGGATCGCAATTTTTGAGATAATTTACTGAAATTTGTCATAAACATTTTTTTGATACAATAATAAACCCAAAAAAGCAAGATGGAGTCATTATTTGACTTAGGTCCCTTTTGGCGGCCCTTTAAAGAATATGCTTTATAGCTTATAAAAAATATTAACGAATTTTCCTCAAATTTGATACAATAAATTTTCTGACTGTCTTAAATATATGTTATTAATTTTATTAATATCGGTCCATATTTTGATAGATCTCCTATATCAGGCTTTATCCAAGAAAACAGTTTTGAGTTTATAACTTTATAAATAAAAATTTGTTCCATTGAAATTCGAAACAATAGCTTTTTTAGCTTTATTTAATATAAATTATTTATTATTTATCTCGATCCACACATTGCTATAGCTTCCACATAAGGCCCCTTTTTTGATCTTATAAAACGAGTAAATTATGACCAATTCTGTAAATTCGGCTTAATTATTTTTCTAACTGTCCTAATATATGTTAATAACCGGATGAATATCGTTTCATATATTGCTATAGCTTCACATAACGTGGCTTCCCTGAAATGGGGTTTGAGCTTTTATAACTAATTTTATCAATAAACATTTTTAAACTAATTTTTCAATTATCGTTCATATTTGGATATTACTCCTTTATAATTCCTCTTTCCGGAATAAAATATGAAACAATTCCATCGAAATTCAGAAAAATTGATAATTGTCTTCAATATAGTGGTGGAGGGTATTTAAGATTCGGCAAAGTCGAATATCTTTCTCCTTTTTTTATTTAAATTTCATTGTGACTTATTAATTACTGTAAAGTAACTACATATGAATAGCCAATTAAAAGTTACATCAGATCGTTAAGAAAATAATAATTTTTTTGAAAAAATAAGTTTTACATCGCTGATTTCATGAAAAATTGTATGAATTTCACACCAGTGTAAACATCTCAACATTTTTATGTATTTAATTGTACAAATATGACCGTATATGTTGTCGTTTATTTTAAATGTATGTGTACGTGTTTGTACATTGATACGTACAACAATGCATTCATATGTTTACACACTTTATTTCATGTGTGAAAAAATTACGAGGGGTGATTGTTTATTAGTCTTTAAATTTATTGGTAAATATTTATGAAATGTAACTGTAACTCAAGTCTGGTCCTCTAATTAATACCATTGAACCTATCGAGGGTCTTATTATCTATAAATTCAAAGTCAATTGCAATTACACTGGTGCATATTCCTATAAACGCACATAACTTTTTTAAAGAATTGGAAAATATTAAACAAGAAAATATTTAGTGGGGGAATAATATTTTTTAATTCATAAGATGGATGCATGATTGAGGCTGCGCAGCATTATCTTGCTGGAAAAATACAATCTTCATCCATTTGTTCATCCATAAAAGGGCAACAACCGAACATTGTTTGATCTCAAATTGTGTCAATAACATGAGTATGACTCAAGACCTAAATAATTATTTACTAATTAATTTTATCTTAATAAACAAATACAGAGACAGAAATAAATCAATCGACACAGATTTCGATTGATTCTTTAAAAACTTTTAATGAATTTTCGAGAAATGAGTTGCAACGAGTTTTATTTGAATAAAAAATATCTGGGAAATTTTTAAGGCATGTGGATCGCGGGATTATTAATTAAAGTGATAAAACTAATTAATGATTTGATGGAAGTGTTTGGATTTTTTTAGGTTTTAGTCTACCGAGTCCATAGTTTTTCGAGGTTTTAAAAAAGCTCTTCCCATATGATTAGAATTACAGGTTTTCAAAACTGATTTTGGTTAATCTTTCAAACGCTTCTAAGAAACCAGAGGAACAAAATGGTTTCCATCAAAAATTTATGTCGAAAAATGCAAATTTCTAGGTACCACGACCTTGGCACAAATGAGCGATGTAAGTTTTTGAGGAAAAAGTTTATTTGATAAATACGAGTGAGACATTTAATAAAAATCGCATTTAAATCGAATTTAAAATTGAAAATTCTTTATCTTTTATTGACATCGATCTTAATCAAGTTCGAGGCAATAATTTTGGACATTAATTTTGAAAACAAAGTATTCGAAAACTATAAGTTTTAAATAATAAAAATTAATGTTTAAGATACCCCACTTTGCACTCTGTAACTCCGCCCATGTGGACTCTAAAATTATAACATAATCTATTCAAATATTGCCTAGATATCTTTCTATATGGATAAAGATATAAAATAATTTTACATTTCCGGAATCAAGAAATGTAAAAATTATTTTTATATCTAAAATGCCAGGGCGTAACACTAAATGCCAGGATCATCCATTTCCATTTTTTAAATTTGCTTTAAGTCAAGATTTTTTACTTTTATTTCTTAAACTATTTATTTTATATAATCAGTGATTTCTTTTATATTTATTTTTTCAAAAATAACCTAAAGAAACAGACCTCGTTAAAAACACATGTGTGCTAATGTGTACAAAAGAGAAGTGCATTTTTAATACAATTGCAAAATTTAACACCTTTTAAAGTGAAACAACTGTTAAAATAGTTGTAGATTTTATTTAGTTCTTATTTTTGCTTTTTTCACTTATACAGGATATTCATTGTTTGAGTGCATAAAATACCTACATTAACATACTCAAACTCATGTAACTCATACAAGTAATATGTGTTCAGGTATGTCAGGCACTTTGAAAATGTGTGTGTGTGTATGTAGTATCTCACACACAGCCCACAAATGTTTACTTTTAAATATTTTTTTGCTTTTTATTTCGAATTTATATTTTGTTCTCTTTTGTTGTTATCCTTGATTTTAGGCAACTGGACTACCCCCTTTTTCGTAAGTTGATATGAACTCTTGTATGACACAAGAATTGTTGAAAATTAATATTTTTGTTGTAGAATTCTGTTCTGTTTTTATTTATTCCTTTTTGCATTCAGATACTGTTACCAGCTTTTGTTGTAATTGGATTATTTATCTTTTGCATTGCACTCGCGTATTTTTCTTTAAATTTTTTTATTTCTTATTCGCTTTTTTATTTTCTTTTTTACATTTGACCGACTACAAGGTGAATGCAAGCAAGAAAGGTGACAGACACAAACATACGTTTGTATACCTTTTTGTCGTAGATATACAAAAGTTTTAACACTCATATTTTGATAGATTTAAAATGGAAATTTAATGTGTCATAAAGGAATACCACAAGCAGGCAAACAAGAACTCGTGGAGAAGCGAACAGTGGCCAATCTAGAACTGAACTGGAACTGAACTTAAATTGAACTCGAACTGAACTAGAACCGAACTGAACTAGAACTGAACTAGAACTCAACTAGAACTGAACTAAAACTGAAATATAACTCAACTAGAACTGAACTAAAACTGAACTATAACTCAACTAGAACTGAACTAGAACTAAACTAGAAGTGAACTAGAACTGAACTAGAACTGAACTAGAACTAGAACCAAACTAGAAGTAAACTAGAACTGAACTGAACTAGAACTGGACTTGAACTGAACTAGAATTGAATTAGAACTCAACTAGAACTGAACTAGAATTGAACTAGAACTCAACTAGAACTGAACTAAAACTGAACTAAAACTAAACTCAACTAGAATTAAACACTAGAACTCAAATAGAACTAAACAAGAACTGAAATAAAACTGAACTGGAACTGAAATAGAACTAAACTAGAACTCAACTAAAACTGAACTTAAATTCTCCGAATCTATGATTTTTGTCATTTCGTTCCACTGTGCAAATAGCAAAGCAAATATGTAAAATTATATTTTTCGTTTTATTTTCACTGTTCTTTTCATATGATTTTCTCTTCCTAGAATCAGTGAGTGAATAAATGAATGGATGTATAAATATATGTATGAAAGAATAAGAATGATGTACTTACATCAATTCTTTCAAATTCATACATATATATGTATGTGTATAAGTGGATACCTGTATATGTTTTCCTCTATACACTTCAAGGACTTTAATACTAATTTGGTACTCATAGGTGTTTTTTTATTTCCGTCTTTTTTTCTGTTTTTGCATGTGTATGTATGTATGATATTTTTAATTCCTTGTTTTTTTCAGAATGTCTTGCACCCTGGGTACTTGCCAAGACACATGATCATGGTTTGAGATGTTTGAGGCCATGCACATGTGCATTTGTTGTGATTTCATGTAATTTGTTGTTCTTAAGTGTTAAGATTTTTACTTATTTTTTGTTGTTTATGTATGTATGCATGCACTTTTTGTCACATTTGTTTGTATGTCTGTGGGTGTTTTTTTCTTGTGGGTAAAAGTATGGGTCTGTGTTCAAGTGTACATGTGTTTCTTAGTTATTAATGTAATTAATTTTTTAAGCAGAAGAAGTGAAAGTGTGAAATGACAAAAACAAAAATGAAATGAAAATGTTCATATGAGCGACAATCAGTTTAAGTAACACAATTGTGCAAAAATGTAAAATTAATTTAAGTAATTGAAATCTACTTAAACAGAAAATTTCTCTTTTGATGATAATTTAAAAAGTGTTGCACTTTTCAAAAATAAATTTTCAAATGTTCAAAAAAATATAATTAAAATGTTATGAAAGAAATTATGTAATTAAATAGCAGTTAAGTAAAAGAGGTGATTTAAAGCGAAACTGTGATTGTTATTTTATTTAATCTGGATTTAAAAAGATTTTCAAATTTGGTTTAATTTAATAATAAAATAAGTTTTTAGAAATAATAACTTCAGGAAAAATTTTGGATTAAAAAGGAATGAAATATAATTTTATGTATATGAAAACATGTTTTTGAAGAATGTAAATTTTGCATAAAAATCATTCTTTTTGTTTAAAATATGGATTTTTCTTTAAAAAATTATATAAATTAAAAATTAAATAAAAAAATTTAATTTCATAAAAACTTTCCATTTGTTATGCGAATTTATTTTATAAATTGCATTAATTTTAATGAATAATTTAAATAGAAATTATTTTGATATTAATGACAAATTTTGATTTTTAATAAAAATTTAATTTTTATAAAAAAAGTATAAAAATTTTATTTTAAAATAAATAATTTTTAATATTTTTTTATTTAAAATATAATAATTAAAAACTTAACATTATGAAATAAAATATGTACTTTTAATAAAAAATTTGCATTTTACCTTTAAAAAAAATATATATTTTTTTATTGAAATTTTGAATTTTTAACTTTTGGAAGGACTTTTTTAAATTTTTAATTTATAATGAAAGACTTGATTTAGAAAAAATATTAAAATATTAATTCAATTTAATACAGGAATTATTTCTTATAAATGGCTTAATAGAAATATGGTAAATAAAAATTTTATTAAAAAAAGTTAAATTTCTTTTTGTGAAAAATTTATTTTTTACAAAAAATTTTAAATTTAGTGAAATTTATTATTTTTTTGCGAAAAATTAAATTTTTATTAAAAAATTGAAATTTTAATGAAAAATTGAATTTTTATTGATAAATTGAATTTTTATTGAAAAATTAATTTTTAATGAAAAAATTAATTTTTACTGAAAAATAAATGTTTAATGAAAAATATAATTTTTACTGAAAAATGAATTTTAATGAAAAATAAAATTTTAACAAATTAACAGGACAGATTACGGATATTGAAGTCAAGTTTTCGATAACAATTTTTTTGCTGCATAATGGATGACTAAACTTATTTTCTGGCAGATTTTTTGGTAATTTTCTGGTCAAAAATGTTATGTTACTGATACTTGAGGAAATGTTGGAGAAAAGTTTAAGACCCAAAAGTACTAAAAATTCCGGGTGCTATATTAACTTTATCCTATTCATAAGACCTCATAATGGGTCCACATATTTTTGTACTAACTTGGCATCCAATCACTGTGGTATACAAGCACGTGAGTGGTACATGAACAATAGTGTAGTATTTGTACCAAGACCAAGACAAAATAATGGGAGATTTTAAATGGAGATGGACTACCTGTTCGAGCAAACAGACGTTTCAGGAAAAAAGTTAATAATTTCATCATTAGAGATTTTTTTGTAGATTGTTATAATAATTTCCATCAAATATTAAAAAAATTAAATTTTTGTGTGTTAAGAATTTTTCAATTTTACTCCTTAAATCATTTTAAAAATTTAATAGAACTGGTATAAGTTCTAAGGATATTCAAGTTGAAATTTGAAGTAGTGTAATATCTAATAACAGCGATGACATTTTCCTTCAAAGTATAGAGAGACGTATGATTAATGTAGAGTATGACCTTCTATAAAAATGGGGCAATTGCGGGATTTTTACAAAATTTAAATAAATCAAAATTTTATAGGAAGCTAAGGACTTAAGTTAATATCCTAAATACTTTTCTTTATAATTGCAAAATTATATTTGATATATAAATTAAATACCAAAAATATTGTTTAAATATTTGCAGAAAAATTTCTGGTATTTACAAATTTATTTAATTTTAATTACCAAAAATTAATCTCTAACAATGACATACCAACATTTATTATCATAAAAGAAATTGTTTACAATTCTCTTAAACTAAATTATGTTAGAAATTATTTAAAATAGAAAAACAATTATAATTTTCTAAAGCAAACATTTTACCTTGACAACTCGGTTTTACATTAAAAATGAAAATAATATTCTATCCTTTCAACCAAAAATAATATTATTTCCTTTTCTTAGATTTTCGAAAAATTTTACAATTTACATTTATTCACTTTAATTATTTCTTTGATGTCAACTTTTACTCTAGAGAGTGAATTACTGGAATCAAAAGTATAATTTAATATCCTTTAGTTTACTTAAACAAACATTTGGAACACAAATACTTACACATACACACAAGCATTAATTTTAAATATGTATGTTGATAACCAAATATTACATAATACACATGTTCTAATTTTAATTACTTACTATAAAATGGAATGTGAACATTTTGTTGTTAAAAACCGAGGTACAGGTTTTGACTCTTTTTCTACTCTTCATAAGATTGGATCTTTCAAAGAGTTTAATTTGCATTAAAAATAAAGAGTTTTTTATCGCTTTTCGAAAAGAGTTTAATTCCAAAAAATGGTAAAAATAAAAAGGACCGAAATCTAAAAAGAGTTTAAAAATGAATAATTCACACACATTGTTAAGAAGTTGTGTGTAACATTTAAAACATTTTTATATTTTTTGTTTTTGTGTCAACAATTTTGCATTATTGAGCGAGTTAAAAAAATAAAACTCGTTTTTATTCTTAACTGAAAAAGGAGTTAAATCATAAGGCTACAAATTTAAATAAAAAGAGTCTTATTTTATTAATCTTCGCAGCTGAAAATTAAAAATTTAGATCATTTGAAAATAAAAATTATGTTTCAATTTTTCCATACTCAGGTAAAAACCAAAAAAAGGAATTTGAATCATTTGCTCTATGATTGAGGTTGTCATCCTTGGCAATGATTAAATACATACATGGAAATTTTAGAAAATTACTTTTACAAAGAGAGAGAGAGAGACATAGAGGAGTAATAGAATAATAGAAAAAGAATTTATTTAAAAAGTTTATAATAAAGCAATTTGTTTTAAGTTATAACATTTTTTTTTGAGATTATTAAAATTAATTGAACCAGGATTTAAATTTTATTACAAATACAAATTGTTTTAATTGAATTCATTCAACAGAGGACAATTGTAGGATTAAAAAGTTTAAATTAATTGTATATTTATTGTGAGCAAATGGAATGAAATTCTAACTTTTGAGTACAAAAAAATCAATTTTTTTGTTTTGAATTTTTAATGAAAATCTTCGTTTACATTTTAAATTTGCAAAGAAGAAATGTTAGAAGAAAAATTCTTGAAAATATAAAAAAAAGATCCATCAACAAATTAAAACGATATATCATTGCCATTTATATTGATATTGTAACTATATACATTTATACATATCTAATGATGTAGAAAACAAATTACAGAAACTGAAAACATGTCAGTCGTTTAAGTACAAAATAAACAATCAAACTAAGAGACAAACACACATACATACAACACATCAATATTCTATAATTGTTAAAAACATGCAATCGATACTCATTTCGAATATAATCAGAAGCGTTCTATATAAAAAAGTATTTAAAATTAAATTTAATTACAATTAAATTTCTTATTCAATATTTAAGGGACCTTTTGAGGAAAATGTAATAATACAATATTGCTGAATTGGTTGCGAATGAGCAATATATTATTTTAATATGAGTAAGTTATATTAACCATACGCAGACTATGACACCCATTTTATATAGGAACACACAGTGTTTCGAAATCGATTTTTTTTTTGTAAATAAATCTATAACCATGTGAAATTTCATAAATTAATGATAAATTTGAGGAAGTCCAGTTTAGGTTGGATATTCAGTAAAGGTATAAATTTCTTAAACAAGTATATGGTACATATGAAAAGCCTAGATCTTATAGATTCATAATTTCTGAAGAAAAAGTAAGGGAAATGTCACACATTTTGAAATATTTCTGAAAAATTTCCGATTTTTAGAAAAAAATTGAAAATAAAGTTGATATTTAAACTTAAATAAAAATTAAAACGAAAAATTATTTTTTTAAATTTCAATATGATATAGAGTGAAGTGGAAAAATGCGGCCAAAATTTTATATTGTAAAACAATACATTCTATTCTCAATCAATAACATGATTCTGTCTTGAGCTCATCGCAAAAAAAAAACGGAAGTTTTAGATTCATCTGTACAGACATTTATATTCGCTTGTTAAACGCTGTCTTTCATCCAATCATAAAGACTCAGGAGAAATTTGTTAATTTGCATAAAGCACTTTTTCCATATAACTCAGTTTGGAAAGAGAAGTCAACAGTTTAATGTGAAAGTCCAAATGTGGGATATTTATAATGATTTCCCGTACAGCTGTTGGAATCACTCTAACGGTACCTCATGGTTAATCTGCGTAGCACTAACCTGTTAAGTTTATTTAATACCTCAACAATAAACATTCTTATCAACAACTGGCCACCATAAGCATAAGTGGCAACTGGCCTTACCAGGGCAGTGTACAGTTAGTAAAATAATTTTGGTTTTAAATAACCACTTTTCGTTGCTCATTTAGATAAAAACTTTAAAGAGTTATTAAAAAT
The DNA here is from genome assembly GCA_004302925.2 of Cochliomyia hominivorax. Lineage (NCBI taxonomy): Eukaryota > Metazoa > Arthropoda > Insecta > Diptera > Calliphoridae > Cochliomyia > Cochliomyia hominivorax. Next base: position 27,629,257 of record PYHX02000495.1, read on the forward strand.
AATCAATAAGGTGTTTAAGAATTTATAATTTGCCACAGTTACCAGGTCATTAGGATAAGCTAATACGTTAATACCGCTAGCAGAGGTCATTTCAAAAAATTCGTCTTGATAAATACTTAGCTATTTACCTCTGTCTGTCCGTCTGTCTATTGTTAGCTCGCTTACATCCATAACAATTGACAGAGCTCAACAACGTTTAGCCTGAATTTCTGCTATAGTCCTGAGAATTTCCTTTATGAAAGAGCACAATCAGTTCAGCATATTAAAAGATAAATAACCGTTATCTGAGGCAACCTCAATTTTCAAAAAACTTTGAATACTTTTATTAAAGTATTTTCTTGTAAATGTTTCTTCTTAAAATATTTTCCACAGAATGTTACATTAAATGTTCATAAAATATTTTTTTCCATCTTTATATCTATATATCTATATATCTTTTTCTCCAAATATTTATATTAAAATTGCTTTCAAACTAAAGAAGCTCAATAAAGTTAAACTCCTTAAGTAAATTAATTTATTTATTTTCCACTTGTATTTGTAGACTTATTTAATCCCACTTACAAAATTTGAAATTAAATTACGCTCCTGTTAAAACTACTCCACATGCAGACACTCACACACACATGTATGTACCTACAAACACATGTGAGAGCTTGTCTGCTTATCAACCGGTGCCAACATCGTCATCAACTCATAGAAACTTCACATACAAGATGACGATGATAATGTGCACAAAATGGTTTACTTAATTTACAATATAACATAAATACAAGACTCTAGATAGATATTAAATTTTTTTTGATATTAACATTAATACAAAAAATTGTAAGCATGTGTGTGTGTGTGAAATATCCTTGTGACTGCCTACTTGTTTTTGTTGGTTAAACTTAGGATTTCAGAGTAAAGTAAAATTGTCAAGAGAGACTCTGTGAAATGCAAATGTTAAACAAACATATTTTTATAGCAAAAAAAAGCCATAGAAATATTATAGTAAAAAAAATATATATATTATTAAAGTAACAAATTGTTAAATGATCATTATGATATTAACATCAGAGTCATCATCGTCATCATCAACATTGTCAAAGCAGTAAGTATCATTCATAATGCCGACAAGGATGATATGGCTGTTTAAAAAAGGAGAATAACAGTTCTTTTTTTAACTAAATGTTTGCTTTTGGATATTTATAGCAGCAAATGATTATATAACTCAATTCATTAGAGAGTCAGTGTGGAATTAAAAAAAAAAACTAAAAATTACTAAAAGTGCATGCAATACATACACATGCATATACCTATATACATGTGTTTGTAAAGGATATATAGACATATAGTTGTTGGCAAAGTTAAAATTCTTTAATCTATTTGATACATTTTCCAAATAGATTTACTTGTGTACTTATGGGAAGGCATAAAGGAATAAAAGGACTAAATACAAACAATAATAAAAAAGCATAACTGCAGTCGTGGAAAAAATTGTTGGGAAAAAAGTGTTAAGGAGTGGGATCTAAAATGTTTTAAAACTTTTTCATTTAACTTTTTAACACAAGTATTATTTGACTTTTGATATATATTTTATGCGAAACCCAACTTGATTCTACATAAAGGACGGCCAAGTATCCAAATGTCTACCGTCGAACATTGTTTATAATGTAAGTAAAGATTACCTAGAGCACTTGCCCATTGGTAGTCTCAAAGCAAACAAAATGTGCTTGAAATGGTCAACTTGATTCAATTAAAATGTCCGAATAACAAGTTAATATCAAAATCTTACCACATTTTTGTGGTTGTTAGGTAACGGATTTCATCGCTTTTCCTTTGGAAAAAATTAGAGACTGATGTCTGACACAGCCTCGAAACTTGGAAAAAATTAAATTGTGCGGTGAATCTTTAATTTATTTTTAATATGTATTAGCAGAGATCGATCAATATTATATATAGATCATGTTTGCAAAATGTCAATGGCATGGACCAATCTAATAGGAATAGGACATTTAAGGCGACCAAACTTTTTAATTCATTTTCATATGAAAAACCCTAATTAGTAATAAATTAATTAATTAAGTATACAACAATTAAATAAAGAATTAATAAATTTTGACAATTTTAATTTGGAAAGAAAAATGTTTTTTCTTTTTTACTCATCAAGGATTTGATTTGGATATTTGGGGTCATACCAAAATTTTGTTATTATTAATATAATACAAATGTAGAATGAGTTGATGATCTACTCAAAATACTACAAAGTACAATTTTTCCGGTAGAATCTGGATTCCATGCTTGTTGATTACCACTTTAGAATAAAGTTTTTTTGAGTTATAACCTTTCAACAGCTGTTTTATCTTAAGGGAAAATTTCGTCTTCTTGAATAATTCCTTAAGGGAGTAAAAATATTGGAATAAATTGTACTTGTAAGTGTGTTGTATATTATATACATCATGACTTTTAAATATAACAATAGATTCGAAACATTTCCTGAATTCATATAACTATATCCTTCCATCTGACTGGATGTGATTTGAGTCAAGGACTTTAAGAATTATTAGAATCGGTCCCATATTTCAAGTAGCTCTCATACTGTATAGAATTGAGTTTCTTTAAATTAAATTTTGTACAGGTAAAGTTCAGTCCCACTGTGATAATATTTTATATATAAAATTGTTGAGAGTTTTAATAAAAATTTCTTAATACTTATTCCAAAAATAGAGTAGATGGGTTACTCTTTTACCAAAAATTTTACTTTACTAGATTTTATTTAATAAAATTTCATTTAAGTATTTTATTAAAAATATAAAATTTACTGAGGGCATGAAAAAAATTAAAAATGTACGTTTCAATAAAAATCTTTTTATCAACAATTTAATGTTGAAAACTTGTTTATTTTATATGAAATGAAATGTGATTTTTAAAGTGCTTTTAAGTTTTTATCAAATTATAAAATAAAATAGATTTTTTCATTAATTGAGACAATTAAACTTATAATGATTGAAGAGCTCTCGTAAAAAATGACAATTTCATTAATTTAAAGAAAATTAATAAAAAAAATGAATTTTTAAGTTAAAAGATAAAAATACATATAAAATAGAAATATAAACAATAAATTTTCAATTATTTAAAAATTTTGGAATATTATTTCTCCAAAATTTGGAAATTAAATTTTTAAAATTAATCCAAATTTTAATCGGGCAATCAAGTCCGAATAGCTAACACCACATTGTTGATTGTAAATGACAGCTACGAAAAATTTATGAACGATCCTCGCATAATTTATGATTAATTAAGAAGTACATTTATAAACTTGGAGAGTTTTTTTTAGTTGGAATGGAAATTGGTTTTTATATCGCAGCTTGAAGAAATGATGGACCAACTCCGTAATTTCGAACATCGATTTCAGATAATTATTACTTTAATAAGTGATATTTGGGAGGAAGCTTGTATGGGATCTATGGAAGTAATAAACCGATCCTCGCATAACTTAGCACACCGATTTATTATATCATAAGACTTTTGTTGAATTTCCTTTAAAGATAACTTTATATTCAGGATTTTCATGAACTCTTCTTCCGAAGGATACTCTATGGGAGCTACCTGATATATGGAATCGAACATGACCACTTTCAATAGGCATTGTCCTTGAGTCAAAGAAATAATATTTACCAAATAGTGTATTCATAAAACCGATCGGTTTCGAATAACTTCTATTGTCGAATTATTCGACATGCCGTTTTTTTGTTTCAATCGGTTAACCGGTTTTTAATGGAAATCACTTTTAAACTATATAAAAGTCATTATTTGATATATGTTTTTTTGGTTAAACTCTTGATTTCTATTAAATTATAATTTTTTTCTATAAATTTATTATAATCAAACAATAACCTGTTAACCGGTTTTTTCAAATAAAACCGTATTCGAAACCATGTTTTTAATAATCCCATTTTTCGAATAACTCGAGAACCGGTTTTCCTGAAAATGTCGGTTTTTGGAATACACTGAATTCTGAATGTTAAAAACATTATCACAAGCGCACCAACGGTGGTGTAGGGTGTAAAAACTTAAATTATATTTCTAAACTTAACTAATAAATAATTTATAAAAATTTTTACTAATTAATTTCCTACACATTCTTACTAATTAATTTCCTACACATCGATATGTAAAAACCACTAATATGGGCGTGTTTATGTGGTTTCACATATTTTGAACACAAACACTGAAGCCACATTTGACATTTATTTGCATCGATAAAAATTTCAAAATAATAAAAAAATTTGTATAAAAATATTTTTACGCTTGGGAAATCAAAAGCCACAGAAATAATAATAAAAATAAAAAAAAAAACACTAAAAAGTAGAAATCAACATAATAAATTTAAAAATGAATAAAAAATAATAATACGATGCTTTCACATTTATTAATGTTATGCAAATCACTAGAATATCTGTTTTTTGAGGTTAATAAATGTTGTGAGTTTTTTAAGGGGCTAAATGCGGATATATCATGTTCTTTTTTTCTAGGAAAATATTATAATTATCATTATTGTTTATTCAATATTTTTTTTTTGTGCAAAATTTTAATTAATGAATTAATGAGTGGCAAAGTTGTTGTTTTTCTTTTTGGCAATGAGTAATTGATGGGATTTCAATGAAAAAAATGTAAATGTAAGATTGAGATATTCGAATATTCAGAATTTTTAGTACCCTCTACTACAAATGCGTGTGAAGTAAATATATTATGTTTCGTACATACATACACATACATACGCTCTCAGATGTACGCAATATATAAAAGTTTTCCTTAAATAAATTAGTTATATTTTTAACTATAACTTTTTTTCTACTGAATCGATTTTGATATTTTTGAAATGGTAATGAAGTATATATAGTCTAATATTATGGCCAAATTTTATTCTCATTTGACGAAATGTAATTTTAAATTTTACGAAAGACTTTTTCCTTGAACTTAGAGGCTGCCTCTCTATCGCTCTCTATCTTTTAATGTAATGAACCGATTTTGCTGGTTTTAAATAGGAAACTTCTCAGGACCATCAAAAATACTGCGGCCATATTTCGTTGTGCTCTTTCAATTATTGTGGTTGTGAATACATATTTTGATTTGATATAAGAATGTCTAATATGACTCCTTATTTGCGTTACCCACGAAATGACAAAGTTATTATGTACCATTTTTACCACTTGTAGTGGTGAAGGGTAAATGTAAACAGAAGACAAAAAAATCTGAAATCCTAATGAAGCTTAATTATAGTTTATAATTTTGCAAATATAATTGCAATTAAATTACAAATTAATTTTAATTAATAAAATCAAAAATTAGTTGAATATAATTTAGAGGAAAACAAGAAAATGTGATTTAAAAAAAATATATAATTCGAAATATTATGGTTATTGTCATAGATTAAGAATGACTATATTATACCCTATACCATAATATTAGCATTATATGAAGTTATAAAAATGAAAAAGTCTTCAATAACTTGAATGGCTGAAAGTCCAATGAACATATATGTTCAAATATTAACACATTGAACAGTTTTTCAAATGAAAAATGAAATGGAAATAAATCTGTAACTTCTTAAGGTCTAGTCCGATTTCAATGAAATTTCCCACAGTAATAGTACAGGTGCAGGTGAGTTTATGTTTTGATTTTGTGGATCTAACGGTTGTTACCTCAAATCATAAAAATATTTAAAACGATACAGATTCCTTTTATCTAAACCGATTTTAATACTTCAATTTGAGTTGATTCTGAGCACCTGCCAAAAATCTCGTCATACGGGTAGACTGTCTCTTATTGTTTAAGAGATATTTAGTTTCAAAAAATTTTTTATGCGATAGAGGTTCATAGTATATAACTTTTTTTCAAATATTTTTTTATAAGGACTAATGATAGAATTTGACAAAGAAAAAATTTGCAAATATCTTCATGAAATTAAAAGTTATAAGCATTTAAATTTAAATTTTTTTAAAAATGTCGATGCTATTTTGAAAGGTAACTTTATAGGCTTTTGTGGAATACAAAAAAAGTTTGAAAAACTTAAATTTCGAGAGAACCAGAGTTTCTCAAATAAAAACTATTTTTTCACAAAACTTTTTTAGGCTAAATATCTCGGACTAAAGAAGGCACAATATTTTTATAAAATACTGACTTTTTATAGTCAGTAAAGTAGTTTTTTAACAGATCCTCTTATGTTTTATGGACATCTCATTAAAATGAAATTTTTTGATAAAAATTATTTGAATACTTGGACAAGTTTAAATATTTAATAATTTTAACAGGCAATTTTTTTAAAATGATATGTTATGATAATAAATCAGATAATACTTTAATAAAAAATCTGTGTTAAGAATTTTTCGATCTCACCCCTTTCATTGATTTTTTTAAATTTAAATAAAAAATGCTTTTTTTAATTTTTAATGAAAAAAATTTAGATTTCAATAAAAATTGAATTTTCGTCATTTTGTTTTTATTTATTAAATTTTTCGATCAGTATCTTTTATAAAATAAAAAAAATCAATTCTGTTAAAAAATTTAATTTTTAATAAAATTACTTAATGCTGGTATTTGGACATTTTAGTAAAATTTAAACTAAAAAAGCAATAAAAAATTTCATTTGTTATTAAATGTCCTTGTTCTAGTAAATTTTGAATTAAAAATTATTTTTTTTTTCAAATGAAATTATAAAAAAAAAATTAGAATTCTCAAAAATCTAAACTTCTTAATTTTGACATCACATTTATTGAAGTTTTTGTTTAGAATATTTAAGGATAAGACAATTTTCGATATAACAGCACTGTAAATATTTGTAAGCTACTTTGCCTTTATAGTAAAGTGCGATGGATACAAGTTAAAAAATACAATTAATTCTTTTTTAATTAACCAACTTTTCTGGAAAACATTCCCCCCAAAAATACAACAATTAAATACAAATTTCCTTATTCCTTTTAAATTACCCCAAAGTGTCAATATTATGTCCTGCCACTGACCAGATATTTATTATCTTTTTCTATGGTTAATAAAACCTTCAATAACTTTTGAATAAAAGCAAAAATAATACTAAACACAAATATTGATAAAGTGGACAATAAGTCAATTTTAATTGCTAACTTTTCAGGGAAAAACTTAACTTTTATATGTGTGTGTGTGTGTATGTACAAAATAAAACAACAAGAAACATACGTTAATTGGAAACTTCCATGGTAACTTGAGTTGATGGTACAAAATGAAAAACATGAGAAAAAAGTATTAAAAAATATGAGTGTCATTTGTAACGGAAAAGGAAACTCTAAAACAAAAAGATGAAAAAAGTATACAGTAATTTACTGTGCAAAAAAGAAAGAGAAAGTATATAAATGAAAGAGGAGAGAGAATGCTTTGTGAAAGCCATAAGCCGCTTATTTACTCTACTTAATAATAAAATGCTTAAAATTATGTTGTACTTTGGTTTTCTATGTCTATGAAAATATAATTGCTTTTCCATAAATTTGGAATAGAAAAATGGCCAAAGGCAACTGGAGACAGAGAGAAAAGAGAAATAACAAATTGTTTTTAATACTTTTTTTTTTCTATAATTTTGTCATATTTTATATAGAAACATACATACAAACACACAACCTGAGGGTTTTCAAATTTATATAAATAATCAGTGAAAGAAACCAAAGATAAATAAAATATTAGAATGAATAGAGTACAAAAGAGGTCGATATAGAATTGTGTAAATACCCTATAGAAATGGATAATGTTTTAAATTACATTATATATAAAGGACATTTAAGCGAGTCATTTTGTTTTAGTGTCGTGTAATTTTGTATAAAATAGGATGTGTGTATGTATGTATGTATGTATGTATGTATGTATGTATGTATGTATGTAAGTATGTATGTATGTATTTGATGAAATTTTCACAGAATGATCACAAAATACCCGAAAGAACATAGGCTATAAAAAACTCCCATAAGACCAGGGGGAGAAATGTTTTACTGGAGAAAATGTATAACTGATATGACCAGGGGTGGGGTGTCGCCCATACGAAGCAAATATTATTTATCGAATATCTAAAGAACTATAACACTGAGAGTTCTCAAATTTGGTCCCGACAACTTCCTCAAGGAACTGTTTTACTGGAGAAAATGTATAACTGATATGACCAGGGGTGGGGTGTCGCGCATACGAAGCAAATATTATTTATCGAATATCTAAAGAACTATAACACTGAGAGTTCTCAAATTTGGTCCCGACAACTTCCTCAAGGAACTGTTTTACTGGAGAAAATGTATAACTGATATGACCAGGGGTGGGGTGTCGCCCATACGAAGCAAATATTATTTATCGAATATCTAAAGAACTATAACACTGAGAGTTCTCAAATTTGGTCCCGACAACTTCCTCAAGGAACTGTTTTACTGGAGAAAATGTAGGACTGGAAAGACCAGGGGGAGGAGTATCGCACATACAAAACAAATTTTTTTGGGGCAAAACGATGTTTGCGGGTCTGCGAGTTTTTAATAAAATTTTATTTTTTCAGAGAAATTCAGATTTTTGAAAAAATATATTTTTAATTTTAGTTTTCAATAAAAATTTGAATTATAAGAAATATACATTCAACTGATAAATATATTGAATCAAAATGTTTTTTTTGAAAAAATATATTTTTAATTAAATGTATTTTTTCAAATTTTTTCAATAAAATTTTGAATTATAAGAAATATACATTCAACTGATAAATATATTGAATCAAAATGTTTCTTTTCCATAAAAAAGAATAAATTTTTTTTCAATACCGAAATTTTTTAAATAATTTCTCCTTTAAAGTTTAAAATTTTTTATAAAAATTTGATTTTTAAGAAATATACACATAACTTTTAAATATATTGAATTGGAAACATCTCGATTCAATATTTTGATTTTTAATAAAATCAAAAATTTTCAGTATTTAAAAAAGATTTGTTTTTGTTTTTAAGTTTTCTATAAAATTGTAACTTTTAAAAAATTTGTATTTTTTCATAAATTTTTGGAATCTTAAATCAAATGGAAACTTCGTTTTATAAAATTTAAACTTCTTAGAAAAGTTTTAAAAAATTTTTTGTTTAAAATAATTCACATTTTTATTAAACTTTTATTATTAGATTTTCAATAAAACTTGTATTATTTTAAAATTTTCAACAAAATTTAAAACTTTTAGTAAATATTTGATTTGTTTTTTGGAGAAGAAAGAAGATTCTGAAATATATATAACATAATTAAATTTAAGGAAAATTATTTTAGTTTAAATGTCATTTTTAATTTTAGTAACATTTATTTATTTATTTTTTTAAATAAACTTCTGTTTTTTTTTTTAATTAAAAATTCAATAACTTTGCCATTCCGTGCGTTATACTAAGAAGAGCCCAAAATAAATCTGAGTCGATTTTGCTATGTCCATTTGTCTGTTTTTGACACACTCACATCCGTAAAAAGCTAACTAAAATTTTGCCGTAGCATTTACTATTATCCTGAAATGTTTCCTGTTTAAAATCAGCAAAATTGGTTCAGTATAGCAAAAGATATAGATCGATATCTCAGGCAATCTCTTAGTTCGAAAGAAAAAATTTTTGTAAAATTGTAAATTGAAAATCAACAATTTGGAATAAAATTTTGTCACAATATAAAGTTATATGTACATTATGAACATTCCAAAAATTATGAAAATCATAATTTAGATGATTCCTTTAGTGTTCCTGTGTTATATTTAAGAAAAGCTTTCATGTATTGTATGCGTTTGTGAGTGTAGGTAGAACTATGTGTGTAGTAGGGAAATTAATCCATTTCGTTTCGGTGTTAGATTTTTCGAACAATAAAAAATAATTTTTTCAAAATTATATTTATATATGAAAACAAGTAAAAATTTTATAGTCGATCAAGCCCGACTTTGTAATTCCCCACACCGCATTGTTAGTTATAAATGTCTGCTACGAACAAATTACAAACGACTCTCATGTAATTTTCTTTCTCTAATTATACTTATGTATGCAATATATTGTTATGATGCTAACATTTTTGTAAAATTTATGCGAAGTTTATTCTAGAAAGTTATATTGGAATTAGAAAAAATTATTGACCGACATGTGAATAATTTCGCACGGTGGTTTTGGCTTATATTTATCTTAATTAAAGTAATTTTTTTACAATACCCACATATAAGTATGATTTATAAGCTTCAAGGGGATATTTGGAAGTCCGTTTATATGAGATCTATAAGAAAAAATGGACCGATCCTAGTTTAATTCGGCACATTGTTTTAGAAAGTAATAAGACTTATTTTTGCAAAATTTGGGGCGACATTTGTTCGAGTCCTATATAAAATAATGGGCCAATCGGAACCAATTTTAATAGGCATCATTTATGGGTTAAAATAATAGTACATGACTTCTTTCATTGAGATATCTCTAAAGCTGCGCCAGCCGGACGGAGAGACGAACATGCTTAAATCGACTCAGTAAGTGATTCTGTGTTGAACAGTATGCTTAAAAGTGGTGGAAGGAAAATTTTTTCTGCCTGTTAAAAATATATGCACAAACGTTTATGTTTTACGTTTTTCAAAAAAAAAAAAAAAAAAAAAAAAAAAACAGTTTGAAATTTATTTGAAATTTAATATATTTAAAGTTAATTTATTTAAATTTGTAACATATAGAAAATTACATGTTTTTGTTGTAAAAAGTTAAAATTATTTTATAATCACAAAAGTTTTTCTATCTCTTTAAAAAAATATTCAAATAACCTTAAGTGATTCATGTAAAAAAAGAAATTCATTAGAAAAAATATGTTTATTTGTATATTTAACAAGAAAAAATGTTGATATTTAAAATATTACATTACATGACACATGTTTTTAAATCCTTTTTTATATCAAAATTTTATTTCTTTCTTGTTATTATTGTTGTTGCGATGGTTCTAATACAAAGATTTATCAACTTTTATGACAGGTCTATAGAACACAACAACTAAATAGAATCTAGAGAAGAAGGAAAAACAGAAAACAATTTTAAAATAAATAATATAGATCAGGTCTTTTATTTGTATATACTACACCATCACAAGCGGTGAAGAGGGTATAATAATTTTGTCATTTCATGTGTGACGCTAAGAAGGAATCATCTCAGACCCCATTATATATTCTTGAATCAAATCAAAATCTGAGTCTATTTAGCTATGTCCGTTTGTCTGTCGGTTATTGACATGCTTACATCCGCAATTATTGACAGAGCTCAAAGACATTTGGCCCGAGTATTTGTTATCCTGTTCTGAGAAGTTTCCTATTTAAAACCAGTAAAATTGGTTCAGTACATTAAAACATCCTCTAAATTTAAGCATAAATTTTTCTTACATTTGTCAATTATAAATCTGACAAATTAGAATGAAATTAAAATGCAAAATTATAAAAATCGGTTCAGTGGAAAATGAGTTATAGCTAAAAATATAACTAATTTTATTACTCATTAAGTGTTCCTGTGTTTTATTTAAGAAAAACTTGTATATATTTTATACATCTGTGAGTGTATATGTGAATGTGTATAAAAAAAACATATTTCATCACAAGCATTATGGTGGAGGGCATTAAATATTTGGCATAGCCGAATATATAATTCTACCTTGATTCTCTTAAAAAAATAATCCTCACTTACACATAACTCATACAACTGTTTTAAATATGACAGAATATTCCTGTGTTTTGTATTTATGTATTATTTCTATCTATTTTGTAGTCTTGTATAATATCTTGTAAAAAGGATTCAATTTTTTGTTTAACAATTTTCATATATAACATGTGTTTGTTGTTATTGTTGTTAAATTTATATCTTTTACCACTAACAATCCTTGAATATATCAAAATCATCATTCTCACCATCATCATTATTACACTCCTCGCCTTCAGTCAGTTAAACGTTGATTGAAGGATAAATGGGTATGGTATGAGTATACATGTATGTTCATGTTTATACATATGTCTCTTTGGAAGTGTGTGTGTGTATGTGTATCTGTTTGAGTTGTTATAGTTGTTTTGACGTGCAATTGTTAAATTTCCGCTAAATACCATTCATATGTGGTAAATGGTTTTTATGCCACATATGTATATATACATATATTGTTGTCTCAGTGTGTGCGTGTCGAATTGTGTGAAGACATGTGTATGCATTTGTTGAAAGTCTGTTAAAGAAATGTTTTGATAGAATATTAACAAACGCAGAGCAAGGACCAATTTCATTAACTGAATTCGATTCCACTTTCTGGCAATTATTTCAGCCCATAATACATATGGCAGCCAATTCCCACTATGTCTACTACTATGTCGACTGTTAGAAAATTTTAAAGTTAAACTTAATAATTCATCCTTCACAAATTTATTATTTTTTTCAACGGAATAACACAAATTTCGATAGGATTGGGGGAGGGGTATCCCCATATAAAGAAATTATTTAATTATCTAATATCCAAAGAACTATTAAAAAGAGAATTTTAAAAATTTTGAACAAAATGCAGGACAGATATGATTACAAAGCACATATTTATAATCAAATATCTAAAGAATTATTGAAGTGAGAGTATTTATTTACTGGAAAAGAGGTAGAACGGATTGGATGAATTGGACAGCTGTATCCTAAATACAAAGTAAAAAATTATTGTCGAATATTTAAAGCACTTTTGCAGCTTGAATTCTTTGATTTTTGTGAAACAGCTTTACATGAAAAATGAATGGTAGATGTGTTCAGGGTATAAATACCTACTATACATGGCAAAAAGGAGAGCTGCCCACATGCAGACCAAATATAAAGAAATGTGATCGAAAAATTCTTTCATTTAAACATTTAATCCAAGTATTTTTTAATTTTTATATCCTCCACCACCACAAGTGATGATAAGGATATATTCATTTTGTCATTCCGTGTGTAATGTCAAGAAAATCAAAATCTGAGTCGATTTAACCAGGTCCATCTGTCTGTCTCTTGGAAACATTCTCACGCCTAGAATAATTGTCCGAATTAAATTAAATTTGGTAATATTGTTTGCTATTGTCCTAAGCAGTTCCATATTTAAAACCAGCTATAGCGGTTTATTAGCAAGGAAGTTATAGACCGATATCTGAAACAACTTCAAAATTCAGAAAAAGAACTTTTCTAATTCTTTATTAAAAATGTTATTGGACTTAAACAAAACTCTAATTTTAACATACAATTTTACGTACTCTATTGTCATGCAAAAGATAATGGAGTTATGGGTTATAATATGCTAAATTTTGATATAAACCAAACTCTGTGTGTCATATGGGCTGCAATTTCTAAGATAATTTACTGAAATTTGTCACATATACTCAATTTTATACAATAATAAATCCAATGAAACCATATTGTATTGGGGTAATTACTTGACCAAGCTGCCCGCCAAAGCCCCTTTCCGGAATATGATTTGTAGCTTATAAAGCTCTTAAATTTTAACCAATTCTATTGAAATTTGGCACAATTAATTTTCTAACTATTTTAAATATATGTTAGAAATTTTATTAACATGAGTCCATATTTTGCTATTACTCCCATTAAACGTCCCTTCCCGGAACATGGGTTGGAGCTTATAAAACTCTTAAATTAATCCCAGAAATATTAAAATTGGCAACAATTTCTACCTGTCTTCTTCTAACTGTCTTCAATATATGCCATTAATCTGACTAATATCGGTCGATATTTTGCTACTGATCCCTTATACGTGTCTAATTTCTACTGCTTAAAGTTTAAAGGCCAAAAGCAGAACACGGAAATTGAAGTAAAGTCTTCTAACAAAAAATATTCTGTCTGCATAATAGATGATGAAACATATGTTCTAGCAGACTTTTCATGACTTTCTGGTCAGACATTTTATATGTTGATTTCTAGGGAATCTTGAAGAAAAGCTTAGCATCTAAAAGCAGTCAAAATTCTTCAAAAAAACTCCTGATATGGTCAGCAATATGCAGTCGTGACAAAAGAAGTCAATCATTTGTTTAAGGGTTCTATAAATACATTAAGGAATACTTGCAAAATGGCTGTCTTTATTCATAAGACTTCATTTGTGTGTACTTATTATTGGCCTGACATGGTATTTAGGCATTATGGTAAACAAGCCCTTGAGTGGTTCAAGGACAATAATGTGGGATTTGTGCTAAAAGAGGAAAATCCACCAAACTCCCCGTAGCTAAGACCAGTGAATAGAAATTGGGCTTTTGTGTCAAGGGAATTAAGGAACAAAGCGTATGGTAGCTTCATAAACTTTAAAAATTGTCTGTCACAAGTGATTAAAAACATAAAAACTGTTTTATAAAATTTGTAACAATAATTTCAGTTATAATAGAAACTGTAAATTTATTGGCTTCGTTTTTGTTAACACGTATGTATGTTAGGAATTTTTCGTTCTCACTCCTTATAAATTTGTTAAAATATTCATTCGTCGCCATTTTTGATAATCCTTATAGCTTCCTTGGCTCCTCTCCATTTCCGATTTAAAAAAATGTTTTTTTATCAGTTAATCGATTTTAAAAAGTTACAATCCAGATTTTAATATTAATGTCAAGCACTATGAAACTCAACCAAATTATTTCATTGACATACTTTACATCATCAACAAAAGGATGTTTATAACAAATGTTTCCTTTGAATAAAAAAATCATACATTTTGCAAACAAGAGAATCATTCGTTACCATTTCACTCAGTCCGTTAGTGATGGAGGTGTAATCAAGTGATGCGTACTTCTTGTTCAAATAGGAGACCAGTGGTTATAATCAAAGAAACAGCTTCAAATCCCAAAAAAAAAATTAAACTTTAATAAGAAAAAATTTTAGGACAACAAACTTATTGCTTTTTTCAAAAATGTTTAATGTTTTTTTTTTAAATCTGGTCACTTTTTTAGTTTCTAAAATTGTTTAAATGCTTTTACAAATATATTTTGTTATTGTTTTTGCTGTTACTGTTTTTTATGAGTCTATTGGTTATTTGACTGTAAACGTTATTTGTCTGTCCAATAACTCTCAATATAATTCTGTACTGCATTGTATTGTGCTGATGTATACATATTTACGAGTATATTTTCACATAAAGTGATTGATGTTTTATATTGTATCCTTTTATTCTATTTTAAAGGTCCTTTTCACTGTATGTTAGTTATTTTTATTGTTTTGTTTGCCAATGAAAAAGTCCATTTATTCAATTTTTTTGAAAGTTACAGTTTTAGAATGAACATGCCAAAACTTGACACACACTCACTTGCTTTTACACACACAGAAACAAGTACATTTTCTTACCCATAAATCCATCAAAAGCATAAACTTAACTAAGTAACCGATAGAGAGAGAGAAAAAAAAGGTTTGTTGAAAGTTTATTTCTTTCTTAGTTTTTAAGTTTATTTGATTTGGTTGGTTGTGGTAGAGGTTACACACCGACACACATGGATTTTGCTTTTGAAACTGATAAAAAATCTAAAAATGCCGTTATTTGGTATTAAATCAAATTTCTATTTATTTCATTTCCTAATAAATTCAATATTTGATAGACAATTTGAAGGTGCAAAATTTTATCTTTTGCCGGATTCTTGTCTTGATGGTTTCGATAAATTAAAAAGGATTATTTTGTGTCTTTAAGTGCTGGGGAGTTTTATTTATGTATTGGATTCAGATAAAGATAATTTTTAAGGGAATCTGGTTTTTAGTCCATAATTTTTATAAAAATGTAATGTCCGTCTGTCTAAGTAGTTGTATATTCTTGTAACGTTATGAAAAATTTACTGGTGGCAAAAATTTCACAATAAAATTTTTCGAATATAATATTATTTCTTTAAGACTCAAACCTACTGAAATTGTTAACAAGCCGAGTAGTATTTCAGGTAACAATCAAATAAGTAAATTCCCGAAATTGAAACTTTGAAATATAAAAGTGTTTTAGTAGAATTTTGACGTAGATGAGTTTTGTATAAATATAAGTCTGCTTGCAGAATTTCAAGAAAATCGATCCAGATATAATCTAAGCATATATATCTGGTTCCCCTTCGATAACTATTGTGTACATTAATCTGTTTAAATTTTGCAATGATCAGTCTCTCACGAACATTTCCTAAAAATTTTTTTTATCATTTTTTACTTAAAATTGAATTAAAAAATTTTCACTCAAAAGATTTTATATTTTTCACAATAAATAAATTTTTTACTAAAAGCTAAAATTTTCACTTGAAATTCTCTTTTTCATTAAAAATTTAATTTTACATAAAAAATTCTATTTTTCATTAAAATTCTATTTTTACTAAAACTTTAATTTTTCAATAAAAGTTGTTTTTCACGAAATTCTTCACAAAAATTTCAATTTTCAATGAAAATTCCATTTTTCACTTAAAATTCCATTTTTCACATAAAATTCAAATTTTCACAGAAAATTCAATTTTACATTAAAAATTATTTTTTTTTTCACTAAAAATTTAAATTTTTACTGAAAGTTAATTTTTTATAATTTTTGTTTCACTAAGATTAGATTATTTCACTAAAAATTCAATTTTTATATATTTTTTACTAAAAATTAAAGTTGAACTTTTCACCAAAAATTAATTTTTTACAAAAATTAAAATTTTCACCAAAAATTATTTTTTTCGCTAAAAATTAATTTTTTTTATTAGAAATTAAATTAAAAAAAAAAATAATAAAATTTCACCAAAAATAAAATTTTTTACAAAAAATTAAATTTTTACTAAAAATAACATTTTTTATTAAAAAATATTTTTTTTTTTTTAATTTTTTGCTAAAAATTAATTTTTTACCAAATTTTACTAAAATAAATTATTGAATTAAATTTTTTAAATTTTTTAAAGTTAATTTTTTTACAAAAAATTAATAATCATTAATCAAACAAAAACATTAAAAACTCGGAAAATACTGAGTTTTCTAATAAAATAAGCTTCATTAAAAAATTTGAAAATCTACTTTTCAACTTAAAATTTCATAAATCGTTAAAAATTCTGTTAAAAAGGGAGCTTAATTTGTGATCTGCATATCTAAAAAACTGTCATAACTCAGTAAGTTCCTCGTTATTGCTAAAATAAGATTAATTTATGATCAGTTTTGATTTATTTCAACCTTTAAAAAATTAAAATATCCAGTTTGAGGTACATCCAGCTAATATCTATGTTATTTATGAACCATTTTTTCTATATTCAACAACAAAATTCCCGAAATATCTTCGATATAGATCCAATCATAAATTTAATTTCAAACGACAACTGGACAGATATGGCTGATACAAATTTGGGGTTCTTGGATGAAAATTGTGGAAATTAAAAAAAAAACTTTTATAAGCCTTTTGATCTTGTCAGGGTAAATTTGGAAAGATATTTAAAATATATACATTTAATGACTTTTATCTAGATTTAAAGCCAAAAATGTTCACATCTGCATACAGATTTTTCCCTTTTCAAAAGGGTCTTAACATAATAAAATCACTGCTATTTTAGCACATAAATATTATATGAACACTTTAATTCGATTTAAGTCAAAATGGGAGTATTTTCCTCTTCTTTCCTTGCAATAAAAACCAGCGAAAAATAAAGATTTCAAAACATTAACTTGGTAATTTTAAGGAATTTATCAAATAAAAGGCAGGTAAATGCGTTGAAAAGGTAAAAGAGATTTCAATATGAAATAAAATTCCTTTAAAAATGGTTGGGTAAAATTGCCCCAACAAACAGACAGACAAACAAATACATATGTATTTGCTTGAAATGAAAATGAAAACTTTATAAGAGAACAAGAGTAAAGAAAAGAACGAAAGAGGAGCTCAAAAGCTTTGATTTATTTTTGTTTATTAATCAATGAATGAAGAAAAGGAATTATAGGAAAAAGTATAAGAAACAAGTATGAATGCTATATTCGGCTACTCCGAATCTTTAATACCCTCTACCACAAATGCGTTTAAAGAAAATATGTTTCGTATTGTACATACACACTCACACAAAATAATATGACACAGAATCATAAAACTAGTTATATTATTTTGCTATAACTTTTTTCTACTGAACCGATTTCGATAATTTTTGGCATGGTAATGAAGTACATAATGATATTTGGTTTAAATTTATCGATTTGCAATCGACAATTTTACGTAAATTCTTTGCCTTCAGATATTGGTCAATATCTTTTAATTTACTAAACTATTTTTTTAGTTTATAATATAGAGAACTTCTCCGGACTATAGCAAATGTTGACGCCAACTTTTATTGATCTCTCAATTTGTGTGGATGTTAGCGCCTAAAAAAGGACAGAGAGATGGATATAGATAAGCTCAGATTTTGATTTCATGGAAGAATATATAAATTATGGGATCTAAGATGATTATTTCTTACTGTTACACACAGAATGACTAAGTCAAAACACCCTCTTATTCACTTGTGGTTGTGGAAGGTAAAAATATTGGAGCAGATCTAAAAGTGAAAATAAAAAATCTTAAGCTCAGAATATCAATAGAATATTACACATACACATACACATATTCCCATCTACATATATTTAGTTTCCTAAATAAGTGATATTCGATATAAATTTCCTTGGAAAAAAGTCAAAGTATAAATGCTTTACTAACTTAATGCCAGATTAAGTACAGACATAAATATATTATGTATATTATGGATGTATATGTATGACTGTGTAAAATATGTAAAATATACCTGAAACGATTTTGGCAGATTGTTTTCATATATATTTTTTATTGTAAATGGAAAACAATTTAATTTTTTATATCATTTTTCCTTTTTGCCTTACATAATTTTTTTAAAGAAACAAAAAAAAACATTATTTTACATAAAATCGGTGCAAAAGTAATAAAATTTAAAGGGAGAAATGAAATGAATCAGATTTATGGTAATTTCGAGGGTTAAATAGAATTTTAACAGGTTGAAAACTAAAATAAATTTAAATAAATAATTTAAATTTTTAACTGAACTTAAAATGAAAACAGATTTTTTAGGTTTAAATTAAAAGATAACAACATTGTACAGTGGAACAAAAATAGAAAACAACTTTAACTTTTGATCTGCATGAATGAATTTTGATATACCTTGATAATATTTTTAGGACTTCAAAAATGCGTATAACGGATTTAAGTTAAAAGTGTACTAAACGATTAAGAATCCAATTCAAAATTGCATTTTGTCTTAGAATTGAGGCCATGGGATCATAGAACATTTAGGCTGAAATTCTTCGCGCAAATATACAAAATTTTGAAATATTTGAAAGTTTTTTTAAAATCTTGGACACTGATAAGTAATATTTTTATTATCTTTATTTTTAATAAAGTATACAAATTTGAACTATATCGGTCCACTACTTGTGGTTCTATAATAAAACTAATTTGCAGAATCCTGAAAGTTGAAATTTAAATTTGACATTTAACTTAAAAAACTATACGATACTGTGTATTGCACAGTGGAACATAAAGAACTTTTCATGATTTATATGAAATTTGTTACAACAGAAGCAGAGGTGTGTAACATTTAAAGTTTGAACTGCAAAGTTGTAATTTTTAAGAGCCTACAAGATTTTAAATCGATCCACAGAAAAAAAAAAATAAAATTAATGTAATTTCTAACAATTTTCGCAAAAAGTTGCATGTTTACTAATAATATTTTTTTACTTAAAAATTTTTTTTTGATTAAAATTTCATGTTTCACTAAAATTTCGATTTTTTTAAACATTAAATTTTTTTCAACTCACTTTTCAACAAAATTAATTTTCATTAAAATCAATTTTTATCAAAAAATTTAATTTTACTAAAAAACAATTTTCCACGAAAAATTCAATTTTTCACTAAAAATCAATTTACGAAAAAATTAATTTTTCACAAAAATTCAATTTTCCACAAAAATTCAATTTTACAAAAATTCAATTTTCCACGAAAAAATTCAATTTTCCACGAAAAATTCAATTTACACGAAAAAACAATTTCGAAAACACGAAAAAAAAATGTATTTTTTCCATCAATAATTAAAATTTTCCATTAAAAATGCATTAACAATTTAATTTTCTTTTTAAAATTCCAATTTTAACTAAAATTTAATTTTAACTAAAAAACAATTTTCAACGAAAAAGTTCAATTTTTCACTAAAAAATCAATTTTTATCGAAAAAATTTAATTTTTCACTAAAAATCAATTTTCCACAAAAAAATTCAATTTTTCACTAAAAATCAACTTTCCACGAAAAAATTAAATTTTTCACGAAAAAATTCAATTTTCCACGAAAAATTCAATTTTCTACAAAAAGATTCAATTTTCCACGAAAAAATTCAATTTTCCACGAAGAAATTCAATATTACACGAAAAAACAAATTTTCACGAAGAAATCAAATTTTCACGAAAAACAATTTTTTTCATGAAAAAATCAAATTTTCACGAAAAAATCAATTTTTTACGAAAAAATAAATTTTCCACTAAAAAAAAAAAAAAAAATTTACTAAAAAATCAATTTTTCACTAAAAAATGTTTTTCATTAAAAAATCAATTTTTCACTAAAAAATGTTTTTCATTAAAAATCAATTTTTCACTAAAAATGTTTTTCATTAAAAAATCAATTTTTCACTAAAAAATGTTTTTCATTAAAAAATCAATTTTTCACTAAAAAATGTTTTTCATTAAAAAATCAATTTTCACTAAAAATGTTTTTCATTAAAAAATAAATTTTTCATTAAAAATCAACTTTTCATTACAAATTAAATTTTTACTTAAAAATTCACTTTTAAATTAAAAAAAAATAATAAAATTCTTTTCTTAAAAACAGTTTGTCTTTACAAAAATCATTTTAATCCATAAAAATTTAAATTTAGTTTTCTAAATTTAAAATTTAATTTTTTTTCCTAAAAAAATAATTTTTTAATTTTAATTTTTTCCTAAAAAAATTTAATTTTTTCCTTAAAAGAATATATTTTTTTCAAAAAAATAATTAAGTTTATTTATAAAAATTAAATTTTTCTCTAAAAATAAAAATTTTGGAAATAAAAGTTTTTAATATAAAATATTTCCACTAAAAATTAAAAATACGTTTTTTCTTAGTGTTAGTAATTCTTAATATTAAAACCCCTGACAACTAAACAAGAAAAGGATGTAAATAATTATCGTCATTCCAATGTTTTCATGATTATTATGACGTTCTTCCATAATACATCCTCATTGTTGTGAAACCCAAAATACAAAAACTAAAGGAAATTTTTATTATCTTCTAAACAACAAACGAAAAAAAACAAAAATTGAACATTTACAAGTGATAAGAATCTTTAGGCAAAATTTTTGCTTTTGGCTACAATTATATTGTCGTATTACGACAGGCATAAAAAAGAGCTTAATATCAAGAAAACGTCACGAAAACTGAAAAAGAGGAAAAATCAAACTAAAACTTTTGCAAAAAAAGAAATTTGTGTCTTCTAAGACACAAAGTTGCCTTATCACAAAATTATTTGCGCACTAATACAATAACAAAGCTTGAAGGAGTGTAATACTCAATAAAGTATAATATACATACAAATAAACATACATATGTATGTATTAAATATTTACTTATACTGCTACTTAATATATTTTAACAAAAACAAAAACAACCAAATGAGAGAACAATAACAAAAATAATAGCAAAAATTAATATTTCTGCCAAAATAGAATACTTTTTCTCTCTTAAGACATATTTATAACTATACATACACATATACATATGGAAAAACATATACATGTAGACATAACAAATATGTATACACTTGACATTATCTTTCATATACATTTGAATGTATATGTATGTATAACGGAAATACTTATACATACCAATTTATTTGTATTCCAATAATCACTTTGATAAGCTGTATTTGTATATGTTTGTAACTACATAAATACTCTTATATATACTCTTTCATTAACTTGCCTACAATATGGGAGAGAGAGTGCGAGATAGAGAGAAAGTGATAGACAATTATGTTAAACAAGACAACAACATTTCACTTAATATTAAATTGTTTTTGTTGATATTTGTTAATGTATGTTTAAGTATTGTATATTAGCTAGAGTTGTTGGTTAAGTGTGTGTGTGTATGAGTACAGAGTAAATTTAGTGTAATTTTATAAATTTTATGTTAAGAATTTTTGTGGAAATTAAACATTTGTGTGCAAAGCTTATGATAAAATGAGAATGTAAGTATATTGTCTTATTAGTTTTATTATTCTGAATATTGAAGGGTAACAGTAGATAACAAATAAATAACCCATCAATTCTAGTTCGGATTTAAGTTCAGTTCTAGTTGAGTTTCAGTTTAGTTCTAGTTCAGTTCTACTTCAGTTCCAGTTCAGTTCTAATTCAATTTTAGTTCAGCATTAATTTAGTTCCATTTATTGCAAATTACACGATACTGTTTTCTCTCTCACTGTTTTCTATAATATTTAAATACTCCACAAAATTGTTGTTGATTTCATTTTTGCTTATTTTAACAAAATGTTACATTGTTATATCTAAATGTATATCTTTGTATCTGAAATATATTTTAACTGCAGGCTACAGTATTTTTACTCCTTGCAAACAGCTTTAAGCAGCAAATGTATCAGTCTATTGTAATGAGATTTTACATGAGTCAATATGACTGTATTAAGGTGTGTATGTATTACAAATAAGTTTCTTAATTTATTCCTAAAATTATGTGCAAAATATACTGAACTTGAATTTTATAAACTCATATTTGCATTACAAATGTCAAAAAATTTTATCAAAATCTTTTAAAGTTTTAATTTTACAGAGTCTCAAAATAAAGTTTAAAAAACCAAACATTTCTTTTCGAAGTCAGATGCTTTAAGTTCTGAAGCCATGTAAATTTGTTGAAGGAAAAAAATGTAAAACAAATGTTATCTAAATCAGGTTTTTTAAAAGACGAAAAGTTTTAGAAAGTTTGGTAAAGTAAATTAAATGTTTTTAAAAAGATTAAATGAAAATTAAAAATAAATTACTTCTACATGAAAAAAAAAACACATAAAAAGTCAAAATGTCTTTATAATCTTTTTTATTTTATTATACAACAAAGTGATTCCGAAACATGGGTTTTAAGGTTTAACTTTAAAATTCATTTCGATAAATCTTTTATCATGAAAAATCTTCATCAATATAGGAAAAATCATTAAACGATAAGAAGAGGTTTTCGGTTTTATTCTAGTTTAGATTCTAGTTAAAAATCTATTATAGATTTTACTTCCGATTCCACTTCAGCTCGTTTTTCAGAATCTAATCCAGTTCAGATCCTAGTTTAGATTCTAATTCGGATTTCAGTTTACATTCTAGTTCGAATTCTAGCACAGATTTTAGTTCAGATTCTTGTTCAGACTTTAATTAAGATTCTTGTTCAAGTTCAGATTCTAATTCGTATTGTAATTCAGATTATAGATTAGATTCTTATTCAGATTGTAATTAAGATTCTTGTTTAAGTTCTAGTTCTGATTCTAGTTCGAATTTAAGTTAGGATTTTTCTCCGGTTTCAGTTCATATTCTAGTTAAAATTCTTGTTCAGATTCTCTTATATTACAGTATAAATTCTAGTTTAAATGTAAGTTAAGCTTCAAACTCACATTCTAGTTCTGATTGTAGCTAATGTTCTAGATATTAGTCCAGATTCCAGTTCAGATTCCAGTTCAAATACGAATTTAGACTTTTAAATTCAGGTTCTATGTCAGAATCTTGTTCTTGTTTTATTTCTGATTTTAGTAAATATTTCAGTTCAGGTTCTAATTCATATTATAGTACAGATTCTAGTTTAGATTCCAGTTTAAATTTCAGCTAATAATCGAGTTAATATTTAAATTTAGATTATACTTAACATTCTGGTTCTATTTTCTATTCAGATTCAAATTTAGATTCCGTTAGAATTCAGATTCCACTCCAGGTTTAAGTTTAGAGTCCAGTTCAGATTCTAGATAGGATTCTATTTCGGATTCTTCTTCAGATACTAATTTAGAATCGAATTAAGATTCCAGTGAGATTTAAGTTCTGATTGTAGTTCAGGTTCCAAATCATATTCTAGTTCAGATTCCGGTACAATTCTAGGTAATTTTTAGTTCTCTTCTATTTCAGTTCTAATTCTGTTCGTAATTTGTATTCTTGCTATTCATTTCTATATTCATTCTAAATCTTTTCTAGTTATTTTTTTTAATTTAAAATCTTTTATTATTAAAATTCAAACCACTTTTTTCAATCAATCTCGATTTTTAAATCTCAATGAATTTCATATAATTTTAATCCATATAATTTTAATTCATATCAATTTCATTTATATCAATTTAAAAACAATTTGTGCGTAAACAAAGATATTTTATTTAACACATTTCCTGTTCAGGATAATGTGTCCTTAAGCTTCTTCCTAATAACAAGATGTGTTGCCAGTTAAGCATTTTAACACCAAATTTAATGGAAATTGATAAGTTTTCTTTGGTGTTCAACATTCAGTAAAAAGTTTATCTCCAATAAATGTTGGAAAATGTTCAATAAATATTGTCAATATAAAATAAATTGAAATAATTAAATTAATATTTATTTGAATATATAATTCAAAGATTAATAATCATGTGGATACACACACATATGTAATGTTGTGTGTTGGTTTATAAGGTAATTAAAATAATGAAATGTTTCTAGATATTTGTAGTTGTATTTACTTAAGTTGTCTGAGTATTAAATATATTAACCAGAGTATGAAAAAAGTCGGAGAAAAATCTTTATTTTCAAATGATCTTAACTTTTAATCTTGATTTTTATTTTTTTTATTCTTCTTTCAGTCAAGAATAAAAAAGGGCTTGTAAACATCCCTTTTTCAGATAAATAAAAAAAATTTGCCTTCTATACATGACTTCATAAAAATGTGTCTGAATTTTTCATTTTTAAACTCTTTTTTGGATTTTGCACTTTTTTGTTTTTATCTTTTTGATTTTAATCATTTTTATAGAATTAAACTCTCTTCAAAGTACGATAGAAATTTTTTAAAATTAAAATTAAAATTAAAATTAAACTCTTTGAAAGATGCGATCTTGCAATGAATAAAAAATGAGTCGAAACCAGTGCCATGGTATTAACAAATATATGTATTAAAGAAATAGTATTTAGATTATATTAATGGATATTATTTACAGACATTTTATGGAAGAATTAAATATCGAAATTTAAACTTTCTATAGATTTTGTTATTAATACGTTGCATATTTAAATAAACAATTCCTTTTCATTAGATTTATCCTCAGAATTTTAATTATAACAAAATTCATATCAGAATAAAATTAACACTTTCGCCCAGGGAACTGAATTATATGTGTATGTTTATATAACATACATATGTATATTTTGCATAAATACACATGTTGTATGCAGAAGTTATTTTGCATTAAAAAACACTTGTATTTATAGTTTATTTATATTCAAATAATGAGTGAGATCGAAAAGTTCCTAACGTTCATACAAGTTATTCAAATCGAAACCATTAAAATTTTTCTTATCAAAGTGATGAAGTTTTGAAACTTTTTCAGAAAACCTTCCACTAACGTTTTTATCTCCTTTTAAAATCTACCACATTTTGGACACCTTTTTTTTCGTGTTCTTCAATTCTCTTTTAAAAAGAATCCAATATCTACGCAATTTGCCTTATTTCCGAGAGTTTGGAGGATTTGCTTCTTATGGCAAAAATACCGCACTATTGTTCTTAAGCAACTCAAGGTCTGGTGAACTTGATGATTAAACAAATGAAACCAAATACGTTTGTCGCAACTGCATACTGCTTTCAATACCAGGACCTTTTCGGGAATTTTTGACTGATTTTGGTCCAAACCTTTATTTTCCGAGTAATGAATGTGTTAAGAGCTCTTTTGAAAATTCGTTCTATGTTTTGCTTCTAATTTTTTTCTAACAAACGACAATTGTTCCCAGTACTGTTTAATAACATTGGAAACAGTTTGACGCAGATATATGAATGCTTGGCCAACTTTTTTGTAAGTCCAAGTTGTGTTTTATTGAAAATATATAACAAGAATGCATTTTTTTCTTGCCACTCAGAAAATCAATAAATATTTTTGACAATAAACATAATAACTGGCATGTTTTACAAAGGTAACTTGATCAAAAAATAAATCAAATAATACCAGGGACAACAGTTTTAATGAAAACTGTGTGTTAACTATTTTGCGATCTCACCCCTTAATGTGTGTGCATATAAATTTTATTATTTATTTTAATAATATTATATCTTCTATTCAAATCAAAATCATAATTGCAGATTTCTATTTTTAGTTTTTGGTGAATGTTTATGATTTTGAATTGAGTACAAGAATATTTATTTTGTTGTGGATAATTGATTTGTATTTATTTTGTCATTATTTGTTTTAAATATGTATTAATATGGATTCGTAAGCAAAAAACCATAATAATAAACAAATAAAAATAATTATGAGAACGTGACGTATAAGCGATATGATAATTATTTAATTAAACAAAAATAATAATCATACGTACAAGTGTCACTCAAAACAAGAATGTGAATTGATAAAATTTTGGAGACTAAAAGTTTTTAATAGCAATTATTTTTATTAAATATAAATCGATTTATAATCTTACGAAGTGATTTAACAATAAAAAATAAGATTTAAAGAAAATTAAAAAAATCTATTTAAGCAAAAATTAATAAAAATATTATAAAAACACAACAACATATACGTGTCAAGTAAATGCATTAATATAAATACATACACGCTCATTTTTTAGTTGCCCGTAGTGTAATTTTCTTCGAAAATTCAAACTTTCAGTCAGCTGATATTGAAGAAAATGGAGTTAAAACAAATACTGAAAAAATCTGATGATAGTAACGTCAATATGGAAGCAGATCAGGAAAATTTAGAAAGTGATGAACAGAATGAATATGATGTAGAAAGCTTAGAAGAAACAATATCAAGCAGGTGTAAAACGAAAGAGAGGAAGATCACGTTGAAAACGAACCGGTAAGGTTGGTCGCCCAAAAAGAGTTTAAGTTGTACAAAGTGCCGATTTATAGAATGTGCTAACAGCTGTTTACGCAATGTTTACATTTAAACTTTAAGGAAGATACCATGAATTCAAAACGAACTTATCGGGGAAAATTGAGCAGAACATGGTTCGCCTTGTAACAGAGGTATAATATATATTATATCGATATCTATTCCCCCATTGTTAGGTATTCTGCCATTCGCATATTGTTAGCTATAGCTGTACAAAAGAAAGTGCTGCTTAATCATATAGATGCTCTTGAATAAAGAGCTGAAAAAAGAGGTCTATAAGAGTCAGTTACAAATGTTTTTAGACTAAAAATATTCAGATCGTATGTGCAAATTGAAAAGTATAAAGACTGCTACCTGGAAATTAATACAGATAACTGTTTTTATATAACGCACGGGTGAGATGGTTTTAATGAAAATTTGTGTGAAAGAAGTAGTGAAGGAAAATTTTGGAGAAAACAAATTTTCTAGAGAAAAATATTAAATTTTTCTAGAAAAAGAAAACCTTAATTAAATTTTCAAGAAGAAGAAAATTTTATCAAAATTTTCAAGAAAAATAAAATTTTATCAACATTTTCAATTAAAATTAAAAAATTTATTTAAATTTTCTGGGAAAAAGATATAAAAAATTTTCTATGAAAGAAAAATTTTCTAGAAAAAATATATATATTTTTTAATTCTTATAAAAAGAAAATTTTATGAAAAATATTTTAGAAAAAAAAAATTTATGAAAAACGTTTCTACCTAAAACAAAACATTATTAAAAATTTTCTAAAATAAATATTAAAATAAAAAAGAGAATTTTCCCTAAAAATGGAAATTATTAAAAATTGTCTAGAAAACAAATAAATTTCATGAAAAATGCTCTGCAAACTTTTTTAGGGAAAAACTATGGGATATAAAAAATGCAAAATTTTTCTAAGCTGAAAGTGTCAATGGAAATATATTTGTTTTTCAATTTTTCCTTTTAAAGTTATAAAAATATTTTCATAAAATTTTATAGAAGAAAAAATATAACATGAAAAATTAAATTTTTGAAAATCCAGTAAAAGGAAAATATGAAGTTTGAAAAATTATTCATACAGAAAATATTTTTTTTAAAGAAAAAAGGAAATTTTAAAGTTAGTAAAAAGAACATTTTTTAATTAAAAAAGTATTATCAATACAATAACAAATAATCAGCAAAAATTTTATTGACAGACAACTAGTTTGGATGTGAACAGACGGACGTACTGACGGATATAACAAACCTGACTCATATTTTTATTTGATACAAAAATATTTATCTTATGGAGTCTTAGATTATTCTACGTTTAAAATTATAAAAAATTTCTCACAAAAAGCTGTAAAATTACTTCAAATTAGCGATTTTTAATTAAATATCACATACATTATAATTAACTGCAATTTTTTTTGTTCCGATTTTAAACTTCTTTTTGTATTTTCATTATGAATTTGAATTGATATATAATTAAGGAATAAACAACTTTAAATGAAATATATTTTATCTTAAATGTTCTATCAGATTTTAACTGATCTTTTAACATGACTTTCTAAATACAAATCGTTCTAAAACAATTCCATAAGTTAAGTCTTTTTCTGAACTTTAATCGTATCTTTAAATCAGTGTGTGGCATACAATAAATGGCTTCGATACTATATGTGCAACATAGTGCTCAATACACAAAATAATATATTTCGAATAATACTCATTTCTGTTCTAAATTTAAAGTATTATTTTGCCCCACAAACCGTAAACTTTAATCGAAAATCCAATACAATTGCATTTAGATTCTTTTACTCGTAAAAATGTTTGGATAAATTTTTTATCCGAAATTGAAAATTCATGTTTATGTTCGTCATTCGTTTTCAGCAAAACATTTCTGTCAATTTCAATGTTTTTTTTTTTTTTGCTCGACATTTAGTTGTTGTTTTTTATTCACTCTTGTTGGTAACTTTTAGTGTTCCGTGTGGACATACGTATGTATCTGATATAGTGTATGTGTGTGACATTAGTATAGATTTCAACAACAAAAACAACAACATGAATAAGAGATTTAAATTTCATTCGTTCATTTTCTGTTGACTGGAATTTAACTTCAATTCTCATCTATCTGTTGCAGTTTGTCTAATTTTATAAATTCATTCGTTTAATCTCCATTTCCCCCACATTTCGATGTTGTTGATGTTGTGGACATTCGACATTAATGCAAAATATTTTGGTGTTTTGCAGATGGAATTGCATAATTTTCTTTTAATCATTAAATGGATGAATGACTAAATAGAAGGTTACGCTTTGAGAAGGCCAATTTTAAATAGTAATTCAGTTATATTTGCCAAAACTAGTGATACAAATTTAAAATTTTAATGTGAAATTTCACGAAATATATCTGTTATGTGTGTTTGTAGTTCGAATGAGCTTGAATTAGTAGTGATATTATTTTTGAAGTGAAATATTTTGAATTTTTAGAGCATAACTGGAGTGAAAGGGTGTGTTGGAATGTTTAGAGGATAAATATGATTATTATATAAATTTTGGTATCCTTTGTGGGAACGTTTGTGGTTGAGTTTGTAGAAAGTACTTATGTCATAACTGTGATTGATGCAGATAAAAGTGTTCTAAATAGCTTTTTTAAAAAGAGTAAAATATTAATAAACCTCTGATATAAAAAGAACTAAATAAGAACTGAACTAGAACAGAACTAAAGAGCTCCAGAACTGAACTAGAACTGATTTAGGTATAAAGCATAAAACTTATTTTTAATTCTCTTTAAATTTGACATCCTTTTTTTAAATTTGTTTAGATACAATTCTTTACTAATTTTCCCCCTTTTCCACCTTCTGAAGAACAATTGCCGACCATTATTATTATAGGAATAAAATAATAATTTTGTTTTTATCTGACATCATAACCTTGATAATAACCGTTTCAATTTTCCTATTTCACACTCACGCATACATAGATGACAAAATTTTTATCATATTTTCGATGGTATAAAATTAATTAAATTCATAAGAATTTTCATTATTTTAACGTGAAGATGGTTGACATTAAATAACCTTTACAAGAAATAACTAGAAGTAACCATGTTTTATCGCTCATGTAAATATTTGACTCACATTTTTTGGTGGAAACAACAACAAGGAAACACTTTCAACTCTCATCCAACGTTAAAATATTTCAAAGTTAAATTTGGAAAACAAAAAGTTCCGTTGGACACTTTTGAGAATAATTTAAAGTGAAAAACATTAACAATTTAACCGCAAATCAAAAATGTTAAAATTTCATAACAAGAATGAGTGAAATTTTCACGGTTTTAGGAATTCTTGACAAAAATAACAAATGACAAGTTGTCAATTGTAACATCAAATAGAACTGAATTGGACAATTTAAAATTTTTATAAAATTGAATAAAATCAACGAGTTTGAAGCGAATGGCTGATATCAAATTTAATTTACTTTATTTTCAAACTTTGACACTAATTTTTGTGAAGAATTTGTTTTATTTGCAGTTTTTTAATTTATTTTTGCAATTTAATTTAATAAAATCTTGCAAACAGAATACATTTGATTTACTTGATTGTAAGGAGTGAGATCGAAAAGTTCTTAACACACGTTTTTCTTTAAAATTTTAACCCAAGTATTATTTATTTTTTTTATCTGGATACCTTTGTGAAGCATTCAAAATTTTGCTGTTAAACTGTTTCCAATGATATTAAGCAGTACCGGAAGAATTTGACCGTTAATAGAAAATCTACTTCGGGTGAAGGTGTGTTCAACATGATGTTTTTGAAGCCTAGAAAAAGGAAGCACTTTCAAAAGAGCTCCCGCACATCCGGTAGGAACGTAGCCCCATTAGCTTAGCGCTCGGACTATTTGATACAAAAACAGGCTTAAAAACAAACAAGATTCAAAAAGTTCCTGACAGGAACGCTTCTAGAAAAACAGAGGCATGTTAGAGCATGTTAGCTGATGTCAAGTTTTTCGAAAAGATATTCTTGCAGTGTAATTAATGACGAATATTATGTTATCGCAGATTTTTCGAAACAAACTGATCAAAAATTTAAAGACTTTAGGATTCAAAAACAGTCAAAATTTCCGAAAAAGTTTTTCGAAAGAAGTCAATAATTTGTTAAACGGGCTTCCATTCCTAAGACTTAATAATGTGTCCTCTTATTTTTGACCCGACTTCGCATTCTTCAAAATGCCTGAAGCTAAAGCCAGTGGAATGTATTGGGCTCTTTTTGAAAGACGATTGAAGAGCACAAAAAAGTATCCTAAAGGGAGGTTGATTTTAAATAGAGACGGACAAGCTGTCTGAGTAAAATGAAAAAAAAAAACACTTTAAAAACGTTTTTGTATGTTAAGAATTTTTCGATCACACTCTTTGAAACATAACAATTTCAAAAGGAATAAAGTTCTGTTTTTAGAACAAAAAATTCATGTATGTATAATAAAAACTAGAACAAACTAAACTTAATTTAATCCGAAATAAGTGAGAAACAAATACAAATAGAAGCTGAAAAATCATTTCAAGTTTATTTTCATGTTCAACGCCTTTTTGACGTACATTCGTTTCTTATTTCGTTTTGCTCATTCATTTTGTTTGTTGATGTTCACAAAAAGACTGAAGAAAAAGAACAATATAAAACTACTTTTAGTTAAAGTCAACAAATGGTAAACTACTATAACAACTACTCTTCGAATATAACCCAGCAAACAATAATATATGTTAATTAGAAAAAACATCTTTCAGAAAATTTATTTTCATTTTTAAAATTTGATTAAAATGTTTATGGGTCTCATTGTTAAAACCCCTAAAAGTATATTTCAAAAAATATATATTAACACACATGTGGCAAAAATGTTACTTTTTGGCATTTAAGAAATATTTGTTAAAAGTGTTTTTGATGTTTCCAAAACTTGTAAAAAAAAAACTATAATCAAGGCAGTTGAAATAAATAGTTTATTCTTTTATTTTTGTTTGTTTATTTTCTTAGTAACAAAAATTTGTAAAGACTTTGTAGTTGTAGTAATTTGTTTTTGACGGGCTAAATTGAAAAAAAAATAAATTAAGTCGGTTATTTTGCATACTTCCTTCATAAGGAAAAATTTTAGTTTTATAACATCCCTCCTTGGTCATACGAATGAAAACCCGTTCTTGGCTAAAATGACTCAGATTTTGATTCTGGTTGTAACAGATTTAATATAGAAGCACAAACCGGAAAAATGATTTTTATAAAACAACTTGAATATGTTAAAGTACTTGTGAACATAATAAAAATCCAAGTCCACGTAAATCATATTTAAAGGTGTCACTTTTCACTGAAATTATTACTCTTTAATTATAAACGACGTCCGATAGCTGTATATTTGGTATAATTTAAAGATTATTCCAGAACCTAAAAAATAATTTAAACGAAACTATATCGCAATTCACAAATGAATTTTTGGCGATTTTTTAAAAATCAACATATCCGAAGTGGCCAACTTTTTAGGGTCAGTGACTAAGTCCCATACCACATAGGAGATTTTTACTTCTCTAAATGAACCTTCTCAGTTATAAAAATGTGAATTTTTATTTAAATATTTCTATCACTTTAGCAGTTACAAAAAATCGTTTTGGACACGTTGCGTATTGCTTCGTAGCAACTCAAGGATTTTCATAATGAATTGACATGAAGAACGTCGCATGGTGTTATAATTAGATTTTGTTCTTGAGTCAATCGAGTTTTGTATACACAAAATTGCCAACAATAATATTCCTAATAATGTTTATCTGCAGAATGAACTTGATCTGCAGGAAATCGATTCAAAGTGTCAGTAAATAAATCGGTTTCTAAGGTTTAAAAATAACTATAACTTCAATAAAATTTGCTCTTGGTTTTGAAACATATGCCACAATTGAGACCCATTGAATTGGTAAATATCAGTTTGAAAATATTCTCATCACGCAGGAAAAATGTGGTTATAGCAACCATAATCTAGAGGTATCATATTATGTTTGTTTGGAATAATCCAACACAATTATTGTTGTACCACCACAATATATGAAAGTTGTAACCATATTAATCACCAAAATATGATTATGGGGCAAATAATTATGGTTGTGCCATAACAAAATATGGTCGCCTCACAACCATATTATGATAACACTTTAATATGTGAATCCAAATGAAAAATAGTTTTGTTGAAATTCCCTGAATGTTTATCTTAAAAAAAAAGAAACACTTGGGTCTAATAACAGTATTTTTGTTGTATTTAAGTTTTTGTCAACAATAAAATTAGATGTACTTTTTTGTAAACATATTGAGATTATCATATTATTGTAAGGTGACTATAATTTTATTTCGGCAACAATAACATTTTGAAAACAAATTAAAAAATTTTGTTAATTGACATGAAAAAAGTTTGCCAAGAAAATAATACTGTGAAAATCATTTGTGAAACCTCCAGAGTGTTTGCAATTTCAATGATACTTTGATAAAATGACTATGAAATTTGTCATATCCAGTTAAAAATAGGGATCTTAGCTCAAAAAATCAAAAATAATTAAGCACTTAAAAACTATTTCTTAGCCCAAATTCACATTTTACAAAATTGTTCCTCAAATTACCCATTTGTGAAATGGCATAAAAATGGACAAATTTGGAAAAAATTTAGTATTGCAATAATGTGTTGTAAGTTTAAAGCTTTTATAATCATAAAACGCTGTACCGAGTTTTGCGAGGATCGTTTCATAAATTTAAATTAAATACATGAATCACTTATATATGTTTATATGTGAATCTTTTGGAAATATTTTCAATATTCAATCACGAATAATAAAATCAAATTTACGAAGGTCGGTTAAAATTTTTAAGATTTGTTTTATGGTTACACTTCACACTTCTAACTGTTTCGTTATAGTTTCTTTTATCATATAAAATGTTTCATTTTTATAAAATTTCCGCGAAATTTTATTTTTTATATGGCGATTTCAATTTTTATCTACTACTGCCTTATCGAATACTTATTGTAGGGTATAAACTAAACAACAGCAAATGACTTTTGTTTTATTCTGTTTGTTAACATTTTTTCTAGTGTTAAAAAAATGTATGTTTGTCTTTGCTTTTGTATTTCAATGTTTGTTAGTATTGTTACTTAACCACTCACTTTGAAGGGAACAAACAGTGGTGAAAATAATAATCACAAATCACACTAATATTTCCGTATTGAATTGATTTGGTTTGGTTTTATAAAAAAGAAACTTAAATTGCAAACTCCATTAAACAATTTCAATTGTATTTACTTTATTTAATTTATATTATTTAAATGTATATGAAATTTTCATCGTCCACTGTAATAACACTTCTATAGCAACAACATTTAGGAACATGAATAACGAATTTTCAAATCGTTCTAAAAATTTAATATTGTTTTTGTGTTTGTATATTTACTCACTCATACTTCCTACAGAGAACAGTGAAAAGAAAAAACTTTCATTCGGTCATAACGAATTTTTAACACCATTCAATAAATATCCTATAATTTACATTACTCTGCCTATGTCCCATATATAAGTGACCATAGGCGTTGACCCTGAAAAGATTCGATTTCAACTATGGAAAGTTGAGAAGAGCGTCAATAATGCTAAAGACTCAAAAATTATTTCCTGCTGTAAAAGTATAAATTTTGAATGAACGATTTCAATGACATTCAAGTTGCATTAGTGATTTTAAGTTTTGAATATGGACTTTGTCATTAGAATATTTAAAATGATCCAGATTCCTTATATGCATTTTGTTACTGAAACTTTCCCAATGAACATTTGCAAATGGATTTGTATTACTCAACTGGTACTTAGATAACAGTTTGTTATTTTAAAAGAAGTTCAGCAATCGTCAATAAAAAAAAAAACATTGTGTGCTATATCTCTCTAACCGATATCGGATCGCAAAAACTTTAACAAAAATAAAAACAACTATTTTTTTTTAATTCCAGCTTAGCGATTTGAGAAATTAAAGCAAAATTTGGAATGTTAAAACAAAAATAGGTCGGATTTGGGAAACTCTGGTTCGTCCAAAATAAAAATATTTGAAACTTTTGGTTAAATTACAAAAAAGCCTTTAAAGTGATATTTCGAAATTTATGTCAAGGAATATATATTAAAAATGTTTCTTCCCTTCCTAAAGACATCAAAATATGTCCACTAATTTTTTGGCCTGACTTGGCATCAGGTCAATATGGTAAACAAGCCCTTGAGTGGTACAAGAACAATAATGTGTTTTTTGCACACAGAAAGTCAAATTCTCTAAAAAGCCTTAAGCTAAGGCCAGTGGAGAGATATTGGGCTCTTGTTAAAAGAGAACTGAACAGCAGAAAAAATTTCTAAAAGTGTAGAAGATTTTAAACGGAGATGGACAACCTGTTCTAGCAAAGTCATAGAAAGCACTATAAAAACGGTAAAGGAGGAGTTTCAGAAAAAACGTTAAAATTTCATCTCTACAGATTTAAAATATAAAAATACATATTTTTTTGTATATTGTAATAATATCAATTAAATAAAGTTTGAAACTGTAAGTTTAGTGGTTACGTTTTTTTTACCCTACACCACCGTAGGTGGTTGGGGTGTTAAGTGTTTGTGCTGATGTATGTAACATACAGAATAAATGTTGTAACACACACGTTTAAGTATAACGTTCGACACGGAATCACTTTCTGAGTCGATTAAACCCTCTATATCCGTCCGCATGCTGACCATGTAAACGTTTTGAATAGTCTACAGGTCGCAATTTTTGAGATATCTTGATGAAATTTGGAACATGTTACTTCATTGCCATGGACGAAGCGTACTGAAATTGGACATATTCTGTCCAATATTTCAGATAGCAAATATATTCCTCCAAATATACTAATGGGGTTTTAAGACCACAAAGGTCTTATATATAAAGCAATTTCAATAAAATTTCACACTTATATCTCACATATACGTTGAAATTGTAATAACAACTGGTCAAATTAAGATAAATGCAAATTAGAATTGATATTCCAAATTTTACGAAGGTCGGTACATCATTTCTTTTAGTTCAGCTATTATTAACCAGAAAAGAATTCTTTTCAAACGCATAATTTTGACATAAATCTTAATAT
Organism: Cochliomyia hominivorax; assembly: GCA_004302925.2. Taxonomy (NCBI): domain Eukaryota; kingdom Metazoa; phylum Arthropoda; class Insecta; order Diptera; family Calliphoridae; genus Cochliomyia; species Cochliomyia hominivorax. Next base: position 27,665,458 of record PYHX02000495.1, read on the forward strand.
CATATTAATGTACTTTATACTTAATCGTAAATAAGAAAAGTAAATTATACGAGGGTCATTAAAAAGTTTTTCGTAGCTGTCATTTGCAACCGATAATGTTGTGTAGGGTATTTCATAGTCGGGCATGACTGACTATAACATTTTTACTAATTATTTACATATATGTATGTTAAGAAGCTTTCGATCTCACTCCTTTTAAACCGATACTTTGATCTATATACGCTGTACTTCTATTAATGTTGCTTGCGAAATAATAAACTTTACATAACCTCATTTATTGCTAGTGATGGTGAAGTGAGTAAAAATTTACCCCCCAAAAATGATGAATGATGATGTTTGTTTTGAACTTATTTTATTTTATTTTGTTTCTATTTTTATGTTTTCCTTTTTTCAGGGTTAAAATGTTCCTGTTTTTCATTTCTTCTTTATAAACTAAAATAACTTGTTTTTCTGTTTATTTTATAAAAAAATACCAGAAATACAAGTCGAAATTGCCAGTAAATGACAAGAAAAAAACAACAACAGCAGAAAACAAACGAAAATTTCAAAACATCTGCTAAAGACAATTAATGATATTTTTGTAGATTTTCTAATGTTTTTTTGTATTTAGCAGAACCGGAGGAGGGAAATCACCAAAAATATTCAAAACAATTAAATGAATTCCAGTTATTAATAATATTTATTTGTAAATATATTTTCCAGCATTTAAGTGTGTGTGTGTGTGTTTGATGTATGTTTGTGTGCAAAAGAATTTATATTTTTATAACCGAGTGTCAACGTTGGTGACGTTTAATTTGTGTTGCTGTTATAATTTTTTTGGTTTTAGTCCTGCAGTTATGGTGTTAATGTTATGCTGTGTATTTTTGTATTTGTGTGTGTGTGAGTATTGCGAGCTTTTTTTTGTTAGTTACCATTTTTGTTTACACAGGAATCATCAATATTCGTAAACTCATCAATTATTTAAATTTAATGTTTACCAAACATTATTAAAATAAATTAAATAAATGTGGTCGGTCAATGTAATTTTTTTTGCCTTTTTGCTCAAAAACATATATTTTTATACCCTACACTACCCCAAATGGTAAAAAGGTTTGTTAAATTTGTCATTCCATATGTAAAACTAAGACACCTGTCGGTCGTCTGTCTGTCTGTCTGTCTGATTTTGGCACGCTCACATCCACAATAATTGACAGAGCCCAATGAGAAATTGTTCTCTAATATTTCTTATTTAAAACCAGTAAAATTGGGTTCAGTATCTTAAAAGATATAGACCGATATCTGAGGCAATCTCTTAGTTCAAGCTAAGAATTTTCGTAAAATTTTCAACTGTGTACTTCATAACCATTCCAAAAACAAGTAAAAATGTAATAGTCGGTCAAGCCAGACTATGTAATTCCCTACATCACATTATTGGTTGTGAATGACAGCTACGAAAAATTTATGAACGGTCTTCGTATAATAATTAATACGAAGACTTTATTATTTGTGTTTGATTTTTTTCTGGAGGATTATATGGGAGTAAGAAAAAATTATGAAACGGCCCTCGTATATTTTCGTACAGCAATTTTGGCTTATATTTATCTTAATTTGACTAAGAATTTTTACAATTCCCACGAATATGTGCGATTTATGAGTTTCAAGGTTATATTTGGAAGGATTGTTGTATGGGACCTAAGAGAAATAATGGACTGACCATGTTTGGCTCATCGCTATTTAATATAATAATACTGATTTCTGTAATATTTTGTTAAAATCGTTTTATATTAAGAAATTTTATAGGAGGACATTTGTATGGGGTTATAAGAATTAATGGACCCATCATAACCAATTTCAATAGGCATCGTCCTTGGGCCAAAATAATAAAACGTGCCAAATTTAAGATATCTTCAAAACTACGATCTATACTTTGCGAACAAGCTTTACAAGGACAGCCAGCCGGATGGACACAAATGCTTAAATCGATTAGGGATGTGATTCTGAGTTGAACGGTATGTAGGCCTATTTGGTAGGACTATTTTTTCTCCCTTTACAAACTGTCCGTCTTTCTGACTGTCTAATGTTGGCACGCCGCATCCACAATAATTGACTAAGGTCAGCGAAATTTCCCCTGAATATTTGTTGTAGTCCTGAGAAGTTTATTGTTTTAAATCTGCAAAATTGGTTCTGCTTTTGTAAAATTGTCAATTATGAATCGAAATTACCAATCAAAAAATTATGAAAATCAGTTCAGTAGAAAAGTTATAGCCAAAAATAGAACTAATTTTATGTCTTATTAAGTATTCCTGTGATATATATCTAAGAAAAACTTGTTTACTTCTGTTAGTGAATGTGTTAGTGTATATACGAAACATAACGTATTTACTTCATATGCACTTGTGGTGGACGGTTTCAAAAATTCTGCATAACCGAATATTTAATATGGTTAAATATTTTGACCAGTTCAATGTTTGTGTATGTGTATGTTTATGTTTGTTTTAGAGGGGATGAAAACAATTTATGTTTAATTAAAAAACATGATTTATTTGTTTAAAATGAAATAAACAAATATAAAATATATAAATTTCAGTAAATAATTGGAAAAAATCATATAAATTGTTATTATTTATTTTGGAAAAAAACATCTTTATTAAAGGAAAATTTATATATGTATGTGTTTATTTATAAACATATTTATGTGTGAGTATTGTTCGTGACCCTATAATAATTTTCAGGATATTGTTGAAGGTTATTTTATTTATTTAATAATAAATTTCAATTTAAATGGTTTGTATTTGATTAAATTTTAATCGTTTTTGTTGTTGTATGACATTAATAAATTTTTATTTTATTTTAAAATAATTTTTAGACAAGAAAATGATTGATGTTTTAATTATTACAATTATTCAAGATTCCAAAATTGTTTTAAATAATTAAATCTTGAAAATTAAAGTGGGAAAATACTTGTTTATTTAGCATTTAGTGGAATGATCATATTAGGACATTTCGGTCTAAAGGAAATATGGCACAAATCAACTATAAGGGTTAAATGGATTCGAACTGATAATTAAGTAATGATATTATTTACAATAAACAGGAAGAGTAAAGTAAAATATTCTTAGCCTGTTTCTGTATACCGAAAGAAGGCTTTCGTTCGCTTTCTAAGAAAAAGAAGGGTTTCTTTAACTGTCATCTATGCGAATAATGAGTCGAACGAAAATGTAAGAGATTTCATACAAAATTCGATTTCTGTATCTCAAACAGCTCGAATTGAAATATTAAAATCAGTCAGTTGCTATTTATATTTCGATATAGAGAAACAGGCTACATTTTTTACCATATATAAGGGATGAGGGGAACTAGCATTCAATATCTTCAAACAATATTATCTAGAACTTTACTATAGGAAAATATGTGTACCTTCACTTATTTTTTCGACCAGACATTCCTTCACGTTTAAAATCTACAACATTTTTGGATACATTTCTTGTACTCTTGTGTGCTTGTGTGCTTGGTTTTGGTCTCTAACTTTTAGCAACGTTTCTGTCAGAAATACCAAAAATTCAATTTTTCATCAAAAATTTCATTTTTCACCAAAAATTCAATTTTTTATCAAAAAATTAAATTTTTCATCAAAATTTCCATTTTTCACCAAAAATTCAATTTTTCATCAAGAATTAAATTTTTCACCAAAAATTAAGTTTTTCTTCAAAAATTCAATTTTTCATCAAAAATTCAATTTTTCATCAAAAATTCAATTTTTCATCAAAAATTCCATTTTTCATCAAAAATTCCATTTTTCATCAAAAATTCCATTTTCCATCAAAAATTCCATTTTTCACCAAAAAATTCAATCTTTCATCAAAAATTTAAATTTTCAACAAAAATTCAATTTTTCACCAAAAATTCAATTTTTCATCAAAATTTCCATTTTTCACCAAAAATTCAATTTTTCACCAACAATTAAATTTTTGGTGCGGTCTTGTCATAAAATTCGACTTGCGAATTTGGTCTTATTCAACATATTAGAAGTCAAAGTTAAAATCTGTTCTGTCACATACATATGTCTGACAATGTAAAAACCACATTACAAAAGGATATTTATATCTTTCGGCCCAAAAATTGTCTTTTCTAAATTTTATTGAAATATCATTAATATTTCGACCTGTTGAATGTTTGAAAAACAGTTTGATGGGCAGACATCGTTAAATCATCTCAGGAAGTCGATCAATGTAGTATAAGGTGGAGTGCTTCTCCCATTGGTTCTGACTAAATGAATAACAACTGCACAAATACATAAAACCCCATAATGTTTGGGGTAGAGTATTCTTATGCGTTTGTATAGTTAATTAGATAGGATCAGGAGAAGGGGTACTCCTCATGTTAAGCAAATATTGATTATCTAATTTCTAAAGAACTATAGCAGCGAGAGTTCCTAATTTTGGTTCCAATTATTTTCTCTTGGATCTGGAGGTGAGAGTATACCCCCATACAAAGAACTGTATCAGTGTGAGTTTTAGAATATTTCAATCGTTTTCTTAATAAAATGATGTGCAAAAAATGTGGGACGAATAGAACCCTAGAACTATTGCAGCAGCTATTATCGAGTATCTTTAGATCTATTTTACCAAGAGTTTCTAAATTTTATCACTTTTCAATGAAAAGGTTTTATTGACACGTTGCATGAATTTTTTTAATACACCTCGTTATTTGTGAAATTTCTTTCGAGATCTGGAACTGAGAAGAATTTGCGTGCAACAAAGCGCACCGAGTAAAATTTAGTCTGCAATAAAATTAATTAAATAAAACAGTTGAAAACATTGAGATAAAAATATGAATTTAAACTTATTTTAATTTTTATTTAGATCTTCAAACATTTGCTAAAATTTTGTTCATAATGAGTATCATTAATCACAAAACACATTGACCTAATTTCTGTTTAACATTATTTACACATCATCAGAACATAAATTGCAGACATAATTGATTTATAATTTACAGCAAAATAAATTTTGAAAAATAAACAAAAAAATCAAATAAAAATACTCGATATTAGACAAATATTGAAATGAAATACATAAAAATCGATGTTTAGTATTTAATAATTATTAAAACATGGAAAACAAAATTAGAAAATAACCCAGCAAACATTTTGAGAATAATTTATGAAAAATGGCAAAATAAAAAAAATATGTTAAAGGATATTTTAATAAAATAATCTTTATAAAAAACAAGAACCACAAATGCGTGTAAAATAGAAACGCTATTTTTCGCACATACACACTCTTACAGACAGATAGCTAAACTGCTGGACCGATTTTGCTGAAAAGTTCAAAGAGTGATCCCCATATACCTAAGAATAGCATAGGCTACAAAAAATTTCGATTTCAAATTTGGTTATAATCACTTATTCAAGGAACTGTTTTAGTGGACAAAATTTAGGTCGGACAGAGCGAGAGGTAACCCTCATACAAAGAAAATATTGATCATCGAATATCTAAAGAAAAATTTCATTTCAAATTTGGTCTCAATAATTTACATTTTACATTTACATTTTATCAAGGAACTGTTTTACTAGACAAAATGAAGGACGGGTAAAATCAAGGGGAGCGGTAGCTTCCATACAAAGAAAATATGGAATTTATCTATTTAACTAGACAGAGTGAAGGCGGATAGGATCAGGGGCGGATAGGATCACGGGTGGCGGGTTTTAGCAAGTACAATATATATAATTTTTTTTTTTTAATTTAACACTAAAATTCTCAATACGAATTTTCATTCATATTTGGCGATGCCTCAAATATGAATGAAAATTCCCTATATCTTTTAATGAACTGATCCGATTTTACTGGTATTAAACAGAAAATTTCTCAGTAAATATTCAGGCCAAATTTCATTTATTAAAAATCGACACAAATTTTGATTTGTTGCAAGAATACATATACATTATGGGATCTGAAATCATTCCTTCTTAGCGTTACATACGAAATAACCCTCTTCGCCACTTTTGGTAGTGGAAGGTATAAAAACAAAAAAAAGTAATAATCAATCAGACCCGACTATTTAATACCCAACACCACATGGTTGGTTATTAATGGTGGATACCAAAAACGAACGATCATTGTATAAATTATGTTTAAGAGTTCAGTTTATTATGGTACTAACATTTATGTCGGATTTGTGCTATTTAAAAGGACTTTCCTGGGGGATTATACGGGAGCTAGAGAAAATTGTGAATCGACCCTCGAACTGAATACTTTAAGGAGATAATAGCAATATTTTTTCTGCCGGCTACAAACTTCTGTACAAACGCCATATTCCTCAACCACCTATGGCAGTGTAGAGTATAAAAATCAAGAAAAGAGATTAAAAATATTTTAAAAGAAATAAAATTTTTTTAATTTATAAATATGTACAAGATTTGTTGGTTTATTTTTTAAAAATATATAAACGATTGAATTTAATACATATAAAATGAACCAGACCACTAATACATATAAATATTTAGAAATAAACCAGATTTATTAACATGAATATTTCATATGCACGCATTTAATAAGAAAAGAAGAAAAATTAAGAAAAAAAGTGAGAAAAAAATTTTTGCAGTTAAAATAAATGAAATGAACACTTTAATCTTAAATTGGTGGTTAAGGAAGCTGTTACATTTGGTTTTGTGGTTACAAAAGAAAAAAACGGAAAGGAAAGAAAACGAAAAAAGGTAACAGATATGAGAGGAAGAATAACCACAACAATACGTCAAGTAAGAAGTTAAAGTCGGTCTTGTTCAATTTTTTATACCCTACACCCCAATGTTTATATATAAATGGTAGTCGCGAAAACTTAACGAACGACCCTCGTATAATTTGTTTTCTAATTTATGCTAAAGTGTGCAGTTTTTATTATGTGCGATTAAATTTTAAAGAATTTTTCGGAGGTGTTATATGGGAGCTAGAAACCGACCCTCGTAAAATTCCGAACATAAATTTTTTCTAATGTTTATATTAATTGTACTATTTACTTCATGCTAAAGTATATGTGAGATTTAAGCCCCTCAAGATGATATTTGGAGGGGTGGTTGTATGGGACCTATGAGGAAGAAATGAGCCGATCCTCGAATAATTTGCCACTTCGTTTAAGATTACTATATACTTATCCGTGCCTAACTTCCTTAAAATCGCTTTCTATTTTGGATACTTATGATCCATTTCTACTGGCATGTAGGAACATTTGTATGGTATCTAGATGTAGAAATTGACCCATCACTAACAATTTCAATAGGCATCTTTCCTGGACCAAAAGATTGACACATGTCAAATTTCATTGAGATGTCTCTAGAAATGCTACAATTTCTTCACAAGGTTAATATGGACAGTCAGCCAGCCAGAGGGACAGACGGACATCGTAGCGATATTTTTTATGTGCATTACAAATTTAAGCAAAACCAAATTATACCCCAAACACCCATGGCTGTGTAGGGTATAAAAAGCAAAAGAAAACAAAGAACAAATTTTTAATAAAACAAAAATCAATTTCATGCTTCATTATAAACAAAAATTACAGTTAACTGTAAACGGTTTATATAAAATCAGACACACACAAACATAAAAATAAATATGAAAACCATTTCACCATTCGGGTGGGAGGAAAGTACAGCGAAATGTTATTAAATTGAATTGTTATGAAACATTAAATTAAACTATTTGTAGGAGAAAAAAAACGCAAAATATCATAATCATTATTAGTTATGAGTAACAATAATAATGAACGTACGAGAGGCAACATTTAATATTTATCAACAACCAAGGATTTTGCTTAAACCGCCTTCAACTCAACTTTGTATGTATATGTGAATGAATGCATACACTCACGTTTTCTTTTGCACGACTACACAAAAGAAATACATTTATGCGACAACAAAACCATATGAGGCCTATCAATAATAACAACAACAATGTGAACAGGAAAAGCAGAAACACAAAAAGAAAATTCGTTTTCATGAAATCAAGAAGAAATTGTTTTATTCGACTTTAGCGAATTTTGAATACAGTACACTTTTTAAAAAAGGGTGTGAGATTGAAGAAAAGTTGGTTAAATATCAGCCAACGATTTCTTTGTTCATCATAACGAAATTTTTGTCATTTATTCGCAAATTCTTAAAATTGATGAAAAATTGTCAATTTGATTATTTGAATTCGTTAATAAAAATAGGGTTAATTTGAATAAATGTTATTCAATTTTGAATAAATATTATTCAATTTGAATAATATTTTATTTAAATTGACAAAAATAAATTCTTTGTATTGATGAATATTATTCATTTGATATTCCATATTTAAGTGAAATTTACGAAATTTTAGACTATTAAAGATATTATATTAAAGGGAAAGAGTAGTCTCCATATAAAACAAATATCTATAGATCTACAGCGAGAATTTGGTCGTAATTATATTTTTAAATTCACTTCGATTTGTGATTTGTAATTGTGATTTTGAGATATAGGACTAAGGAACATTTTTGTACGTATTCATTTAATATAACAAAAAAATATACAAAATTATTTGATGAAAAAAATTGCTATATTAACAAAAAATTTATTCAAATTAATGTCATTTTAGTATGTAAAATTTAATAAATTTGTGTGTTATTTTACTTACGATGTGTTACTGCCGTTTTTACGAAATATTTGTTGATTAAACGTATTTATCGTTATTTTTTTAATGAAATTTTATTCAATTTAACATCTTTTACTTAAATTTTTAAATATATTAAAAAAATTCTTCAATTTGATGAAAAGTTATGTTAACTTGAAAAAAATCAGCTTATTTAACACATTTTTTCGTTAAGTTCTATGAAAATTTTTCATTAATATTGCCTACGACATTTTGTTTCAGTGTAGACTATTAGAAATTTGAATCACCTTGTTTCAGGTGTGAATAATTGTCCTGAGAAGTTTTCAGTTCAAAACCAGGAAATTTATCAGTATTGAAAATTTACCTTTGTAGAATCAAGTGGAACACTTTTGCTTCCTTTTGACATTTATGTATATGCAAGCAGTCAGTAGGATGTTACAGATGAGTTATTCAAAATGTTCAATTCTATCATTCATCAAAATTTTAATAGAACTCAATACAAAATCCGGTAAAATTTTTTTGAATTTAAATAATAATTTTTAAAGGCTGAGTGTAGGATATAGACGACCGGATATATTGTTTAATTTCCATTCTATACATCAAAAATTATGCTCAATAAATAAGTTCCTCTCATATATTAAAATCGGTGACAGATTTTATACACCAATGAAGTTAGTAGAGAGTATCCAAAGAAACTCTGTGTGACTTTGTAGAAAACAAGCAAAACAAACGTACAAGAGAAGAAAATAAAAATCAGGAAACCAATAAGTTTTGCTTGTTTTTGTCCAGTTGATTTTGAAAAATTATATTGCCAACATTTTATAATACGAATTTATTCTTAGAACAATGATCGATGTTTGCTTTCGCAACAAAACTGAAATGTCCTTCTTTCAGGAGGAATTTTTCCTCTTTCCACCCACAACTCAAGGCTTTTTTACTTTATAGCAAAACGAAAAAGAAATATTTTTTTGCCATAAAACATGAGCAAAAAAAGCTCAAAAAGCAAAAATAAGTTATGTTATAGTAAAAATGTAAATTGAGTTTGAATAAAAAAAAAAAAAAACAGTCGTCAGCAGCGTAACAAATACCAACCAAAGGTCATTCGTGCGTCTATATGCGTTATTGTATATTTTCATTTGTTTTTTTACTTTTTTTTCACATTCTTTCATTTGGTTCTGGTAGAAAAATCAAATCAAAGTAAAACTGATATAAAAAAAATTTCATGATAATTTATTAACTCAACATATTCGTATAATAATACTCTCTCTTATACATACACAAAAATTAATGCATACGGTCACACACACTCATTTATTGACATTCACATTAACATAACAACAATGTACACTTTTTTCTGTTCAATGTGTTTAGTGTTGTGTACAGTGGTGCGTATAATTGTTATTTTGTATTTAAGTGATTTAGTTATGGTGGTAATTGAAAGCTTAATTTACATTGAATAATTTAAATAAATTTTCCTCTTATTTCTTTATTTTTTTGTAAGCCAAGACCACCGGATTCATGTTTTGTATGTTAACGGGAAGAAATTTCGAAGTGGAATTTGAAAATTCCTTAATTTTGTTGAGTTTAAGTAACGATTTTAAATGTAAATGTTGTGGTAAACATGAATAGAAATTTAAATGTTGTTGTGTGTTTTGTAATTTTATATCATTATAATTATTATTTGTTATTGCGGATTGGGGTTGTGCCAAAATATGATTGTCCGGTTATGGTTGGAATGCTAACACACCCACATTAAATACCATAATATGGTTGTGGCACAACAAAATTTAAACAGTTTCGACACCCCAAATTCTCCTAAATATTGAGCATTAATTTTGGTTTCAACAATTGTTTTGTTGTAACTGGACATAAAAATATTGGTCAATTGTACAAAATTCTAAACATATTGCAATCAATATATCATTTTTTGGTCATTGACAATAATGTTATTGCAGCAACAAAACTATTCTAAAAAAATAAATTTAATGCGAGGCAAAGAAGGAGCATCGATGATAATAAGGAAGATAAACTAGTGCAAAAATATTCGAATATTTGCATTTCTAAATTTATCTTAACCAAATCATATCACCCACCATCATATTCCCTCCATAAAACTTCATCTATAATTTCTAAATTATTCATCAATTATACGTATTTTATTATAGATTAAAATGGGCAGAAGGCACCAGAATTCTAACAGTCGCACCGTTAACATCAGCAGCAACAAAAATCGAACTAACAGCAGTCAACGTAACAATATTTACAAGAACGACATAAAAAGCAACCGGAATATATTTTTAAAATTTTGCAAAGACAATAAAAATTAAAAAAAAATTCTTCAGCATAACCAGCTTTACACTTCCAACATGTATTTTACGTGCATTTTATGCAACACAGCCCACCCAATAAAGAAATGCCGCAAATTTCTAGCAATAACCATCAAAAGGCGTGAAAACTATATTGAAAGACATCACTACTGCCAAAACTGTTTGGTCCGAAGTCATGATGGTCATGCATGTCCTTCAAAAGATCGCTGTAAAATATGCAATGGCTTTCACCATACATTGCTTCACTCAAACCGTATACGTCGTAATTCGAAACCGACTACTTTACCAAACTACGAAAAGTTGATTCTTTCGGTCTTTCGCTACTAACCTTGAACTGGTAACATCCTCCAATCTCTAATTATTTTTATAATCCTAAAAGAAATAATAGTTTTTATTTCTTTATTTACTTTAATCATCATATGAAAGTAATCGAATAATTTCACTAAAGAAATTATATACAAAATTATTCACTAGTGCAAAAATATTTTCATAAAGAATGAAACTTTTCTAAATCACTATGACGATTTATGATATTAAATTCATTTGTTTGAAAGAAAAAATACTTAATTATATTATATATAAAATTTTAGGTCCTTATGGGAAAGATCCGAAGTGTCGTCTTCATATTAAATAACGATTTGGGATTTCTGAAAACAGCATCATCTATTTTTTCATGCTGGAGAAGCAGAAGATCACATTTAGTAAATACAAAATAATACCTCCATTATACCAAATATTATCCATCATTTGCTACTTAATTCTAACGACTTTTTGGTGGGACATTGAGTTGATGCCAAAATACTACTTTGGTCCGAAGGTATTCACTGAATCTAATCAACTGTTTTAGTCCTTGCTTTGGATAGAAACGAATATAATGGATTAAAGCAAATCTGATTCTACTTATAATCTTTAAAGCTTTCAGCGAACAGCCTATTTAAAATAAGAATCACTTCTAAATGACGAAACCCCACTAAAAACTTATTTGACAGAAAATTCGACATTAAAATAGCAACTGATGTTTATAAATTCACTGTTAAATACTTAATAAATATGTCAAGTGTGTACCCTGGAAAATAATATCTTTAAAACGTGTAAGTGTGTTATATTCGTCTATGCCAAATAATTGTAGTAACCCATTCACATTGGGACAAAAGGAAAATACGGCCGTTTGTACAAAGTGTGCTGTGAATAAAATAAGGTCGTTTGCAAAAAAATGTGCTGTGACAAAAGTACTGTCGTTTGCAAAAAGTGTGCTGTGGGCAAAATACGGCCGTTTGCCAAAGTGTGTTGTGAAGAAAATAAGGTCGTTTGCAACAAAAAGTGTGCTGTGAGAAATGTACGGTAATTGTGTGTTTACAAATATTCATTTCATATTAAAATCTCATTTTAAATACATTGAACTAGAGATTTTTGACCATCTAAAAGAAAATTTAGACTTTTATTCTTTGTCAAATGTAAAGAAAATTTGGGAAGCATAATTTATTTTCTACTCCAATGCACTTACATTTACTCTTCTTACGTATACTTAATATTATATTCCTTATACGCACCACTGTTTAAGTGCACTTTAAATCCATTTACACTCTTCTCATGATGAAATCGTAAAAAACGAGAGAAATTTGTAACGGAAAATAATATCTGTAAACATAATCTGACTGTTTTCCTACTCTCGTTATACATTTTATGGTTTTAGTAATAAATTTCAAATAAAATTTATGTTTTATTAAGTAGTAATTTACAAAAAAGTAATAAATCACAAATTTAATACAATTTATATGCCAAATGATATGCAGATATATTTTTTTCTATATTTCACCCTCCACCGCCACCACTTGATTTTATTGGAAATCTTCCTTAAAGATTGTTTTTGAAGAGAAGAAAGAAAACGATATAGAAATAGAAAAAGGTGTCTTTGTGCTGACTAAATGAAAATTCAATGATAATTAATTTTCTTTGCAACAAAAAATAAAATAAAGATGACCGTCGTCTGCCTTAAATATTAATGTTCAAATTGCGTAAGGAGTTTTACAGCTCTGTGAAAAATGTGAATGATGACAAGTAATAAATTAATTCAAGTATATAATTAACAGGAAAAAATTAATTTTAAAGAATTTTTTATGGGTTTTTGAGTAGAGAAATAAGGAGTGAAATAAGAAACGCAAAGTAAGGAAATTCAAAGATGATGAATCATCATAAAGATTGCATCTTTAATTTCAAATTATAATTTAATAGAATTTAAAGTAAATTTAAGGAATCAAACATTATTATTATTATATTTGATTGAACTCAGGAGCTGCTGTAAATAAAGGTCTATAAACTTTTTCTTATTGAATAGTTTTTTGCTTTTAAATGGACAATAATCATAACTTCAATCTCGAAAAGTTCATATATATGACCAATCATAAGCAGGAACCGCATAAATGATCTGTAAAAGATCAGAAGGGTGCTGTTGAAACGAACAGAGAGAACTGTACCCAACACAATTTATTCATTTGAACAGATAAATCAATGAATGCAAACTAGAAAATGACAGCCGAAACTGCCTAATTATGATCTCATAATGTTATTTATTGTGGAAAAAAATGGAAACAGAGCAAATTTTGCAATAGAGGATCACTTTTCGGGAACCTTGTTATCGCAATAGTTGACAGAATTTAATGAAATTTGTTATTATCATAAGAAGTTTCCTATAAATCATTCTTCGAGACAACCACCTAAATCGAAAAATTTATACAAGGATTATAACTGACTTCTTAAATTTGTATGAAATTTGGTCACAAGAGTTGAACTTTGACAACGCACTATTGAAGAATACAAAATTTGCAGGTGAGGCCCTGGAGAATGGTATCCCTTTAACAAATGAAATTTTAATATTGTTTATCTCTGAAATTTTTAAAGCTAATTTAAGACTAAGAAAATTTTGGATAGGACATGGGAGAGTGGTATCTCTCTTATAAACGAAAATTTAAATATCTCATAACTCGGAAACTGTTACAGGATGGAATTTATGAAATTGAAACACATATAATATTTGCGCAATTTTATAGAATGTGGAATAGGGCGCAGGGAAGTTGTATTCCCTTGCAAGTGAAACTTGATATGTTTCAACAATTATTCCAAATTCAGTGGGGACGTCAACAAGAGGCTTATATTAATTATAAACAATTATAACTAATTTCAATAGGCTCTTTCTTCTTTAAAAATATACTTTAATCACAAATTCTACATGGATTGTCAGTCGGATGGACCAACATCGAGAAATCGACTCAAAAAATGGTTCTGAGTCAAACGAAATCTTTTTCCAAATTTCACTAACGATCATTATCAATTTCTTCCTCTTGATCTTTCTTGTTAATAATTGGTATTTCATATATAAATGTGATATTCCTCTTAATCTTTGCAAAAAGCTTTTCTGACATATAACGAAGCATAAAACTTGTTCCTTCATGTTGTTTGTTAACCTTTTATTTAACAAATAATGTTAAATTTGTCATTTTTTGTTATACAAAATATTTTGCTAAAATTTTGACTCCGGTTTTTCGCCTTCAATTCTAACCAAATAATGATTCCATTTAGACGTTATGAATTTTTGTTTGCTTTTACAATAACAAATAAAATCAACAAATCTGAATAAATGAATATTTGTATTTGAATGCACGGACTAAGTGCAAAACATCTAAGAAAAAAATCTATACTCTAGAAAAAAATAGAAGATTTACTAGCAGCTGTCAACTGACATTTTAAAAATGTTGAAAAACATTTTCTTAAAACATTTCTTGTTCTCGAAAGCTAAAAGATGACTTATGAATGTAGAAAAATACGCAGGTGTTTGACAAGAAAAATGATTTGATAAAATAGAAAAAAGGAAAACCAGCAAAAAAATAAAAAGAAAAATTTGCAGCGGATTTACAAACAGAAACCATTTAACATAAATGTTGAAGGACAAACAAACAAGACGCTCGCAGGAATTTAAAGCAAAACAAGGAATAAAAATTTCACAGTTTAAAGGAGAAGAAAAAAGCGAAAATATAGAAATTTTTCTCATATGTTTAATAGGTTTTATTCCGGGATTTTTTTCTGTTATTCTCTTGCATATATAATTTGAGATAATAAAGATTAATTGAGATTAAAATATATAAATTAATATTTACATGTAAGCAAGAGTACTTGAAACCTTTTACAAAAAGAACGCAATTTTTTAAACGTTTTTTTAACTGAAAAATATATCTTCTTATCTTGTGAAATGTCTTTTTTTTTGTTCTAATTTGCAAATTATCTTCAGACCAATTTATTTCAAGAAGTCAAAATAATTTATTTGGAAAATATTTTGAAATGTAAAACGTTAAGTAAAATAAAAAATACGTATACTTAATATTAAATTTCTTATACGCCTCACTGCTGTAAAGCAGCATTTAAATTGTAATGAGTAATGAAATCGTTTTAAAAGAATGGAAAAGTTATGTATAAGGATACATTTATGCCTAAATAAAGCTGCATCCTGAAAATCCTTAAAGTATGAGGTGTAAAGTAATAATTTTATTTAAGTAAAAATGGATTAAATTTATTTTTAGGGGGCAACTACCCCACTTTAGTCTTAAGAATTTCGCCATTATCTTCAAGATTTAAAGGTCTCATAGATACATGTCATTAAAAGTTGTGCTAGTAAAGGGGATGCCACTCCTTTGCGCTCTGTAGCCTATAATATTCTCTTATTAAAGCATTGAATATGTGATATTGAATTTTTTCATTTGTATGGGTTACACCTCTATCTCATGCCATATTCAAAACTTTTTAGTGCCTAAAAAATTTTAATGATAATTTATTAAGACATTTGATCATAGTCGATGTTTAAATTTCTCAAATTTAGGAGGTCGCCTCAGTATCGGCGTTAAAATTTACTAAACCGATTAAGTCGATTTTAATAAGGGAACTTCTTATGACTAAAATATGTAATAAAATAAAATTTCATCAAACGTAAATCGACTCGGATTTTGATTTAATGCAAGAATAATGTAATTTATGGGGTATTAGATGATTTCTGTTTGACGTTATAAACGAATACAAATATAATATAACCTCCTCATACCTTGTGGTAGTGCAAAGGTATAAAAATAGGCTAAAGATGGGTTAAAAACTTATTTAAACTTGAATTTCTCCGAAAATCATACATACATATTTTTGTAAGTTATGTAGTATTTGATTTCTATCAGAGTTCATTTTTAGATAATTTTCAAAATAATTTGAATCCTTATTCTTCGTACGTTATTTACTAAGCTTCTTACTGGCAGGACATTTCTTCTACAATCAATTAAAAAAACTCAGCCCTAAATGTTTCCAAAAAAATAGTCAATGAATATTTTAATTTATATATTACATACATAATTTATATATTATATATAATATATTTTTAGTACAAAATTAAAATTTTAGAAAACAAATTTGATGAATTTTGAATTTTAGAGAATTGAAATTTTTTTCAGATAAAATTTAAATTTTATGAGAAAAAAACTGCATTTTAAAAAATGGATTTTGTATGAAAAGTCTACTTTTTAATAAAAAAAATATTTTTTTAAAGAATTGTAAATGTAAATAAAACAATTATGAATATTATATTCAGCTCAATAGTACTCTGCACCACCTGTTGAAGTTTCAACAACATTAAGGCAAACACTAACACATCTTTTACATATACACACTAAATACAACAAACTGTTCATATGAATTTCATATGTTTAATATCGTATATCCATTTTTCACCACTTTTTCTCGTTATCCGATTTTTTCAATTGACGTTGTCACAATCCTTTGCGATGCGTATAGACCCCCTTTATTCTCCATATGGTGTAAATGCGTGTCAATCATTTAATTTTTCATAAAAAAAATCGGGAAAACCAATTGTATTCTGTGATATCAAGGACTCTAAGCCTCCTTATGCATGTGGTGTGAACCCACACACATGGGTCTTACATAAACTAAGTTTAGATTTGATTTTTTTTTTAATTTTCACAAATACAATTCAGAAGAACGAATGATATCCTTTGATAGTATGGACCCTTAGCTTCATTGTCCATATGGTTTAACCACATTTACCAAAATCCATCAGAGCCCACATTTAAGTCTTACATATACAAATTTTGATTTTTTTTTTTTTTTAATTTTTACACGAACCCTAAGCTTTATTCTTTATATGGTGTGGGTGTATGTGAAAATGCTTTTCGCTCGTTTCAAGTTAAGACTTTGATTTTTTTATTGATGAAACAAATTCTGAAATTCTAGAGTCAATTTGTGAAATCTTTATAAATACAAGTTGCGTCTTACCAAGACTAGAATTTTCAACTTGCTTTAAACTATAAAAACCAGATTTTATAATTTTTTTTAAATTCAAATATGTCGTATTTAACTATGCCGTTACGTCGCTAATTTCCACTACGTAGGTCTTCACACAAGTAATTTTAAATAATTTTAAACTTCTCATAATAATGACAATTATTCAGACCAAATTTTACTTAGGTCCTCTAACAGAGAGATGGACATAGCTAAATGGGTTCAGATTTGGTCATGTCGATATATTAAATGAATTTTTATTAACGTTATACATGGGATGCCACTAGTGGTGATGGAGGGTATAAAAATGGAGTAAACTTTAATTTTGCAGAAGTTCAGAATATTTTAGAAAAAATCGGAACATTTATCACGTTATATAACAATATTGCTAAAATTACTTATTTGTGCAAAATTTTGTTAAAATCTTTTGACGTTTAGGAATTAAATGGGCTAAAACCCATTTAGAGATGACTTTTCCATGGGGTTTATACGGAAAAGAAATTAATTCTGTCATTTTTTCTGCCCGTTACAAACATCTGCACAAACGCATTACACTCCAGCTGGGATATAAATATCGAAAAACTAAAAAAATTGACAATGAACTGTTACAAAGAATTAAATGAACTTTCTATTTTTTATCCAAGATTTGATATAAACTAATAAATATTTTATGGAAATAACATTGAAATTTATATTTTTTGTACATATTTTTTTTCAATGTATGCAAATGACTATTTTGAATAACCTCAAAGGACAATATTTTTCACTCAAATCAAAATAACTTTTTTATAGGATCTTTAAATTTGTAAAAAAAATTAAATAAAATGTACAGTTGATATGAAACTTATGGCACCTTAAAAAAATTATAAAATTATAAAACATGATTGTGCCTCAACTATATTGTGGTTAAAACATGAATATGTCAACCTTAATATGGTTACTATATTCATTATTTTGTGATGTCAGAAACATAATATGTTACTTTTAATTATGGTTACTAAAACTATATTATTTTCTTAGCGAGTATAAATTTTTATTAATTTTTAAATGTAAATTTAGTTTTATTGAAGAAAGAAATCTCAAAAAAAAAAAAACATTGGTTCTTTAAAGTCATCTTGTACAATCAACTTTAAAAAGATGTTTTGCATGTTTATACCCTTCACTACCACAAGTAATGAAGAGTGTATATTAACTTTGTTATTCCGTTTGTAACACCAAGAAGGAATCATCTAAAACCTTATAATGTATATATATTTTTCATCAAAATCTAAGTCGATTTGGCTATGTCTGTCTGTCTGTCTGTCTGTCTGTCTGTCTGTCTGTCTGTCTATTATTGGCAACGAAATTTGTCCTAAGAATTCGCTTATCCTGGGAATTTTCCTATTTGAAATCAGTGAAATTGGTTTAGTAGTATATTAAATGATATAGACCAATATTTGAGGCATCCTTTTAGTTCAGAAAATTTTTTTCTTAAAATTGTCAATTCCAAAACGACAAATAAGAATAAAACTTTGCCATAATATTAGGCTATATATCGTCAAAACCATTCCAAGAATCATCAAAATCGGTTTAGTAGAAAAACGTTATAGCCAAAAATATAACTTACTTTTGACTCATTAAGTTTTCCACGTTTTATTTAAAAAAATTTGTATATATTTTATACGACAGTGAGTGTATGTGTGTTCGAAAATTAACGCATTTCTTCACACGCATTTTGGTGGAAGTTATTGAAGATTCGGCATAGCCGAATATAGCGTTCTTATTTGTTTATTGTCAGATTTTTACATTTTCCTTTTTTCCTTAAAAAAAAACACCAACGTCACTATCAACACATTTGTATTGTGTTTTTTTTGTATTTTTCTTTAAAAGAAAAGTTTTTACAGCTGCAATTCTTTTCCATTTTTTTCTCTCTCCATAAAATAAAAACAAACTGCAAAAGAAATAAAAAAGAGCTGTGAATAGTTTGCAACATTTTTGCTGTCGATGATAAATGAGTTGAGTCAAATGGACTCGAGTAACACTAAACGAAAACAACTAACATTAGAAAACAAACACATACATAGGAAATTTCACACTTGCATATGAATATGTAATTGTATTTGTATGCAGACATGCACCCATTAATAACTGTTGGTTTAAATAAAAAAGGTGGCACTAACACCGACACTTGGAAAAATAATGCTAATAATTTACAAACAAAACACTATTTCACATACTGACGTTACTCCTCTTTTCGCTCAAAATAAAAAGGCGTTTCAAAAAAAGCCACATGTGTTCTAGCGAAACACATTTTTAGTTTCGGAAACTAAAGACAAAAGGAATTGTAAAAGGTCCCTTTTCAGAGGAGGAAAGAAGGGAGAGCGGTTTGTCTTTGTTAAGTAAAATGCAAAAATAATGTTTTATGTGTAAATGCAAATAAGTAATGAAAACTTAAATTATTCCAACACTTTTAGGAAGGAAAAAAACAAAAGATAAACATTTTTATTACTAAATGGATAATTGTTGTGCACAAGCATGCAATTGCATGTTTGACCATGCATTAGTGCCAACAAAAAATATAAGAAATATTTAAATTTTTAAAACAAACTTGCCAAAATAAGGAAAAAGGAGTTAAATAAGTTTACTTTAATTTACATTAACATTTGAGAATACGAAGGAAACTAGTTATATTATGAGCTTGTAGATTTCATAATGTGAGCGAAGTAACCAACATTAATATGAATGGTTGATCAAAAGTAGGTGCCACTATAATTATTTAAATAATTTGGAAGTTAGTTATTTTATTATTAAACTAAAAACTCTTCTCCTTAAATCAAAATTTTAAAGAAATTAGTTTTCCGTCCTCCTATAAATTTAGCTATGAAGTGAGATCGAAAAGATGTAAGCATACATATATGTTAATAAAAACGAAACCACTAAATTTAGTTTTAAATTTGTTATTTCACTGAAATTATTGTTATAATTTACAAAAAAATACATAGTTTGACTCACAAGTGATGAAATTTTGAATCTTTATCGGAAACCCATCCATTAACTTTTTTATAGTGTTTTCTGTCACTTTAAATGCGTAGTCCATCTCCGTTTAAAATGAACCATACTTTTAGAAACATTTTTTGTATTCTTCAATTATCTTTTAAAAGGTGCCTAACATTTCGGCCAGGTAACCCTTAAGAGCATGTTTACCATAGTGACAGGATGCCAAGTCAGGTCAAAACAAGTGGACACATTATGGAGTCTCTGGTAAATATTTCTTGATGTTAATTTCAAAATTTTTAGAGCACCTTGTAACAAATTATTGTCTGTTTAATAACATTAATAGCAGTTTGGCGACAGACCTTTCGAATGCTTAACTCTTGATAGCAGTTTGTCCGCAGGCCTTTGAATGCTTCACCGACTTTCTGTAGCACCAAGTTGTTGAAAATATTTAAAAATTTTCGTACGCACTTTTTTCTGGTTACCCATATTAATCAGTTTAACAATGTATCATTATATATAATTTAAATGACATGTTCTTCAAAGGTTAAATCAAATAATACTTGGTTTGAATCCACTGTACTTCCTTTCCCCGCTACTTATATAAACACTAACCACCACTTCCTTTCTTAACTAATGATAACATAAAAACCTAAAAACTATTTACAATTATCAAATAGCCCCAAAGTGACTGAAAACACTCTAAAAATAAACTATAATTCAAATCCAAAATAGAAGTACATTTTAGCTAAGAAGAAAACTAAATGATGAGGCCATTAATAGTATTTGTTTGTTGCCATAAACTTTGAAGAACAATGGAATCGAAAATTGGCTTATGGGAAATTTAATTGCAGCTGCAACACAAAAACAAGAACAACAACAACAACTATTTATAGTTCATGATGTTTGTTAATAAAGGAAATGTAAATGCAATAGTATGGACTTTCAAATTGAGTTGGGAGATTTAAAAATTCTTTTGGAACGATGTTCCAAAGCTAAAAGTTCTAAAAGATTCAAATCGGAGAAACCATTTACAAATGCATAAATTGTTTTGAATCATATTTATATTTTGACTTAAGTTAATGAAGATATTTATTAAAACAACATTAAATTGTTCGATCTTCTCTTGTTGAGAAAATAAAGATCTACGCAAAATATCTTAGTCGAAGATGATTCGAAAATAAAGATCTTGCTGCGGTTTTTTCCGTACCATGTTATTAAAGTTAAGCAAATGGAAAAATTCATAAATTCCCTAAGAAGGATCACACTGGCATTTATGAGAGAGAAACATATGATCAAAAGATTTATATACCTTAAACCGCAATAGCTGTTTGGAATATTATTTGTGCAAATGCTTATAACACATACAGAAAAATAATGATACATAAAGTATTTCCGATTGATGCAAAATCACTTTCTGATTCCAATAGATAATGATTTAACGATATCCGTCCGAGTGGCGACAAACTGTCTATATATCTCTGCAGCGTTGTGAACACTCTACATGTCGGAATTTCAAAGGAATATAATAAAGATGATGGAACCCATTGGAATTGGTAATGGTAGCTCACACGTGTTTTTAAAATTGTATGTTTGATATATCTCACTTTGCAACCTATAAAACCGTCCATGGAACATTTATGGTACACAAACTTGCAAAGTTATAATGCTAACATTGTGCTACATTTCAATATAAATACGTCTGTTAGCTGATTAAAAATCACGGAATTATTAAAACGATTCTGGACCACTTTGTTGTAGCCTTCAGACTACTCCACACTACAGTTTAAAGTAAAGTAAACATTATGGGCTTTATTAAAGTTCAGATTTTTTGGAATATATAGATGTTTATAGATTTTTTTAACATCTATCTTTTTTCACCATTTCACATTTCTTTTTAAAAATATACACATCGGGTTTGTAATATTATGGCTACGAGTGTTACGAGGAAATAAAAAACGAACTGTGAACCAAAGACCAATATAGTTCTTTTTTGTAAAAAGTATTGACTGTCGATGAATTCCTTCCAATGGAATAAAATAAATAATAAAAACATGAATGTATATGAATGTTTAGTCTACAATATTTTGCCATTATTGCTCCGTCCATGAGCTAAATTTCATTAAATCTCCTGAAACAGTTTCAGAGATATGCGATATTATAATTTTCACTTCACCTTGTTCTATCCTAAATTTTTATAGTCTATATTTCGGGATTTCCTGTATTAGTTAGAGAGATATAAGATAATGCTTTGTTTGTAGGGGGATACCTGTAGACCATGCCCAATTAAAAAAATTATTGTGTGTGACGTTCTTCACTAAATAACAGCGTGCTTTGCTCACTTTTCGACGTTTTCTTGTGCTCTTCAATTGTTTTTTTAACACAATATCTCTCCATTGTCCTTAGCTCCGTGCAGTTTGAGGAATTTGCCTCTCTTGGCACAAATACCGCTTTATTATTTTTGTACCACTCAAGTGTTTGCCAAGTTAGGCCAAAAACAAGTGGACTCATTATGAAGTATGGAAACAGCTTATTTCCCGCAACAGCATACCAAGAACGTTTCGTCATCCATTATGCAACAATAATATTAATGCGCTCCTGTAAGGAACTGTTTGAGCATTGTTTGTTTCCAAATATACATTAGCAATTATTTTTCATAAAAATAGTATGAGCACTGAGATAATTGGGTTGCTTTTCGACCGGATGTATTGGAGCTGTTTTGAAAATGCTTTCTATATTTTGGCTCTAGAAACACCATGTTGACTAATATTTTCTACCAACACGTAACTTCTTCCTGTTCTGTTTAGTTTCATTGGAAACAGTTTGACGGCAGACCTTTAAATGCTAAAGCAATAATTAGACTACGCACTCTGTTCTGGTCACTCATTTTAGCCGATTTTAAAAAGCGAACTTTTCAAGACAAAAAATAATATTTAGTGAAATTAAATAAGATTTAGTGAAATTTAACAGACAGACTGACAGGCAGACATACAGACCTACAGAAAGACAGACTGACAGAGATCCGACTCTCTAAATCTATTCAGATTTTAATTTCATGTAAGAATATATGTACTTTATAGGAACATATATTCATCCTTCTTGGCGTTACAAACAGAATGAAAACGTTAAAATGACTTCATCGCCACCTGTGATGATGGAGCGCATAAAAATTTAAAAATAAAAATTTGACTCTCAATTTTTAATTTATTTCGCATTATTTCATTAACACAATCAAAAATTATTTAATTAATTGAACAAAGTGAAATTTTCATTGCATGACCAATAAAAGGCGTTGAAAGGCAAATTGCCTTTTATCATTTGTGAATCCGTTGCATTTTAATCACACTTATTTGAACAGACAACGAAATTAAATAAAAATTCTTTTGTGTGAAAGAACAAGTAAAAAGGAAAATAAAAAATAACAAACAATAAACAACGAGAACGCAAAAAAAAAAATAAATAAAAGAAAAATATCTTTAATGAAAAATACGTTTATCTGTTTCGATTTGAATACCCTACACCAGCATAGGTAGTGGAGGTATTATGCGTTTGTGCAAATATTTGTAACAGTCTTATCACTATTTTTAGTATACCGTTCGCTTCAGAATCACTTCCTGAGTCAATTTATATATGTACGTCAGGCTGGTTGTTCACTAAGTACAGATCGCAGTATTAAAGGTATCGCAATCCCATATAACCACCCTTCCAAATATTACTTTAAAACTCATAAATCACACACATATGCGGTCATTGTAATAATATTTACTCAAATTCACATAAATATAGGCCAAAACAGCTGTGCGAAATTATACGAGGGTCGCCACATAATAACTTCCATATAGCCCTCCAGAAAAATCCTTTAAAAACGCATAAATTTCACATAAATATTATAGTTTATATATAATAATTTGTCTAAGAGGGTTGGTGTAGGGTATTACATTATCGGACTTGACTGACTATAACATTCTTACTTATTATTTTTTATGTTTTTCTAATACAAATTTGTTATTAGATTTTGCATTACGAAAAACTCAAACACACTCACTCACATTTCTTTTTTGTATGATTTTCCTTACTCTCACTTTCATTAGAATCACATTGAATTTAAACAAAAGAAAAGTGCAATAACTTCAAACACACGCACACACCTATTCACACGTCAGTACACTTCATTTAAATCCAAGACATCATTATATCATCTCTTTCTTCTCTACTTAACTAAAAAGAGCAGGTCGAAATGGGAAAAGTAGAAATGCATTCATAAAGAAAATAAAATGAAATTGTTGTTGTTTATTTTTCATTTCGCTAAAGAAATGCTCTCCTGCTAAGATAAATTTAATAGAACTCATCTATTGGTTTTATTAGAGAATTTTTATAGTTAAAGAAACATGTATACACACACATTCACTCACTAATTTATTAGTTATTTTCTTTTCTTTTTTTTGCTTTGGGGAAAACTTTTCTCCAAATGAAAAATGTATTTTTCAATTTATGAGAGAAAAAATGTATTTATTTTGTTATAAATTATGGAAACTCATATTTTTGTTTTCAAAAATTTTTAGTACAAACGATATGGGAATAATTTCAGATTTCTTTTTTTTCAATTTTTTAATTTTTGAAACAGGGGTGGGCAAACAGAAAGGAAATAATTTAAGATGGTATTAGCTTCATTAGCTAACCGCCCCTATTTTTGATTTTTTTAGTAAATCTCTAACTTTTGAGTGGATTTGCATGAAAATTTTGCAACATCTTGAGTGAGTTTATTTTAATATGTCCAAAAGTTTTGCTCTTACTTTATTCATTTTCATTTCATTTAGATTAATAGTGAAATTATTAATCAATCAGTTGAAATAACCGGTTAATAACTAAACTATTTCAATTCGAAAATTAACAAATAAGACCTCTTAAAACCCGATTATCGATGCCAAAATTTGTATTGCATAATCGATTTTCAAAATTTAATGAGTCATAAAATTATTCAAATTTTTCAGATTGTCTTAGATATCGGTCTATAACTTTTTGATTTAAGATGAAACTTATCTATACTAGTAGTGATGAGAGTTATTCCATTTGTAATGAAAAGAAGGAATCAGCTAGGATCCCATAAAGTATATATACTCTCATCACCACTAGAATTTGAATCACTGAAAGTGCCTCTTGTTGTACAGCTCTGCGTAATGCAACAATATTTTTTTTTTTTTCAAATTAATACAAACACAAAACAAAATATAGGTCTTTCTCTCTATTATTAGTCTACTCATTCTCTAAAGAAAAAAAAACAAAAAATAAACAATAAAGAAAAAAGAGAATTTATTAGGGGGTTTTGATTGGCAACAAAAACAAATTTGTAACAAGTATAAAATAACAACAAAAAGAGCAATAATAATAGCAAAAACAACAGCAATAAATGTAGTGTAAACAAACGCATTTATATATAAATTGTTAGTTTGTTGGTTTGTTTGTTTCTGTTAAAAATTTAAATGATTATTGAAATCATATTTTTCCGCATCATTTGTATTCCGAGATATAATTTAATATTATTATAAAATAAATATATTATCTTGTTGTTGGTTTTGTTATTGTTGTAGGAATGATATTTGTTTGATTAACCACAAAAAAATACACGACCACCACAACGGCTAACAAGAGCAGTCAGTCAGCCATTTAGTACTATAAAAACCACTCGCAGCCACTTGCTCTCCGGTGATTTCTTGGTGTTTGTTATTGCTAATGATGTTGCATGAGTATGTGTATGTATGTTTGTGTTACCTTTTATACTTTTGTTTTGTTGTTTTTATTTTTATACCCTACACCACCAAAAGTGGTGAAGAGGTTATATTAACTTTGTCATTTCGTGTGAAACGCTAAGAAGGAATCATCTCAGACCCTATAATGTATGTGTCGATTTAGCTCTGCCTAACTGTATGTCCGTCTGTCTGTTTGCCTGCTGACGGCACGCTCACATACAAAATAATTTACAGTGCTCAATGATATTTTGCTTAAGTATTTTTTATAGTCCTGAGAAGTTTTCTATTTAAAACATATGAAAGCAAAATCGATTTACTATATGAAAAGATATAGACCGATATCTGAGTCAACCGCTAAGTTCAAGCGAAGAACTTTCGTAAATTTTTTAATTATAAATCGAATAAATGATAGAATGTACTAAATGATCAAAATCGGTTTAGTAGAGAAAAGTTATATCCAACTAATTTCATGACTCATTAGATGTTCCTGTGTTATATTTAAGAAAACCTAAATAAATTGTAGACATTTGTGAGTATATGTGTGAGTTTGTATGAAAGAAACATAACATATTGGAGGGTATTAAAGATTCGGCATATCTGAATGTAGAATTTTCACTTGTTATTGTTGTTGTTCTTTTTAATAAAAAATTGATTTCGGTTGTGGTTTATTCGAACAAATGATTTTCCTTTTCTATGCGGATTTTGATTGTATTTTTCATTCGGTGTTTCGTTTTTTTTCTCCCGTTCGTCATTTTCAAATCACAATTAGTTGTTTTTTGTCTTTAAAATTCGTCACAGCGTGTGCTTTTGTTTTGTCATCGTTTCAACTTTATTATTTAAGAAAATTTAAGTTTTACGAAAATTATAATTGTTTTCTTTCGGATTTTGTTTACTACAGAATTTTAATTCAATAATTTATCAGTGGTGAAATGAATGAAAAGTTAATTTAAAAAAAAATTTATCCATTAAAAGATTTGATAAAAATGTGATTGGCGTTTTAAAAATATGTCTGTTTTTTAAATCATTTTTATTTTATTGTGAATTGATGGGAATTTTTTTCGATTGCTGTTTTTTGTTTTTTTTTGTTCGCTTCAAAACATAAATAATTTTTTTCTAAATTATTTTGTATATAAATTTTGAAATACCGGCATAAAAAATATATTATTTTGTATACATTTCCGTCTGACATAAAAATCTTTTTTATGAAAATTATAAAAGAAGAAGAAGAACGAAAAAATAAACGTTGAAGGTACATGAATTTGAAGGTAATTTATGGATTTATTAAAAAATATTATTTTAAACAATTTATCGATTTGTTTAGTAAGAAATTTTATTTAAACTTTGTCGGACGTTAACGGATAATCGGAAAGTGAAGAAGAGTGATTTTAGAAAAATAAAACGAAAAATATTATATAAATTTTGTTGTTTTCTTGGGTAAGTTGGTGACACAACAAGTGTCATAAAAATTTTATTAGTGAAAAAAAATCATTATTTAAAATGTTGGAGGAAAGTGTGAACGAAAAATGTTTTAACAACATGTGAAAATTACAGAGAAGAAGAAGAATGCTAATTTAATGCATGTGAATAATTGTTGGGGAATTTACGTATTTGTCAATTCGCATTACATGAAAAAAATAATATTAGATGAAAATATATTATTTATAAAATTGAGGAATGAAAACATCTAATAAATAAAATAAAAGGCAAGTACGACATTCTTTATAATCGGTGGAGCCGAATTTTTATTACCCTACACAAACATGACACAAAATTCTCGTTCAAACATGTAAAAACATAATTTAAAGCTAATTTATGGATTTATTACACTAATTCAATTTCTTCAAATTAATAAGTAAGGAGTGAGATCGAAAAATTATTAACATATATATGTTGATGAAAACGAAATCATTGAACTTTCGGTTTTAATTTTTATTTGATTGAAATTTATTGTTATAATTTATAAAAAAGAAACTTTAGTTTTAATCACTGAAACATTTCGGAAACCGTACTATTGACTTTAAGTGCTTACTGTCACTTCATCTCAGTTTAAAATCTACTGCAACTTGTTGTGCTATTAAATTCCTTTTTTACAAGGCCTTAACTCCGAGCAGTTTTGAGGATTTACCTGTCTTGGTACAAATACCAAATTATTGTCAAGTCAGACCAAAAATGGGTGGATATACATGGAAGCGGCTTGTTTTGTAAATGTCGGTATTAATAGAGCCCCTTGATTTCTAAGTACTTTTTGGGAAATTTTTACTTTTTGTTTGTCGTCAACTTTTCTTCAACATTCCCTCGAGCATAAAAAATAAAATCTGACAGAATATAGGTTTCGTCACCCATTTTTTAGAAAACTTGATTGCTTCCTGTTTGGAACTTTTTGAATCTTGTATGGTTTTAAAAATACCAAATATTAAGATCTGGAAAAAAGTTTAGAGTTATAAACCTAAATGCAAATAACTCGAAACTATAAGAGATGAACATTTTCTGAAATTTAAAGAGAAAAAATTGGCACGGGGTTAAAAATTGAATATCCCAAATGTACGCTACTCCCCTCTGCTGTCATTATGTTAAATTTCATGAAAGTCTATTCAGCCGATCAAAAATAATAGATTTAATTAAAGAAAATCGATCCTGCAACACTGTGAATTATATCGATCAACACCAAGTGCAATAGGATACATCCTAAGTCAGAAATAATCATATATAAGCTATCAACTATATAAACGTGACTTTCAGCCAAACGGACGGTAAGATACAGTTAAATACAATATGAAAGTTATTCTGAGCTGGGGCAAAGACGTGGTTTAGTGCATATTTATATTTTAACAGTCTTAATGTCAACGTCAATTTGCATATGCGTTACAATTAATGTCATTACTAATACATATAAAATATCAAAATCTTGCATTCGAGGGTATTTAGGAATCGACTTTATCTAATAAAATTAAAAAAAATCATTTAATTTTAAATATTTAAATTATAATTGAATTTATTTAGAATCTTAATAAATGTATCATTATCATCATCCCAGCGAACAATTTTGAGCTAAAAAATTTTTTAATATAAAAACAAAGTTAAAAATTTTTATTAACTTAATTTTATAAATTTTTTGTAATAAAAATAAAATTTAAATAATTTTCCAAAAGGAATCATTCAATAAAATTAAATTCATTATTAAAAAAAAAAAAAAATTCTTAACTGGGAAATTAAAATAAATAAAAATAGAAATGAAGATAAACATTGAACTTGGGCCCCCATGCAATTAGTGGATATTGGCCAAAAATAAAACCCTCAAACGCACACACACACACATTAAATTGAAATATCTCTTTATGAACTTAAAGAAATTTAGATGAAACAACAGACAGTTGTCGTCACTTTTTTGTATTGAAATCAAAATATTTACAACTGCTAATCACAATGATTTCAATTCATTTTAATACGAAGTGAAATGAAAACAACAAGAAAATCAAAAAATAGAAATATTGCAATACAGGGCATTGTATTTTGGCAAGAGGCCAATCTTAGGGGAAAAAGCAATTGGATTTTTTTATTATAATAAATGATACAGTTTTGTATGAAATAAATATTAGTAATTTTTATTATTGTTGTTGTAGTTGTTGAAAAATGTTTAACTATAAATGACAAGAAATGTCAAAACAAAATGTTAAATTTTTTAAACAAAATGTCTTAATTATTAAAATGCAATAAACTAAATGCTTTTTAAGATGTTAAACATGTTAAGACAATGATCATCATAATCGCTCAAAAATAATGATAACTCAATTAACGAAAAATGAATGAATTGTTAGGTGCGATTATTTATTATTCTTAAGATCGGATCCTTCAAAGAGTTAAATTTAACTTTTAAGAAAATGTCTTTTTATCGCTCTTTGAAAAGAGTTTAATTTTAAATAATGATAGAAATCAAAAAGATAAAAGTAAAAAAGAGCGAAATCGAAAAAAGAATTTATAAATGAATAATTCACACAAATTGATTTGAAGTCGTGTGCAGCAGTCAAAAATGTATTTATTAAGCTGAAATATGACGTTTGTATGTTTACAACCTTTGCAAGAATATACAAACGTTCTCACATATTCAAAAATTTTGTATTTTTGAGCGAGTTAAAAAAGAATCCTCTCTTTTTACTCTTAACTAAAAGAAGAGTTAAAAAACTTTTTTTCGATTTCACAAGAAGAAAAAAATAATAATAATAAATAGAAAAAAGTAGAGACAAAAATTTTAACCAAAAAAAGAAGAATTTAGTAAAAATTAAGATCATTTGAAATAAAGATTTTGCTTTCGTTTTTCCACATAATGGTAAATTGTTTTAATTAAAAAAAAAAACTTAAAAAGTATTTCAATTTTTTCTAAAGAAAACGTCCAGCAAAGTTTTTTTGTTTTTTAAAGCGGTCAAATGTAAATGACCTTTTTTATACAAAATTCATTTTAAACAAAATTTATTTCTTTCACTAATACAAGTACTAACAAAATTATATTTTACTTTTATTTTTCTCTAATTTATACTCACGTTTCCATTAAAATGCTATAAATTTCAATAAATTTGTTTATTTATTTCGAAAAAAGTTTTTTTTGATCTTTCAACACGATTTGAAAACAATAAAAACGAAATAATGAAAATATTTAATGCATTTTAGCTTTTTCTCCATAATGGTAAACACATACAAACATTAACACACATACACATACATTCAAAGTTACACTTTACAAGAAAACAAACAATATTATTGTTATTTTGAACAATAGTTTGTTTATTGTATGAATGAAAGCATTTTAGTCTGGTATTTTTCTATTTGTAATTCTGAGGAGGCGGATGGTGAGTTCATGAGTTTTTGTTTGTTTTTTATGTCTGCAATTGTTTAAACAACAACTAAAATTGTAATAACAGATAAATATTTACAATACAAAAATACGTTAAACATTTAATTAAGAGATTTTATTTGGCATCCTGTGAACGAGGAAAGAGAACAATTTAAACTTTCAAATTTGTAATGGAATGAAAGAAAAAAACAGCTGTTTTAACATTTTGTTGTTGTTTTTTAAAGAGTTAAAGGTATCTAAAAAGCTTTTAATTGCATTTGTTTACAAATTAAAAGATCTGGAAAGATTCTCATTAAGGGAGAATTTTATATTTATTTTCTCTTAAGAAAAACCAAAGAGAAAAGCTTTAAGAAAAATTTATTTTAACATTACTGTTAGTTTTTATTCCAGGAAAGCTTTTTGTACAATTGATCATACATTTCCAAAATTACTGATCAATACTTAAGAGCTTTGTTATCTTATTTAAGAGAACATTTGTCACATAAAATATATAAAATTTCAATGAATTTTAGGGAATTTTAATTTCTTTGATTTTGTAATGTCTAAAATTAATAAAAAATCCGACCGATATCTGGTACAACCTAAAAATTTTGAATAACAATTTTTCTAAAATTACCAAAGAGAACCAAATGGATTTAAACAGAATTTATCTAATAAAGAAACTACGTGTAGTTCGTTAACGTACAGAGGTCATTGAAATCGGATTAGCAAAAAATGGGTTTTGGGGGATACATTTCAAAGTCAGCGCGTCATCAATTTAAAGGATAATTTTCATTTGACACATATATTTATTTTGATACAACATAACAAAACGTAGATTGGGACGTTATTTGACCTAGCTCCCATACAAGGTACCTTCCCGGAATAGGGGGTTTTAGCATTATAAAAGTTTTGAATGCCAATTAAAACTTTAAATACAATGATTTTTCTATACCGAACGACTAAAAATCAATATGTGATGTATGTCATGCTTGTTTGTCCCAGTAAATGGTGCGAACATTCTTTCTTAATGAAATTTGGCATTATTTATTATGAGAAGTTTAGGACGTATGGTCATAAGGTCCCACTTTTGAAAATCCTTTCATGACAATCGAATATTGACTGTTTACACTTGTGTCATAATTTAGGGTATAATGCAATCGGTCTTAATAACTTTTTTATTATTTAATTATCTGAACTTTTTAAAAAATCTGAGTAAAAACTGCCAGTATTTAAAAAATATTTTTTTTGTGAAAAAATCAGTTTTATTAAATCTAATTA
>PYHX02000495.1:27697640-27719791 GCA_004302925.2 Cochliomyia hominivorax
AAACTAAATGATGAGGCCATTAATAGTATTTGTTTGTTGCCATAAACTTTGAAGAACAATGGAATCGAAAATTGGCTTATGGGAAATTTAATTGCAGCTGAAACACAAAAACAAGAACAACAACAACTATTTATAGTTCATGATGTTTGTTAATAAAGGAAATGTAAATGCAATAGTATGGACTTTCAAACAGAGTTGAAGATTTAAAAATTTTTTGGGACGATGTTCAAAGCTAAAAGTTCAAATGATTCGAATCGGAAGAACGGTTTACGAATGCATAAATTGTTTTGAATCATATTTATATTTTGACTTAAGTAAATAAAGTGATTTTTTTAAACAACATTAAATTGTTCGATCTTCTCTTGTTGAGCAAACAAAATAATAATTTTATTATGCTCTCAATTCCAACATAAAAAAAATTAATGTTACATTTGTTTCATGTTTATAATTCAAAATCTACGCAAAATATCATATTCGAAGATGATTTGCAAATAAAGATCTTGCTGCGGTTTTTTCCGTACCATGTTATTAAAGTTAAGCAAATGGAAAAATTCATAAATTCCCTAAGAAGGATCACATTGACATTTATGAGAGAGGAACATATGGTCAAAAGATTTATATATCTTAAACCGCAATAGCTGTTTGGAATATTATTTGTGCAAATGCTTATAACACACATAAGAAAATAATGATACATAAAGTATTTCCGATTGATGCAAAATCACTTTCTGATTCCAATAGATAATGATTTAACGATATCCGTCCGAGTGGCGACAAACTGTCTATATATCACTGCAACGTTGTGAACACTTTACAGGTCGGAATTTTAAAGGAATATAATAAAGTTGATGGAACCCATTGGAATTGGTAATGGTAGCTCACACGTGTTTTTAAAAATTGTATGTTTGATATATCTCACTTTGCAACCTATAAAACCGTCCATGGAACATTTATGGTACACAAACTTGCAAAGTTATAATGCTAACATTGTGCTACATTTCAATATAAATACATCTGTTAGTTGATTTAAAATCACGGAATTATTAAACGATTCTGGCCCACTTTGTTGTTGCCTTCAGTCTACTCCACACTATGGTTTATAGTAAAATTAACATTATGGTTTTATTAAAGTTCAGATTTTTTGGAATATATAGATTTTTTTTTTTTTAACATCTATCTTTTTTCACCATTTCACATTTCTTTTTAACAATATACACATCGGGTTTGTAATATTATGGCAACGAGTGTTACTGACAGCAAGTGATGAGAAAAAATAAAAAATGAGGAAATAAAAAATGAACTGTGAAGCCAAGACCAATATAGTCCTTTTTTGTAAAAAGTATTGACTGTCAGATGAATTCTTTCCAATGGAATCAAAATAAATAATAAGAACATGAATGTTATTGAATGTTTACTCCATAATATTTTGCTATTATTGCTCCATCCATGAGCTAAATTTCATTAAATCTCCTGAAACAGTTTCAGAGATATGCGATATTATAATTTTCACTTCACCTTGTTCTATCCTAAATTTTTATAGTCTATATTTCGGGATTTCCTGTATTAGTTAGAGAGATATGAGATAATGCTTTGTTTGCAGGAGGATACCTGTAGACCATGCCCAATTCAAAAAATTATTGTGCGTGACGTTTTTCACTAAATAACAGCGTGCTTTGCTCACTTTTCGACGTTTTCTTGTGCTCTTCAATTGTTTTTTTAAAACAATATCTCTCCATTGTCCTTAGCTCCGTGCAGTTTGAGGATTTGCCTCTCTTGGCACAAATACCGCATTATTATTTTTGTACCATTCAAGTGATTGCCAAGTTAGGCGAAAAACAAGTGGACTCATTATGAAGTATGGAAACAGCTTATTTCCCGCAACAGCATACCAAAAACGTTTCGTCATCCATTATGCAACAATAATATTAATGCGCTCCTGTAAGGAACTGTTTGAGCATTACATGTTTCTAAATCTTCATTAGCAATTATTTTTCATAAAAATAGTATGAGCACTGAGATAACTGGGTTGCTTTTCGACCGGATATATTGGCTGTTTTAAAAATGCTTTCTATATTTTGGCTCTAGAAACATCATGTTGACTAATATTTTCTACCAACACGTAACTTCTTCCCTGTTCTGTTTAGTTTCATTGGAAACCGTTTGACGGCAGACCTTAAAATGCTAAAGCAATAATTAGACTACGCACTCTGTTCTGGTCACTCATTTTAGCCGATTTAAAAAGCGAACTTTTCAAGACAAAAATAATATTTAGTGAAATTAAATAAGATTTAGTGAAATTTAACAGACAGACTGATAGGTAGACGTACAGACTTACAGAAAGACAGACTGACAGAGATCCGACTCTCTAAATCTATTCAGATTTTAATTTCATGTAAGAATATATGTACTTTATAGAATCAGATATTCATCCTTCTTGGCGTTACAAACAGAATGACATCGTTAAACTGACTTCATCGCCACCTGTAATGATGGAGCGCATAAAAATTTAAAAATAAAAATATGATTCTCATTTTTAATTAATTTCGCATTATTTCATTAACACAATCAAAAATTATTTAATAATTGAAAAAAGTGAAATTTTCATTGCATGACCAATAAAAGGCGTTGAAAGGCAAATTGCCTTTATCATTTGTGAATCCGTTGCATTTTAATCACACTTATTTGAACAGACAACGAAATTAAATAAAATTCTTTTGTGTGAAAGAACAAGTAAAAAGGAAAATAAAAAATAACAACAATAAACAACGAGAATGCAAAAAAAATAAATAAAAGAAAATATCTTAATGAAAAATACGTTTATCTGTTTCGATTTGTATACCCTACACCAGCATAGGTAGTGGAGGTATTATGCGTTTGTGCAAATATTTGTAACAGTCTTATCACTATTTTTAGTATACCGTTCGCTTCAGAATCACTTCCTGAGTCAATTTAAATATGTTCATCCGGCTAGTTGTCCATGGAAAGCTTTTCACTAAGTACAGATCGCAGTATTAAAGGTATCGCAATCCCATATAACCACCCTTCCAAATATTACTTTAAAACTCATAAATCACACACATATGTAATAATATTTACTCAAATTCACA
Organism: Cochliomyia hominivorax; assembly: GCA_004302925.2. NCBI lineage: Eukaryota > Metazoa > Arthropoda > Insecta > Diptera > Calliphoridae > Cochliomyia > Cochliomyia hominivorax. The sequence continues at coordinate 27,700,748 of PYHX02000495.1, forward strand.
TAAATATAGGCCAAACAGCTGTGCGAAATTATACGAGGGTCGCCACAAATAACTTCCATATAGCCCTCCAGAAAAATCCTTTAAAAACGCATAAATTTCACATAAATATTATAGTTTATATATAATAATTTGCCTAAGAGGGTTGGTGTAGGGTATTACATTGTCGGACTTGATTGACTATAACATATTTACTTATTATTTTTTATGTTTTTCTAACACAAATTTCTTATTAGATTTTGCATTACGAAAAACTCAAACACACTCACTCACATTTCTTTTTGTATGATTTTCCTTACTCTCACTTTCATTAAATCACATTGAATTTAAACAAAACAAAAGTGCAATACTTCAAACACCATGCACACACACCTATTCACACGTCAGTACACTTCATTTAAATTCAAGACATCATCATATCATCTCTTTCTTCTCTACTTAACTAAAAAGAGCCGGTCGAAATGGGAAAAGTAGAAATGCATTCAAAAAAAAAAAATATAATGAAATTATTGTTGTTGTTGTTTTCTTCATTTCGCTAAAGAAATGCTCTCCTGCTAAGATAAATTTAATAGAACTCATCTATTGGTTTTGTTAGAGAATTTTTATAGTTAAAGAAACATGTATACACACACACATTCACTCACTAATTTATTAGTTATTTTTTTTTCTTTTTTTTTTTTTTGCTTTGGGGAAAACTTTTCTCCAAATGAAAAATGTATTTTTCAATTTATGAGAGAAAAAATGTATTTATTTTGTTATAAATTATGGAAACTCATATTTTTGTTTTCAAAAATTTTTAGTAGAAACAATATGGGAATAATTTCAGATTTCTTTTTTTTTTAAATTTTTGAAACAGGGGTGGGCAAACAGAAAGGAAATAATTTAAAATAGTTTAGTATTAAACTTTATGAAAAGATATAACCGCCCTTCTTTTCGATTTTTTAAATAAATCTCTAACTTTTGAGTGGATTGCCATGAAAATTTTGCAACATCTTGAGTGAGTTTATTTTTATATGTCCAAAAGTTTTACTCTCACATTATTCATTTTCATTTCATTTAGTTTAATAATGAAATTATTGATCCATCAGTTCAAATAACCGGTTAATAACTAAACTATTTCAATTCGAAAATTAACAAACAAAACCTCTTAGAACCCGATTATCGATGCCAAAATTTGTATTGCATAATCGATTTTAAAATTTAATGAGTCATAAAATTATTCAAATTTTTCAGATTGTCTTAGATATCGGTCTATAACTTTTGATTTAAGATGAAACTTATCTATACTAGTAGTGATGAGAGTTATTCCATTTGTAATGAAAAGAAGGAATCAGCTAGGATCCCATAAAGTATATATACTCTCATCACCTCTAGAATTTGAATCACTGAAAGTGCCTCTTGTTGTACAGCTCTGCGTAATGCAACAATATTTTTTTTTTTTTCAAATTAATACAAACACAAAACAAAATATAGGTCTTTCTCTCTATTATTAGTCTACTCATTCTCTAAAGAAAAAAAAAAAAAAACAAAAATAAACAATAAAGAAAAAAAGAGAATTTATTAGGGGGTTTTGATTGGCAACAAAAACAAATTTGTAACAAGTATAAAATAACAACAAAAAGAGCAATAATAGCAAAAACAACAGCAATAAATGTAGTATAAACAAACGCATTTATATATAAATTGTTAGTTTGTTGGTTTGTTTGTTTCTGTTAAAAATTTAAATGATTATTGAAATCATATTTTTCCGCATCATTTGTATTCCGAGATATAATTTAATATTATTTTAAAATAAATATATTATCTTGTTGTTGGTTTTGTTATTGTTGTAGGAATGATATTCGTTTGATTAACCACAAAAAATACACGACCACCACAACGGCTAACAAGAGCAGTCAGTCAAACATTTAGTACTATAAAAACCACTCGCAGCCACTTGCTCTCCGGTGATTTCTTGGTGTTTGTTATTGTTAATGATGTTGCATGAGTATGTGTATGTGTGTTTGTGTTACCTTTTATACTTTTGTTTTGTTGTTTTTATTTTTTATACCCTACACCACCAAAAGTGGTGAAGAGGTTATATTAACTTTGTCATTCCGTGTGAAACACTAAGAAGGAATCATCTCAGACCCTATAATGTATGTGTCGATTTAGCTCTGCCTAACTGTATGTACGTCTGTCTGTTTGCTTGCTGTCGGCACGCTCACATACAAAATAATTTACAGTGCTCAATGATATTTTGCTTAAGTATTTTTTATAGTCCTGAGAAGTTTTCTATTTAAAACATATGAAAGCAAAATCGATTTATTATATGAAAAGATATAGACCGATATCTGAGTCAACCACTAAGTTCAAGCGAAGAACTTTCGTAAAATTTTTAATTATAAATCGAATGAATGATAAAATGTACTAAATGATCAAAATCGGTTCAGTAGAGAAAAGTTATATCCAACTAATTTCATGACTCATTAGATGTTCCTGTGTTATATTTAAGAAAACCTAAATAAATTGTAGACATTTGTGAGTATATGTGTGAGTTTGTATGAAAGAAACATAACATATTGGAGGGTATTAAAGATTCGGCATATCTGAATGTAGAATTTTCACTTGTTATTGTTGTTGTTCTTTTTAATAAAAAAATTGATTTCGGTTGTGGTTTATTCGAACAAATGATTTTCCTTTTCTATGCGGATTTTGATTGTATTTTTCATTCGGTGTTTCGTTTTTTTTCTCCCGTTCGTCATTTTCAAATCACAATTAGTTGTTTTTTGTCTTTAAAATTCGTCACAGCGTGTGCTTTTGTTTTGTCATCGTTTCAACTTTATTATTTAAGAAAATTTAAGTTTTACGAAAATTATAATTGTTTTCTTTCGGATTTTGTTTACTACAGAATTTTAATTCAATAATTTATCAGTGGTGAAATGAATGAAAAGTTAATTTAAAAAAAAATTTATCCATTAAAAGATTTGATAAAAATGTGATTGGCGTTTTAAAAATATGTCTGTTTTTTAAATCATTTTTATTTTATTGTGAATTGATGGGAATTTTTTTCGGTTGCTGTTTTTTTATTTTTTGTTCGTTTAAAACATAAATATTTTTTTTTCTAAATTATTTTGTATATAAATTTTGAAATACCGGCATAAAAAATATATTATTTTGTATACATTTCCGTCTGACATAAAATTCTTTTTTTATGAAAATTATAAAAGAAGAAGAAGAACGAAAAAAATAAACGTATTTAGTAGTACATGAATTTGAAGGTAATTTATGGATTTATTAAAAAATATTATTTTAAACAATTTATCGATTTGTTTAGTAAGAAATTTTATTTAAACTTTGTCGGACATTAACGGATAATCGGAAAGTGAAGAAGAGTGATTTTGAAAAATAAAACGAAAAATATTATATAAATTTTGTTGTTTTCTTGGGTAAGTTGGTGACACAACAAGTGTCATAAAAATTTTATTAGTGAAAAAAAAAATCATTATTTAAAATGTTGGAGGAAAGTGTGAACGAAAAATGTTTTAACAACATGTGAAAATTACAAGAAGAAGAAGAAGAAGAATGCTAATTTAATGCATGTGAATAATTGTTGGGGAATTTACGTATCTGTCAATTCGCATTACATGAAAAAAATAATATTAGATGAAAATATATTATTTATAAAATTGAGGAATGAAAACATCTAATAAATAAAATAAAAGGCAAATACGACATTTTTTATAATCGCCGACTTTTTATTACCCTACACAAACATGACACAAAATTCTCGTTCAAACATGTAAAAACATAATTTGAAGTTAATTTATGGATTTATTACACTAATTCAATTTCTTTAAATTAATAAGTAAGGAGTGAGACCGAAAAATTATTAACATATATATGTTGATGAAAACGAAATCATTGAACTTTCGGTTTTAACTTTTTATTTGATTGAAATTTATTATTATAATTTATAAAAAAAACTTTAGTTTTTATCACTGAAACATTTTGGAAACCGTACTATTGACTTTAAGTGTTTACTGTCACTTTGCCCGAACAGGTAGTTCATCTCAGTTTAAAATCTACTGCAACTTGTTGTGCTATTCAATTCCTATTTAACAAGAGACCAAATAGGAATTGAATAGCACAACAAAAGGCCTTAGCTCCGAGCAGTTTGGGGGATTTGCTTCTCTTGGTACAAATACCAAATTATTGTCAAGTTAGGACAAAAATAGGTGGATATATATGGAAGCGGCCTTTTTTTGTAAACATTTTTTGATGAAAATATCGGTATTTATAGAGCCCCTTGACTTCTTTTCCCACCACAAGATATTGCTTGTCATACTAAGAATTTTTTGGGAAATTTTGAATGCTTATTTGCCGTCAACTTTTCTTCAACATTCCCTCGAGCGTTAGCAATATAAAATAAAATCTGACAGAATATAGGTTTCGTCATCTATTTTTTAGAAAACTTCGTCATCCATTTTTAGAATCTTGTATGGTTTTTAAAATACAAAGCTTTAGCACCAAATAGTACGAACACTTACATGGACACTGTGGATATATATTGAAAAGCTGATTTAAGATCTGGAAAAAAAGTTTAGAGTTGTAAACCTAAATGCAAATAACTCGAAACTATAAGAGATGAACATTTTCTGAAATTTAAAGAGAAAAAATTGGCACGGGGTTAAAAAAGTGTACGCTACTCCCTCCTGCTATCATTATGTTAAATTTCATGAAAGTCTATTCAGCCGATTAAAAATAATAGATTTAATTAAAGAAAATCGATTCTGCTACACTGTGAATTATATCGATCAACACCAATTGCAATAGGATACATCCTAAGTCAGAAATAATCATATATAAACTATCAACTATATAAACGTGACTTTCAGCCAAACGGACAGTTAAAGATACAGTTAAATACAATATGAAAGTGATTCTGAGCTGGGACAAAGACGTGGTTTAGTGCATATATATGTTTTAACAGTCTTAATGCATATGCATTACAATTAATGTCATTACTAATACATATAAAATATCAAAATCTTGCATTCGAGGGTATTTAGGAATCGACTTTATCTAATAAAATTAAAAAAATCATTTAATTTTAAATATTTAAATTATAATTGAATTTATTTAGAATCTCAATAAATGTATCATTATCATCATCCCAGCGAACAATTTTGAGCTAAAAAATTATTTTAATATAAAAACAAAGTTAAAAATTTGTATTAACTTAATTTTATATTTTTTTTAATAAAAATAAAATTTAAATAATTTTCCAAAAGGAATCATTCAATAAAATTAAATTCATTATTAAAAAAAAGAAAATTTTCTTAACTGGGAAATTAAAATAAATAAAAATAGAAATGAAGATAAACATTGAACTTGGGCCCCCATACAATTAGTGGATATTGGCCAAAAATAAAACCCTCAAACACACACACATATTAAATTTAAATATCTCTTTATGAACTTAAAGAAATTTAGATGAAACAACAGACAGTTGTCGTCACTTTTTTGTATTGAAATCAAAATATTTGCAACTGCTAATCACAATGATTTCAATTCATTTTAATACGAAGTGAAATGAAAACAACAAGAAAATCAAAAAAAAAAATATTGCAATACAGGGCATTGCATTTTGGCAAGAGGCCAATCTTAGGGGAAAAAAAGCAACAAATTGGATTTTTTTATTATAATAAATGATACAGTTTTGTATGAAATAAATATTAGTAATTTTTATTATTGTTGTTGTAGTTGTTGAAAAATGTTTAACTATAAATGACAAGAAATGTCAAAACAAAATGTTAATTCTTTTAAACAAAATGTCTTAATTATTAAAATGCAATAAACTAAATGCTTTTTAAGATGTAAAACATGTTAAGATAATGATCATCATAATCGCTCAAAAATAATGATAACTCAATTAACGAAAAATGAATGAATTGTTAGGTACGATTTTTTAATATTCTTAAGATCGGATTCTTCAAAGAGTTAAATTTCAACTTTTAAGAAAAAGTTTTTTTATCGCTCTTTGAAAAGAGTTTAATTTTAAATAATTATAGAAATCAAAAAGATAAAAGTAAACAAGTAAGAATGCTATATTCGGCTATGCCGAATCTTAAATACCCTCCACCACAAATTCGTGTAAAGTTAATAAGTTATGTTCCATAGACACACATATACTCACAAATGTATATAACACAGAAACACTTAATTAGTCATAAAATTAGTTACAATTTAGGCTATAAAATTTTTCTACTGAACTGCCTTTTTTTCTACCAAATTTGATTGAGCTCTGTTAATTTTTGTGGATGTGAGCAGACAAAGAGATTGACGAAAATCGACTGAGATTTTGACTTGATGCAAGAATATATACATGATGGGGTCTGAAATAATTCATTCTTAGCGTTACACACAGAATGACAAAGTTAATATTCTCTCTCTACCACTTGTACTGTGGAGCGTATAAAAACAAAAAATATGCTTGTTATAAGCTCAAAACTATTTTCCGGGAAGGGGTCGTATATGGGAGCTACAGCAAAATTTGGACCAAGATTGTTCATATTTATAATATACTTTGATTATAGTTAGAAAAATCATTGTGCTAAATTTTAATGGAATTGATCTTTATTTAAATGTTTTATAAACTCTAATCCGTTTTCCGGGAAATCCCGTTATAAGCGAGCTATAGGAAAATTTGGACCGATATAGGGCAAATTAATATAATATCTTCAGAGCAGTTAGCAAAATAATTGTGTCGACTTTCAATAGAATTGGTCTTTATTTACTCGGGAAGGGGCGTTATAATGGAGATATATCAAAATATGGACCCATGTTAACAAAATTTATAACACATATTTAAAATAGTTAAAAAATTAATTATGCCAAATTTCAATAGAAATGGTTCAAATTTATAAGTGTAATAAGCTGTAAATCATATTCCGGGAAGGGGCATTATATGGGAGCTATATCAAAATATGGACCAATGTTAATAAAATTTATAACATATATTAAGAATGGTTAAAAAATTAGTTGTGACAAATTTTTAGTAAATTATCTTAAAAATTGCGGCCCATATGACACAAAGAGTTTGGGGTGTATCAAAATTTTGCATATTAAAGCCTATAACTTTCTTCCGGATAATCAGATTTTGATAATTTTTTGCACGATGATGAAGAAATCTGAATTTTTGGTGTTTTTTTTTTTTTTTGTTACTGCATTTTTTATAAAACAAGAAATCTTTTCATGTTTTATAATTTTTTTTTATCAAAAATTTTGAATTTTTGAGCGAGTTTAAAAATAATCATCTTTTTGCATTCTTAACTAAAAATAGAGATAAAAATTTTAACCAAAAAAAGAAAAAAATTAGTAAAAATTAAGATCATTTAAAATTTAAATTAAAAAAATTAAAACTTAAAAAAATTAAATTTCTTTTAAAGAAAACGTCCAGCAAAGTTCTTTTGTTTTTTAAAGCGGTCAAATGTAAATGACCTTTTTTTATACAAAATTTATTTTAAACAAAATTTTATTTCTTTCACTAATACAAGTACTAACAAAATTATATTTTATTTTTATTTTTCTCTAATTTATACTCACGTTTCCATTAAAATGCTATAAATTTCAATAAATTTGTTTATTTATTTCGAAAAAAGTTTTTTTTGATCTTTCAACACGATTTGAAAACAATAAAAACGAAATAATGAAAATATTTAATGCATTTTTGCTTTTTCTCCATAATGGTAAACACATACAAACATTAACACACATACACATACATTCAAAGTTACACTTTACAAGAAAACAAACAATATTATTGTTATTTTGAACAAATAGTTTGTTTATTGTATGAATGAAAGCATTTTTAGTCTGGTATTTTTCTATTTGTAATTCTGAGGAGGCGGATGGTGAGTTCATGAGTTTTTGTTTGTATTTTATGTCTGCAATTGTTTAACAACAACTAAAATTGTAATAACAGATAAATATTTACAATACAAAAATACGTTAAACATTTTAATTAAGAGATTTTATTTGGCATCCTGTGAACGAGGAAAGAGAACAATTTAAACTTTCCAAATTTGTAATGGAATGAAAGAAAAAAACAGCTGTTTTAACATTTTGTTGTTGTTTTTAAAGAGTTAAAGGTATCTAAAAAGCTTTTAATTGCATTTGTTTACAAATTAAAAGATCTGGAAAAGATTCTCATTAAGGGAGAATTTTATATTTATTTTCTCTTAAGAAAAACCAAAGAGAAAAAGCTTTAAGAAAAATTTATTTTAACATTACTGTTAGTTTTTATTCCAGGAAAGCTTTTTGTACAATTGATCATACATTTCCAAAATTACTGATCAATACTTAAGAGCTTTGTTATCTTATTTAAGAGAACATTTGTCACACAAAATATATAAAATTTCAATGAATTTTAAGGAATTTTAATTTCTATGATTTTATAATGTCTAAAATGAATAAAAAATCCGACCGATATCTGGTACACCTTAAAAAATTAGAAAAAAAATTATAAATTTAACAATGAGAACCAAATGGATTTAAACAGAATTTACCTATAAAAGAAACTACGGGTAGTTCGTTAACGTACAGAGGTCATTGAAATCGGATTAGCAAAAAAATGGGTTTGGGGGATACATTCCAAAGTCAGCGCGTCATCAATTTAAAGGATAATTTTCATTTGACAAATATATTTATTTTGATACAACAATAAACAAAACGTAGATTGGGACGCTATTTGACCTAGCTCCCATACAAGGTACCTTCCCGGAATAGGGGTTTTAGCTTATAAAAGTTTTGAATGCAATTAAAACTTTAAATACAATGATTTTTCTATACCGAACGACTAAAAATCAATATGTGATGTATGTCTGCTTGTTTGTCCCAGTAAATGGTGCGAACATTCTTTCTTAATGAAATTTGGCATTATTTATTATGAGAAGTTTAGGACGTATGGTCATAGGGTCCCACTTTTGAAAATCCTTTCATGACAATCGAATATTGACTGTTTACACTTGTGTCATAATTTAGGGTATAATGCAATCGGTCTTAATAACTTCTTAATTATTATCTGAACTTTTCAAAATCTGAGTAAAACTGCCAGTATTTTAAAAAATATTTTTTTTGTGAAAAAATCAGTTTTTATTAAATCTAATTATTATCTATTTCAAGAAAAATTAATTTCTTTGTGAAAAATTAGATTTTTATGTAAAAAATTAAGTTAAATGTCAAATAGTAAATTTTTAGAGAAAAATTAAATTTTAAGAAAAACAATAATAATAATAATTATTGTAATAATTATAATTATAATTTTAATATAATAATAATAATTATAATTATAATTATAATGTTGCACCCTTGGTTTTATAATTATAATTATAATTATAATTATAATTATAATTATAATTATAATTATAATTATAATTATAATTATAATTATTATTATAATGATTTTAATAAAAAATTGAATATTTTTTAAAAATATTTAGTAAAAAATGAAATTTTTTTATTATTGAAAAATTGAATTTTTGGTGAAAATATAAGACAAATTATTATTTTTAGTGCAAAATTAATTTTTTAGTGAAAATTAGTCTTTTTTGTGAAAATTTTGATTCAAGTGAAAAGGTGAAATGTTACTTAAATCATATTTTTATGTATGAACTGATCTTTGAAAACAACCTGTACATATATAACCAGATGGACGGATGGACAGACATGGTTAAATCGTCATAGGCCTTTTTATTCTGTCCATTACAAACCCATAAAAACCCAAACACTGCTGGTGGTGTTGAATATAAAAAATTACAAATCGAAATTTCGAATACTTTTATCTTGAAAGTCGTATTTTATTAAAAATTCGTGTCAAAATCTTTATGCTTGATATAAAATCATTTTATATTATTTATTAAAAATAGTCCCACTGTGCTTAATTTTAAAATCATTCACAATATGTTTAGAAAAATTCTAAATATTTTTTAAAATCTTTTTTTTTTTACAATAATTCCAAACACCTTGAATATTTAGCTCTTAATATTCTATGAAAGAGAATTAAATGAGAAAAATTATCAAGATCACTTGATGATTTTCTTTTTCAAATAAAAGAGAAAGAGAAGAAAAATCTTCTGGAAAAACCAAATGGCAAGAAAAATGTTGGCAGTTTATATAGGAAATTCAAAGAAGAAACACACGTTTTATTCATTAACATACACTCACAAAAAAATTTAAAGAAAAAACAAAGAAAAAACGAGCAAAATAAAAAAACGAAAATTTAAAAATAAATTTATTTTTATTTTATATTAAAGAAGAAAAAATGAAGGAAAATGAATTTAAAAGTCATTGATAAATGATAGAAATATTGAAGTGACAAGTGGTACAAAATGTGAAAAATCAGAAAAAAAAATATGAAATTTTTATAAAATTAATAAAAAATAAAAATTTATAAAGAAATTGAAAATTCTACAAATCAAGAAAAATCAACAAATAAAGAAAATGAATTGAAATCAAATCAATCATTTAATAAATTAAATGTGAAAGAAAATAAAAATTATTCGAATAAAATGAAAATAATAAATTTTTAAAAATAAAATAAATTTATAAAAAAATGAGTTAAATATTAAAAGAAAAAGTACTGAAAACTAACAGATTTCTTATAGAAATTGGAAAAGGAAGAAAATCATTTATTTTCTGTACTTTAAAGTTGTTTACATTTATCTTACACAGACTACAAGCGCGGACAGGCGGAAAGACAGACAAACCCATACACTAACACATACATATTGTTTATAAATATTTTTATAAAAATTTTTGTTGTATATTTTTATGAAATAAAATATTTTTATTATTTTCCTTCATAAAACTTTGTGCTTATAAACTTGCGGTTGTTCACCAAAAAAAAATCAAAATTTGTTTCGGTGGTTTTTTGAAATATGAAAGTTTTGAAAAAAAAAAAATTGTTCAATTTTTCATAAAAATAATAAATAGAAAAAAAAATATTGAACACATACATACATATTTAAATTAATTTATACACCTCACTGTTATAATCGAAAAAATAGGCACATTTTAATACAAAAACAAGTAAGAAGTTATAGTTGGTCAAGTCCGACTATTTGATACCCTACACCAGATTGTTGGTTTCGAAAATTAATGAACCACCCTCGTAGTAATATATTTTCTAATTTATGCTTTAGAGTTCATGTTGAGTTTGTACGTCCTAAAGGGTTTTTTTTCTGCGAGCGTTAGTTACATGTGAGCTAGAAGAATACCAACGTATATGAAGCCTACAAAGTGATATTTTAAATGTGGGTTGTATGGGACTGATCCTCGTATAATATAGCACATTATTTAAGGAAATTATTAGATTTATTTGAGGCAAATTTTGTTAAAAGCGCTTAATTTTAAGGATTTTTATTTACCTTAAATCCCTATTCTGGGAGAATATTTGTATGGGGGTTAGGTGAAATAATGGACTCATCATTATCTTTTCAATTGGTATCATAATCGAGCCAAAATTATGATACATGTAAAAATTTTACTAAGACATCTGAGGCATGCATTTTGTTCACAAGCTTTATATGGACAGCCAGTCTGCCAATCGACCAGACGGACGGACGAACATAGTTAAATCGACCCAGAAAGTGATTCTTAGTCAAATGGAAAACTTAAAAGTAGTGGTAGCACTGCCCTTTAAATTTTTGCACATACCACCTATGATGGTGTAGGGTACAATCAGCCATTATAAAACTTTCAAAGTCTGTTGTTGAGCGCCTTTTCGTGTTAAAAGAAATATTTAACAAGACCAAACAACGTACAACAATAAAAATTATAATAATTTTTAAAAGTATTTATAAAATATTTATAGAAATTTTTTAAATGATTCATTTAATAATTTAAGAAAAAAAGTTTTGCAGCGAGAATTTAGAAATAAAACAAAATTTGAAATGTTTAATAATGACAAAAGAAAATTGTTCAAGTGTGTTGAAACGTCAAAATGAAATGTTTTTTTTTTCTAACAAAAACAAATATGAAAAGTGTTTAATGTAAAATTAAAACCTCAAATAAATAACAAAAAAATATGTTAAATTAATAATAATGATTGATGTTTGTTTGTGCGTAAAAGAAATGAAAATAAAGAAAAAAAGTTTTTAATTAAAATCTTAAGTGCTTTTTTTTTCGAAAACGGAAAAAAAATTGTGCAAAATTTTTTAAAGTGTAAAATATTTTAAAAATTTTTAATTTGAATTAAAAAATTAGAAAAAAAATGAACATCATGGAAAATGTAATAGAAAATGGTGAATCTAGTAAGTTGTTTCTATATGGATTTAAATATATATCAAATACCTATAATTTCAATACTTTAAACAGGGATAAAAACGATCCTTTTGTATGCACATACATACAGATTTTTTAATTCTAAATATATTGAATGTGACATATCGTTCATTAGAGATGAAAGCGATAATAAACAACATATTTCATTATTTGGTATAATGGAAATGGACCATTCATATATTAGACATGATTTCAATATAAAAAAATATGTAGTACAAATTAATGATTATTGTACATCGGTAGTTTTTATGTATAAATTATTGTAAGCATTTGAAAAATTAACCAACTCTAAAGTTTTCATTCGTCAATTCCAATAGGAATATGTTTCTGCCAAAAAAAGTGAAAATATGTCGACTGAAAAAAATGATTTTTTGCGTTATAACTTCCTTGCCGCATATGAGATTTATAACCTACACTGAACTAAATGTTGTAGGTAATATAAACGAACAAATTTCGTAGAACTTTAATGCAAAAAAGGTTTTTAATAAACAGATTGTTGTTCCAATTAAAATAATTTTTCTTCAAATTAAAGAATTTTCTTCAAATATAACACAAAGAAAAATGTAATCAAAAAAATTTTAGTAAAATATGTTATATCAACAGATATTTAGTAAAAACGGCGAATTACTAAAATGATATTAATTTGAATACAATTTTTGTTAATTTAACTATTTTTTTTCGTCAAATAATTTTGTACGTTTTCTTTGTCAGATTAAATGAAATGAGACAAAGAAAATGAAAATTAACTGAATATACATATACATACAGGAAGAAAATAATGAAGTAATATTATTCATAAATTCATAAAAATGCAAATGGAAGATCAGCTGACCAACAAACATGAAGAAACTTTTCATCAGAAATACAAGCGTGTCGGCTCACCACCATCCTTTGACATTGAAGTTCAGTTGTTTATTAAGTTTTCTACACGATTAAGTTATTATCTAAAATTGGCTTTAACTCGGTCTGCTTTGCTGCACAAAAATTACCCTCAATCCTAGATCTCGAAAGAAATTTCACAAATCGATGTGTATTTAAAAATATAAATGAGTCCAATTGTCACTATATAGATCTTGAATAATGAAAGTTTTGTATGGGGGCTATTTCTCCCCTGATCCTATGCGTTTTACATTTTGTCCAGTAAAATAGTTTATTGAGGAAGTCATTGCGACCATAATTGAAAATTCTCACTGTTACAGTTCTTAAGATATTCCATAATCTATATTTATATCTATGGAGAGTACTCCTTCTTTTGGTCCTTAATATTTTATGTATTAATTTATTAAAACATTGAATAATATTCATCAACATAAAGAATTTTATTTTGTCAATTTCAATAATATATTATTTCAGTTGATTATTATTTATTCAAATTAACTGCATTTTTATTAAAGAATTCATATTAATAATTCTTCGTTAATTTGAAGAATTTACGAACATTTTTCGTTATAATGAATAAGGGTTTCATTAGTTCATATATAACATTCCAATATAACCTACTGAAAATTTTACAATTTTCGGTTTTTTTATTTTAAATCGGAGAACTGAATAAATAATTAAGACTTTGGGCTGGATGAATGTGAAGCATTTGTCGATAATGCTTTCAATATTTTTATCCTTTACAAAATTATATATCATTCATTTTTGGCCTGTTTTTGTAAAGTTATTTTGATCTTAAATAACTTTTTGTCGGCTTTGAATCACAAAAATATTGCTGAGATCCCGTGCTCTCATGCGACTTTATTAAGTGAATTAAAAATTATTTATTGATAAATAAAAATTATAAAATATTATTACTTGCGTTTCAATAGTTCTTTTATTCGATAATTTATATTTGCTTTGAATGGGAGGTATCACTTCCCCCGTTACTTCAGAAAGTGATTGAAATCAAATCTTAATGTTCTCGCTTTAATAGTTTTATAAATATTTAATAATAATATTGCTTCGTACATGAGCTACTCCTCCCTCTGATCATACCCGTCCTACAATTTATTTAATAAAACTCTTTATTGGAAAAATGATTGGGACAAAAAATCTTCGTTACAATAGTTCTTAATATATTTGGCAATTAATATCTTCTTTATACTTCTCCCCCTAATCTTCCGATTTTTTTATTCCTTATGTTATTATTGTATCTCTCAATGAAAATTTCAACTAAACCCATCCAGTAGTTTAGAGACTATAAGTGTTAAACAAACAGACAAACAAAACGCAGATTTATATAGAAGAAAAATGGTGATAACAGCAATCGCAATGAATCTATAAGTTTGGATTAATAGGAAATAAAAGCAAGATGGCATAGGCTACTCACACACAGAATGTTAAATTTTAAAACCTTCTTTTAGTATCTCTTATAGTTTTCGAGTTTTTTGCATTTTGAAATTTCTGAATTTTGCAAGATTTTATTTGAGTTTTTTTACGTTCTTGAAACTTTATTAATGAAACATAAGAAAACATTTGAAAAATTTAGAGGTCGAACATTTGCACTATACTAACAAATATTGTAACCTAAACTCCAATAGAGGATAAGTTCAGACTTCGATTTATTTCAATCAATATATCTAAATCCAACAATTAAAAACAGTTTTGAAACCCAAAAGAATTCGTAAATGTTTGTTAATGAATTTTTGATTTTTTTACTTTTTTTGAGACTTTTAATAAAAATGGACTCTTTCAACCGAAAACCAAAAAATTCCATTTTTTCCACAAAGGGAGATAAAATATTTATTTCCTGAAATTTCTTTAGGAAAAAATATATTATTGAAATTAAAAAGTAAATAAGATCTCTGAAATTCATAAAAGGAGAACATTTTTCGTTTAATTATATTTGTAGATCATTTATCTTTCTAATCTTGAATAAGAGTGAACCAAAATTTCAGAACATCATATTTATTTATTAAAACATGAATTAAGTCAGAAAACATAAACTTGTAAATTTTAGAGTTACAATATTTATATATGTAATATTTAAACAATAATGATTCTAACCCACTGTGGACTGTATCAGTATGGTCAGAAGCTTTGAAACTGTAAGAAATGTTCCCCACTATCTCGAGTACGAGACAAAACTCTTGTGAATCTTCAAACAGAAATTATACATGCCAAACTGATCTCAAAGGTCCTAAACAAATGCGAGAAATTGGTATTATCTGTCTTATTAATATCTAGCAACTTTTAAGAAAATATCAGATTGAAGGTAGTGACTACCTTAAAAATCATTTAGACCTTTTTAATCTACCATATATAACGAAAGCAAAAATTCTATGGTCGTCCCAAATTTTATGAAAATTTTTTTACTGTACGATAAAAACTAAAAAGACCTTAAAATATAAAGTTGTAAATATATATATAGTTTTTAACATCTTCACTACATTTTAGACTGGTTATTTATGTTAATCCATATCTAAAATCTTATAATAGATATTGAATATTATGACATATAATTTTAATAATTAAATGTCAAATGAGAACTGAGAAGAATTCCGTATATTTATTATTTCACTGCCACGTTACATGATTGTTCCACAACCATATTTTGGTTTTGAAAGATGTTTCACCTATATTGTTGATCATAATATAGTCGTGTGATATGAAAATATGGTTGAACCACAACAAACAGATGTCAACATTCAACACGCTAAGCTGAAATAAAAGCATCATCATATTGAACTGCTGACAATTTGATAGTTATAAACTTTAACTGAAAATAATATTTTGTTCCATTAATAATAGTTTTCTGAAACTTCCGTCATTTATATGTTTGTTAAATATTGAAAATAATATGTTGATTTATTAACAAAAGTTTTGCTGTAACTGAAACCTTTTGAACACATTTGAGCATATTGCGACCAATATATTATTTTAAATTTATTTATTAAATTCAAGAATTAACATGTTGACGATAACAATAAATATTTTAAACGAATATAGTGCCAATATATTAACCACGTTTTGTTGCCGTGAGAAGTTGAAATTCGATTTGGGGAAATATAATTGAACAACATATATTGATTGAACGCACGATATCATTCAAGTAGTTCTAATGGCTTCATACCACACGAATCTTGTATTATTTCATTGATCTGCCGAAAAATGGAAAGTTTTCACATATAAAATTGTTTGTAAATAAAAATATATTTTCCTAATTTGTTTATAATGAATTAATTTAATGCAATAAAATGTTTAATATACAAATCAAATGTGGGTTGAATTGTTTGCTATTTTATGCTAAAATACATTTTTTTATTCTGAAGAAAGAAAATAAACATAAATCTTGTAGAGAAAAACAATTTTTCAAGGTAAAATGAAAATTTGGGGAAAATTTTTTTAAAAGGAATAACGGAAGTGGAACACGTTTAAATGAAACTAAACACACGGAAAATAAATCATGAAGCAAAATCAATGTTGAACATAATTGATTTGAGATTGAAAAAAATTTTTGTTTGTAGTAAATTTCAAGAATAAGAAACTGTATTTACTGTGTAACAATGTTAAATCAACATTCTTTTATCAATGAAGCAAAACCATAACAGAAAAAAAATAAATTATTTCTATTTGATTTTTTTCTGTGTGTATATTTAATGAAATTTAAGGAAAGTTGTCTATCACTGATTTGGCCCAGTTTTTCTTTTGTATAAAAGATTTAATCAAAAAAATCTTTAATTATCAGCTAATTTAGAGTACAATAACCCAAAAATTAACACGTAATTTTAATACTTTGTACCTTAAATAATGGATTCATTCATGCTTGTTTTTGTTAAAATAAGCCAATTTAAATATTTAGCAGCCATTAATGTTATTTTTGGTTTTCAACCCGCTGGCACTCATGTCGAAACCATTAAGAAGAACATTTAACACTACGTGGTCTTTAGAAGACCCGGCGGGTGTTTAGTATAGTTTCTAATAATTTTGGATTCAAAAAGTGATTCATTCAAATATTAAGTTTATTTATATATAAAATTAAATTAGTAATAAAATATAATAAAATTATTTATTTATTGTTTTTGTTGGGGTAATTAAAGTTTTTCTGTACTTTCCGCCAACACAAGTGGTAAACTGGGCATAATAACATTGTCATTCTGTATGTTGCACTAAGATAGAATCATCTCAGATATCATAATGTATATATATTCCTGCATCAAATCTAAATCTGAGTCGATTTAGCTATGTACATCTGTCTGTCCTTTGCTTACATCCACAATAAATATTAGAGCCTGAGTATTTCTTATAGTCCTGCGAAAATTGCTGTTTAAAAACAGCAAAATTGGTTTAGTATGTTAAAAGTTTTAGACTGATATCTCAGGCGACTTCTAATTTCAAGCGAAGATTTTTCGTAAAATTGATAATGAATCCACAAATTAGTATGAAATTAGAAGTGTTTCCTCTTACATTTAAGAGAAACCTAAATTATTGTTTAAGTATGCGCGTATATGTTTAAAAAAGAGTTTGGTTTTTATCGCTTTTGAAAAGAGTTTTTTTAATGAAAAATCTAAAAAAGATTAAAATGAAAAAGAGTGAAAACGAAAAATGAGTTTAAAATGAATAATTCGCAGAAAAATACAAACGTGCTCACATATTAAGATGTGTTTACTTTTGTTGTAAACACATCTTCGCATTTTGAGCGAGTTAAAAAATAATTTAAAAATAAGTTTTTCGATTTTGCATGGAACAAAATCGAGAAAATTATTATACAATTTTTAGTCCAAAAAAAGAGTTTTATTTTTTATCTTCGCAAGGAAGAGTAAAAATTATAATAATTTGAAAATAAAGATTTGCTACGAGTTTTTTCCATACTCTGGTGTTTACTTCACACGCACTTGTAGTGGAGGGTATTAAAAATTCGGTTTGTCCGAATGTAGCATTTTTAGTTGTTATATCAAATATTAAATAAAATTAAATATTTTAATATGTTTTGTAAATAATTTATTTGGTTTATAGTTTATTCGAAATAAATATAATTTATAACTTTAAGATAAACAATAAAAAATTTTATTATATTTTATTAGATTTTATATAAAATTTCATTTGATTTATGTCAAATATCAATTTTACATCAGTTTCATATAAACAAGAAAAATAAATTTTTATTCTTGTAAAATAAAAAAATAAAAATTTTACAAAATTTAAATTTGAAAAATCATTTTTTGTTCTAATTTTCAATTCACTTCAAAATCATTTCAATTTCAATTGCATTTTAATGTTTACAAGAAGTTTTTTTCTTTATTTTATTTGGTGTGAAATAAATTTATGGCTTTTCAATTTCTGGGATGAAACAAAAAAGCTTCAAAATAAAAAAATAATATCAATTTGTTTTTGAAAATGTTTACATGTTTAATGCACTAAAATCTGAAGATTTTGTTATGAAAAGTATTGTAATATGTTTTTGACTTATATTCCATTTTAGACATAATGTTTACTCAATATTGTATAAACAGATCCACTTTTTTAGGAGTTAAAGTGATATAATTAGCTCAAATATTATTCTTATTTAAAGCATCATTAAATAATTTGTTAAAAAAAATTACATTGTGAGTATTATTCTATTAACTCCTTCACTGGATATGCATAATACAAATTCAGAAACAAATTCAGTAAAAACATTTTTCTTTACATAATTAGGATTCTCGATGTTCCGAAAATGTTTTTTTTTTTGGGAAATTATTTACAATAATTCAATATTTATTTATTTATGGTGATGAAGAGTATCGCTATAAGTGGTGATGA
>PYHX02000495.1:27719891-27750376 GCA_004302925.2 Cochliomyia hominivorax
TTCCCTTTATCCTACCCGTACTATATTTTGATCAGTGAAACAAATTTTTGGGAAGTGATTGGGATGATTTGGAGAACTATTGCTGTTATAGTTTTTGATAAGTAGTTGTGACCAAATTCGAAAATTCTCGCTGTTTATGTTCTTTCAATATTTGATTATCAATATTTGCCTTGTATAAGGGCAATTTTTCCCTGATCCCATCCACACATTTTGTCTTGTAAAAAGTTCCTTGAGAAATTCATTTGGATCAATTTTAAGATTCTCGATGAAGCGGTTTTTAGATATTCGTGAGCAATATTTTCTTTGGGTGTTAATCTCTCCTGATCGTATCGTCCTACATTCTGCTCAGTAAAATAGTTACTTGAAGAAGTGTATGACACAAATTTAAAATTTCTTGTTGTTAAATTTCTTAGGGGTGCTGCCCTGGTTCTATCGAAATATTTTATAGCATATGTTGCTTATGGGTATATGGGATCATTGTGAAAATTTCTGCAAATTGGTCCAGTAGTTTAGCTGGCAATTTTATTCAAATGCTGTATATTTATGACTTTTGTGACCTTAAATACACTTTCGGGAGAAACATTTCGTCCATGGGCAAAAAATGACAAATGCCAAATTTCATTAAGATATTTTGAAGATATTTGTTCATAAGGTTTACAAGGATAACTAAATGGACGGACATCGTAACCACTAAGGTAGTGTAGGGTATAAAAACTACCAAAAATCGTACAAAGAACAGAAAACAAACTTCAAACATTCAAACAGATTTTTGGAAATAAGCTTTTGTTTTTATGTAAATCTCAGAGAACAAAAGCAAAAATACACAGATATAATTATTATTATCTGACAAAGAAATAGAAATTGAAAAGAAAAAATAGAATTTTAACAAGCACACACACATACATAAATATGACAATCAAGTAATAATTTACACTGTTTTTTTTAGATAAACTAGAAATAAGGGAAGTAAATCAGGATCTTAATTTAGGAATTAAATTGACATTTAATTTAGTGATTTTTACCAAAAGAAAATAATTTATTAAGAAAAAACTTATTTTAATTTTCCTTTGGAAACAGTGTAATTTATTATTTGTAACTATTAGAATTCTGAAAAAAATATCTAAAGACAAAGTTTTTTTTTATCTATTGTATGCGTTTCACAGTAAAGGATTGTTAGTTAGTCTGTTCTTCTATAAACAAAAATATTATTTATTTCGAGAAATTTGGGAAAAATTGCAGAATTTAATTTTCAACAAACTAATTAAAAATTTAGATTTTGTTTTAAAATAATTTCATTTTTGTTTGAATCAGGGGGAATTTCATGGAAAGTTAAAAATTATGTATAAAATATAGAGATGAATAAAGTCAAAATAGTTTAAAATAATGCAAAATAAATAAATAATATAAATTTCAGATATCAGAAGAAGTAAAAAATATATATAAAGAAGATATTACGAGGACCAAAAAATATACATGCAATAATTACTGATACGAGATTGAGCGCTCGAACGTTACTTCCATAATTTGCGAAGAGATTAATATTTTCTAGGATTGGGCCGCTTGGCTGCTTAAACAGCATATTATTTTCTAGAACTTAATTACTATATGAACTTTACTTTAATTTCTACTGTTTTTCTTTCTTAGAGATTGAAAACACAATTCAATTACAAATAAGTAAAATTCACCAACTTCATCCCATAAAAAAGCAATAATGAAATTTCCAAACAAGCAAATGAATAACGCTAAAACCTCTTAGTTAAATTAAAACTAAACTGCATTTATTGACCTTCAATGGAGTAGAAACAATTAAACAAAAAAAGGGAGATTTGTAGAGAACTGAAATAGAACTGAACTAAACTGAACTAGAACCGAACTTGAACTGAACCTGGAACTGAATTAGAACTAAAATAGAACTAAAATAGAACTGAACTAGAACTGAACTAGAACTGAACTAGAACTGAACTAGAACTGAACTAGAACTGAACTAGAATTGAACTAGAACTGAATTAGAACTAAAATAGAACTTAAATAGAACTGAAATAGAAGTTAACTAGAACTGAACTAGAACTGAACTAGAACTGAGGTAGAATTGATATAGAACTGAACTACAACTGAAATAGAACTAGAACTGACCTAGAACTGACCTAGAACTGAACTAGAAACTGAACAAGAGACTGAACAAGTACTTAACTAGAACTGAACTAGAACTGAACTAGAACTGAACTTGAACTGAGGTAGAATTGATATAGAACTGAACACAACTGAAATAGAACTAGAACTGACCTAGAACTGACCTAGAACTGAACTAGAACTGAACAAGAACTGAACAAGTACTTAACTAGAACTGAACTAGAACTGAACTTGAACTGAGGTAGAATTGATATAGAACTGAACTACAACTGAAATAGAACTAGAACTGACCCTAGAACTGACCTAGAACCTGAACTAGAACTGGAACAAGAATCCCTGAACACAGTACTTAACTAGAACTGAACGTAGAACTGAACTGCTAACTGAATTAGAACTCTTCTAGACCGAACTAGAATCTGAATTAAAACTGAACTACAATGGAACTGAATGTTAACTAAATCTAACACTAGGAAAACTGCAACCTACAAAGCAGAACTAGATTTCGATTTAGAATCCTGCATATTAAAATTGACTTAAGATCTACAAAAAAGTATTAATTAAATTTTATTCAATTTTGTATTTATTCAATTGAAAATTGATTCAATAATTCCACAAATTATGACCAAATCAAAGCAAAAAAAGAACAACTAAAATCTAAATAAATACAAAATACGACAATTTAATATTTTAAATATTTAATAGAATTATTTTAAATATTACAGTTTTAACAAAAAATATACAATTAAAAAAAACCTCGAGTATTAAAACTACAATTATCAAATATTTTACCAACATTTATGGTAATTTTTATATATTTTTTTTCTATTTAGAATTTGGTTTCCGAAAAAAAATCTATTCTTTGTTTTATTTTTATTATTTAAATGTAAACAAAATAAATTGTTTTTATATGTTGAATTGTTAACAGAAAACAACAGCAACAACAATAACAACAAAACACTCTATAATTTTCTATTTAACTCTTTTGTTAGTTTACAAATTGAATAATTTAAATGGAAATTTATTTTATATTCTATTTTACAAATATGTGTGTATATAGGTGTATGTGTAAGTGTTTTAGTTTTTGTTTTATTATTATTTTTTTTGGTAAACACGCCTTAGAAATAAACAAAAAATAAAAAACACTTAGAAAAACACGTTATTTTATTTGATTTTATTTTAACAAAATTTGTTTTGTACTCATTCGTATTATTATGCAACCAAAAATTGAAATAATTTACATTTTTATATCACTGAACCATCAATTACTTTGTGTGTGTATGTGTGAGTGTGTGAATATATGTTTTTTGGGGTGGAAATAAATATGTTATGTTTTTGTTATTGTTTTAACGGACATGATAGTTTAATAAGTGGTTTTCAAAAGGTAATTTTTTTATAAAAAAAATATGTAAAATTTCCAAAATAAAATTTGGTTGATGAAATCAGATAGAGAAAATAAATAGTTCGTGTGGGCGTATAAGGAATTTTATTTTTATATTACTTATACGTATCTAAACAATTATAGAATACAACAAAATACATCAAATTTAAACATATAAAAATGCTTTTCTACGATTGAGTGCTTATTCAGGCGTATAGTAATATATGTACATCATTGAGTGCGATGGTGAACATTGCGTTTTTCTGGGTGCACGGGAGTAGTCAAAGCAACTTCTATGCTGTTTATTTTTAAAAATGTTTGTTTTTAAAAATGTTTAGAAGATAAGTCCTATGCTTAAGCGCAGGACAAATGAAACAATGAACCAACATGTCTACTCACCAGGATGATCTCGCCAAGATTGAATGGGGCTGGGATCAGTACTATTCAAGATCTCAAGATACACCGTTGCAGCGATATCTGGACCATTTTCAAAAGAGCTTCCAATATATTCGATAGGAAAGCAGCCAGGTTAGTTCAGTGCTCGAACTTTTTAGTAAGAAAACTTAAATCTAATTCAGATTTTAAAACATAAAAAAATTCCGACAGAAACTCTGCTTAAAGTGTAGAGGCCAAAAACTGAGCACGAAAAATGAAGGAAATTTTATGTTGCTAATGCTCCAGGGAATGTTGAAGAAATGTTTAGGACTCAAAAGCTCCTGAAAAGTTCTTGGCATAGCAAGCAATATGCCGTTGCGCAAAAGAATTTAATCATTTGTTATAACAGGCTCTATGATTGCCGAAATGAATATAAAGGAATGTATACAAAAAAGGCTGCAGTACTATTCAAGATCTCAAGATACACCGTTGCAGCGATATCTAGACGTTGTCGCGTGGCATACATGAAGGAAATGATTCCTCAAATTTTCTGCAATACTCTACACTCGTGGGCCTACGACTGCGTTTCTTTGGCTGCAGCGCGTCACAATCTCTGGCGGATTTGCTTCCTGTTGATTTAAGGTAATTTTTTTGTTTCATTCGAAATCGCGGATGGTTCCATGACGAATAGGACAGACGGGTCTGTTCTTCTAAGATGTCAACCTAACACTACTTCTGCTTTTACTACATTTCTATTCTCTTCATTTACATTTTTCCTTTTTCCCTTCATTTAATTAATTTTCAGAGACCGTCAGTACACAAGTGAGTCACATCTAGTTATTTTATTTGTTAAGGTTTTAGTTGAGGTCCTATTTCTGCATTTAGAGTGAGCATGAATAATTCTTAACACACGTAACAAGTAACCTTTGTAAAACAACTAAATTGTAAATCGAATTAAAATGGATGACCAGAAAAATGTGCGTACTAAAATTATTTAATAGTTTTAACTAAACCCAACTTGTTCCTGCAAATAGTTGGTCAAGCATTTAAAGGTTTGTCGTCAAACTGTTTCTAACTTTATTAAACAGCCCGGGAAAACTTGCCGGTTATTAGAAAACCTGGTTCAATAGAAAAAAGGGTGCAAATGATGTTTCAAAAGCAAAAAAAGAAAATAGAAACCATTTTCAAAAGAGCTTCCAATATATTCGATAGGAAAGCAGCCAGGTTAGTTCAGTGCTCGAACTTTTTAGTAAGAAAACTTAAATCTAATACAGATTTTAAAACATGAAAAATTTTCCGACAGAAACTCTGCTGAAAGTGAAGAGACCAAAAACTGAGCACGAAAATTGAAGGAAATTTTATATTGCTAATGCTCGAGGAAATGTTAAAGAAAAGTTTAGGACTCAAAAGCTCCTGAAAAGTTCTTGGTATTGCAAGCAATATGCCGTTGCGTAAAAGAATTTAATCATTTGTTATAACAGGCTCTATGATTGCCGAAATTTATATAAAGGAATGTATACAAAAAAGGCTGCTTCCATTCAAAAGATTTCATAAGAATTGAATGGTACAAGAACAATAATATAGAATTTGTATCAAGATAGATAAATCCTCTAATCTGCCCCGAGCTAAGGCCAGTGGATAGATCCTTCATTTTAAAAGAGAATTGAAGAGCAGAAAAAGGTATCCAAAATTGTAATAGATTTTGAACGTTAGATTTTAAACCTGCTCGAAGAAAGTGACAGAAAACACTATATAAAAGCGTAAATGGAAAAATAAAAATAAAAAAATTAAAATTATAATTTAAGTGATCTCGTTTTATTAACATATAAGAATGTTAGGAATTTTTCGATTATAATTCTTAGTTCACTTCTAGTTAAGTACTAGTTTAATTAATAGTCTAGTTTCTTGTGCAGGTTTTAATTCAGGTTCAAGTTCAGGTTCAAGTTCAGGTTCAATTTCAGGTCTTAGTTCAGGTTCTAGTTCAGCTTCTTCTTCAGAGTTTAGTTCCAATTTTAGTTAATGTTTAGTTCTAGTTGTACTTCAGGTGTTAACTCTGGTTCTAATTCATCTATTGTTAACTCCGGTTCTAATTCAGCTGTTGTTAACTCTGGTTCTAATTCAGCTGTTGTTAACTCTGGTTCTAATTCAGCTATTGTTAACTCCGGTTCTAAATCAGCTGTTGTTAACTCTGGTTCTAATTCAGCTATTGTTAACTCCGGTTCTAATTCAGCTGTTGTTAACTCTGGTTCTAATTCAGCTATTGTTAACTCCGGTTCTAAATCAGCTGTTGTTAACTCTGGTTCTAATTCAGCTATTGTTAACTCCGGTTCTAATATAGCTGTTGTTAACTCTGGTTCTAATTCAGCTGTTGTTAACTCTGGTTCTAATTCAGCTGTTGTTAACTCCGTTTCTAATTCAGCTATTGTTAACTCCGGTTCTAATTCAGCTGTTGTTAACTCCGGTTC
Source organism: Cochliomyia hominivorax (assembly GCA_004302925.2). Taxonomy (NCBI): domain Eukaryota; kingdom Metazoa; phylum Arthropoda; class Insecta; order Diptera; family Calliphoridae; genus Cochliomyia; species Cochliomyia hominivorax. The sequence continues at coordinate 27,726,240 of PYHX02000495.1, forward strand.
TAATTCAGCTATTGTTAACTCCGATTCTAATTCAGCTGTTGTTAACTCTGGTTCTAATTCAGCTGTTGTTAACTCTGGTTCTAATTCAGCTATTGTTAACTCCGGTTCTAATTCAGCTGTTGTTAACTCCGGTTCTAATTCAGCTGTTGTTAACTCCGATTCTAATTCAGCTATTGTTAACTCCGGTTCTAATATAGCTGTTGTTAACTCTGGTTCTAATTCAGCTGTTGTTAACTCTGGTTCTAATTCAGCTGTTGTTAACTCCGTTTCTAATTCAGCTATTGTTAACTCTGGTTCTAATTCAGCTGTTGTTAACTCCGGTTCTAATTCAGCTATTGTTAACTCCGGTTCTAAATCAGCTATTGTTAAATCCGGTTCTAATTCAGCTGTTGTTAACTCTGGTTCTAATTCAGCTGTTGTTAACTCTGGTTCTAATTTAGCTGTTGTTAACTCTGGTTCTAATTCAGCTGTTTTTGTTCTGCTTAAGTTTCAAAATATCAGATACAATTCCATGTTTTTTTTTTAACAAAGAAAAAAATTTACATACTTTTCTTATAATAATATTTCATATGTATAAATCATATAATTCAAAGTTTTTTGTTTGTATTTCCAGACAAAACTTTATTGTTTCTTCACAAAAAAAGGAACAAAAATATCCTGAGTCTTGTCATATCTAAAGGTATCTAAAGCATGAAAACCCTCAGGGTAAATGTGGTTTTTCCTATTTTTCTTTACAGTTTATGTTTTCATTTTGTTGTTAAGAAAAAAGTGTTTGAAATAATAAAAATAAAATATACAAATATGAACACGAACACAAAAGTGTTTGAACGTCAGTCAGACAGGTGTTTTGTTAAAGTTAAAGATAATTTATGCACGAAAAAGAAAATGAAGGAAACGCAAAAACCTATGTTTCTGTCATGTTTCTTTAGTTAGTTTTTTATAATTTATGGTGTTTTGATTTGTTTAGTGTTAAATTTTTTTTTATTACTTTTTTTATTTTTAAATGAAATGAAATCTTTTACGCAGAATTTTTCAACGTAAATAAATTCATGTTGGGAAAATAACACTTAAGATAAAAATCTGTTGTTTCTGGTTATCAAATAGTTAATAGAAGTAAATAAATTATAAAGTTATGGTGTTTAGAAAAAAGAAAACGCGAAGGATTTTTTAGAAATACATATTTTAAATTATTAAATTTTCCTTCGCCTTATTTTCACATAAAAACCTTTAATTCTTTGTATGAATTTCCACCATGACCTCGACATTTTGTAACATAAAATACTAGTTTGTTTCCCTTAACATACAAAATAAATACAAATAATAAACATTTAACAAATTTACCTTTAGAAATATTTAATTAAATCCTAATGCGCAAATAAACAATCCATAAAAAGCATGACACTTAATTAACACACTCCTAAAATGCTACAAACACTAAAATACTTGTTGTAGCAGCTAACATAACTGAATGAATATGTTCATCATGAATAAAGAACATATATCCCTACAAATGAATATAAAGCAGAGTATGGAAAAACTCGAAATAAAATCTTTATTTTGAAGTGATCTTAATTTTCTATTCTTCTTTGGGAAAAAAATCTTTTTTTGATTAAAATATTTATCTTTATTTTTTCGATTTTGTTAAGTGTGATATCGAAAAAAATATTTTACTCTTCTTTCGATTAAGAGTAAAAAAAGAGGATTATTTTCCAACTCTCAAAATGTGAAAATTTTGAAAAGAAACACGACTTCAAAACAAATTGAAATCTTTTTTCAATTACGCTCTTTTTTATTTATATCATTTTTTAGAAAAGAGCGATCAAAAAATATATATATTTTTAAATTAAAATTAAATTCCTTGAATGACTTGATCGTACCAAGAATAATAAAAAGAGTCGAAAACCGTAACTTGATATAAATTTACACATGATAATATTTAGAAGGTAATAGAATATGTCTACCATCCATATTTTACTCATTTGTACAATTTTAATTACGTATGTATATAAATTTACACATACACATGTATATGTATAATAATGTAGTTAGTTGGAGTACTTTCGAAAAAAACACATCCTCATAAACATTGAATTTCATTGTCACTAACATCCAACAGAGCATTTGAAATTACTTACATTAAGGATTTGTTTTTTTCCCCGTTTTCTATTCACACACATACTGATTTTCAATCGTTGTATATGTATTAAATTCGTAACAGTGTAAAAAATGTCACCATGTTTTGTAATGGTAATCACACATCCGCTTAAACATCTACAACTAAACATGAACATTAAAGATAAAGAATGAGAGCGAGGGATTCAATTGTAATTGGGTGGTAACCTTGTGCCTTGTTTTTTAATTTACAACACTTAACGGTTTCACATGACCTTTATGTGATAAAGTAAAAGTACTTTATGAATGTGAGTGTGTCCTTTTTTTCATTCGTTTTTCATTCTGGAGGAGACAACACTATGTGGTCCTTGGCAGTACAGAAATAATAAAAAATAATAAATAAAATAAACCACAATATTTAGTGGAATATTTTTTGTGAAATAAAATTAATGAGTAAAACCAACAAGATACTTGTATGTGATTAAATAACATACATGGAGGGTACTTTGGTTCAAAATACATAACATAAAATCTTTAAAAGTGTTAAAGAGCTATACAAATTAAATTTTCATGTATATATATACTTAGAGTTATAGTTCAACTTCCAGTTCTAATCTTGTTATAGTTCATTTTTAAATTTAGGTTTAAGTTCAGTTTCCTGTTCGGGTACTACCTAAAACACGTTGTAGTACAGGTTCTAGTTCCAATTCTGGTTCAGGTTCTAGTTTAGATTTTAGTTCGTTTCTAGTTCAGTTCTAGGTCAGTTCTAGTTCTATTTCAGTTGTAGTTCAGTTCTACTTCAGTTCTGGTTCAGTTCCAGTTCAGTTCTAGTTCAGTTCTAGTTCAGTTCTAGTTCAGTTCTGGTTCAGTTCCAGTTCAGTTCAAGTTCAGTTCTAGTTATAGTGCAGTTCTAGTTCAGTTCTATTGCAGTTTTAGTTCAGTTCTAGTGCAGTTCTAGTGCAGTGCTAGTTCAGTTCTAGTGCAGTTTTAGTTCAGTTCTAGTGCAGTTCTAGTTCAGTTCTAGTTCAGTTCTAGTTCAGTTCTAGTTCAGTTCTAGTTCAGTTCTAGTGCAGTTCTAGTGCAGTTCTAGTGCAGTTCTAGTTCATTTCTAATTCAGCTCTAGTTCAGCTCTGGTTCAGTTCTACTTCAGTTTTAGCTCATCGCTCCAAACTCATAAATAACTGAATTTTAGAAAAAGTTAAAATGTTACAAAAATAATAAATTAAAAATTGCAAAAAACATAAAAATAAAAATATACAAATAAATTAACCTTTGACCTTAATTTAAGAAACAAATGCATTGTTTTGCTCAGGTGTTTTAATGAAACGATTTATGTACATTTTCCTTTAAGTTTTTGTTGTTTTTCAAATTTCCTAAGAAATATTTCATAAATTTTAAAATAATATTTAAAGGAAAAAATTGTTGCTGTTGTGTCTTTCTGTTGTGTTTACTTTGGCTCTGGAAAATGCCAAAGAAAGATATGAAAAAAAAAAGATTTGAAAAAATTCATAACTTAAATATCATTTGCTTTGTGTCTTTTTTATGTGTAAAACATTTGTGCCGACTGGCCTTTTTCTGGCCCAGAGTCATAAATATATTTGTGATGTTTTTGCTTCTTCTACTTGATGCTGCTGCTCTTCTTCTTCCACTTAGTGGCAGTTAAACGAACAATTTTTGGCATCAAATTTCACACTTGAAACAAAAGTAACAAAAAAGTTTTTTTTTTTGTTTAAATAATAAGAGGAAAAAATTGAAATAATAAAATAAATAAAAAAATGAAAGAAAAGAATGTTAAATGTATGAACACATAATTTAACACATTTTTAAGTCAGCAGCAGCAACAGCAACAACAACAGCAACATAAATAATATAAAAATTTATAAAATTGTTTAGAACAAAAACCGGAAAAAGAGAGAAAATATCTAAAATAAACCTGAAAAGACATAAATTTTCTGGCCAATATTTTTTCATGAGTTATGTGTGTCAGTGTATGTTGTGTGTATATGTGTTAGTTTAGACCTGAAAGCTTTAAGGTATTTTCATTGTTTTATCTTTTTATTGTAAGAAATATTTTTATTTCAATCCTGTTTGTTACAGATGTTTGTAATGGTATGAGTGAGTGTTTTGAGTATGTGAGAGTTTATACGTTTATTAAAGTTTGTTTGTTTTGTTTTCGAGATATTAAAATTTTAAATTCACTTTGGGTCCTCTTCAAGAAATTCCATAAAAATAATGTTGAAATAAAAGTAAATATTTGGTTTCTAGAGAAGTAATACGATGAGGAATAAGGAATTAGAATTGAAAGTTTTGTTTAATTCTTCTAAACTACTGGAAAAGTTTCATGAAGGTGAAATTGTTATTATTAAAATTAAAAATGAGATCGATAAAAGTTTTTAAATATACACTGATTCACATTCCCTTAAACATTACCGTAGAAGTTTGTGCGGATGTTTGTAACATACAAAAAAAGGTGTAACACCCTTCGACTGAGCATCACTTTCTGTCCAACCTTCCATCCATCCGTTTGTCTGTCCGACTGGTTGTCCATGTAAACGTTGTGAAAACTTTGTAGGTCGCCATTTTTTATATACTTCTCTGAAGCTTCTTAAAATTGGTCATATTCGGTCCAATATTTCAGACAGCTCCCATACAAATGTCTTGCTAGAATGGGGTTTTAGGGTTACAGAAGTCGTAAACATAAAGCGATTTCAATGAAAATCAACAAAAGTAAGTTTCACAGTATTCTAAATCGATGTGACAAATTAGAAGCGGTCGATTACATCCCATAGGTCCCATACAAGCCCCCTTCCAAATATTTCTTTGAAGGTCATAAATCTTATATATAAAATGGTCAAATTAAGAAAGATATAATTTAATAAAATGAACTCTACACAAATACAGAAGGACGAAAATCTTCCTGTGACTTCCAAACAGGTTGCTCACATATTCAAATAGATAAACATATAAATGTAGGCCAATGTAATGTAAGATAATGCTACGGTTCATATTAAAGCAGTCTAAATTATGGTTTAACGAACACAGCATACATCTTTTGGACTGGATGTCTTGCTGGCCGGACTTATACCAAAAACGAAATCCTAATAATTTGAACAGAGTTCAAGTAAAAATAAATAAATTTTAGGAAGAAATTTTTTCCGATCTCCTTAAGAAATTAGAGGAACCATTCTGGACCGTATTTTCACAACAAAGGATCATCCACCGATTATTAATAGAGACTGATAAACTTAAGTGTGTTTATAGGAAAATACCATTTAAAAATTGCAGTTAAACTCTAAAAATAAGTTAAAAAGTAAAATAAACTGAAATAAAAAAATAATAACAAATAATTTTTTTAGTTAACAATTTTTGAAATTAAGTTTTAGTTGATTTTTTAAGTTTAGTTGATTTTTTGAAAAAGTTATGTGCGTTTATGCGAACATGCACCAGTGTATATTAAGGAAAATTTTTGATTTGAAAACTTTTATTGAGTAAATTTGAATAGGACTTGTGGGCAGTTTATTGTCCCCAGAAATCATATTAAGATCACACGCATTCTCATTATGTTAAATAAAATAATAAAACAATTATAGAGTTAAGAACCAAAAAAATGGATTTATAAGTGAATAATATTGGAAAAATCTAAAACATCATTTTTTCAAAGTTCCAACTTAAGATTAGTTTAACTTTTTGAAGGATTTTTATAATAAAGTAATTATTGCAGCATTATTTTTTAAATATCGTAGAAAATCGGGCTTTATATATGCCAGTTATATAATAAAAATTTAAAAAATCAGGATCTACAGTAAACCTATTAACCTTAAAAAGGCTTTAATTAGGTATTTTTTAACATTTCTTTTGTCTCTATTTTTAATAAAATTTTTGCAGATTGTAAAAAGAGCATACCCGTAGCAACCAAATTTGTAGACAACGCCTCTGACCAGGTTGTGATCTCATACAAATGAACTCAAAAACATCTCAGCAAAAACCTTGTAAAATTTTATTAACGGTCAAAAACTTACACTCTGCGTATGAAGATTTAGGGCAACGAATAAAAAAATTGATAATGATCCGTCATACATTTCCAGTATAAATGTTCCACTGTTGTGGAGTTTTATGTTCACATAACTTAGAGATATAAAAAAGTTATAACATAATTTGACATAAATAAGTTTTTTTATTGCTCTAAAAATACATGAAAAATTTCAAGAAAATCGGTAAACAAATAGTCGTAATCTTCAGACCCACTTCCGAAAATCACTTTAAAGTGTTACGCACAATATTGGTATATTAAAATGCTCTTTCCATTTATGATTTATACAAGCAGGAAATATAACTCAACATTTTATGAAGATCGTTTAATAATTTCCAATAATCCTCTTAAAACCTTCATCTCCGAAAAGTGTTATAATAATGTTAAAATAAGTCTGTTTTATGCAAGTCTTAGAATAAAATATTACGAAGTTCGGTCCATAATTTATAACTGTTTTTAACTGACTTAATTGTTTATAATTAGTTAATAAATTTTTCTTGACAAATCACGTGTCCTTTGAAACTTTAAAATCATTTTAAGAGGAAAGTAAAGAAGTAAAAATGCTGAAATCGGCTCTGCCAAAAATGCGTATACACATTCATACATACACTTAGAAATATATACAATTTATAAAATTTTTTCTTAAATATAACACGTAACATTTAAGTCATAAAATTGTTTATATTTTTGTTTATAACATTTTTTCTCCTGAACCGATTTTAATAATTTTTGAAAATTTTTTCATTCTCATTTATAAATTTATAATTGACAATTTTTAAGAAAGTTCTCCGCTTGAATATAGAGATTGCCTAAGATATCGGTCTATATCATTTAATCTGAAGCGATTTCAAATAGGAAACTTTTCAGAAGTACAAAAAATACTCAGGCCAAATTTCATTGAGCTCAAGTTAATATACCCTCTTCACCACTTGTGTTAGTGAAGGGTATAATAATACTAAAAACCAACTTTTTATCTCCGATGAGTAAAAACGGGTTAAATATTAGTTTGTTGTTAATCTCTTACGTTGTTTTAACACAGTCATCTATAACTGTCCAGTGCTTTTAAAAACCTCAATAAAATAAATGTTCAAAAACAACAAAAATAATAATTTTAACTAAAAATCAACGAAATAATATTTATAGTTTTTATCCCGTTAGTATGTGTTTACAATAATCTGACTATATATATACAAATATTTGTATGAATTTCAGCCACAATCTAAACATGTGAGTCTATTTTATCTAAAAAAAAAAACATGAAAAAAATCCACTCTTCTAAACACTCACTCTAACATTCACTTAGAAATTTCTAATCCAACCAACAATCCATGAAATTGATCCCACAAACACTCATACACACACATTCATTCCCTCATTCAGTCATTTGGTGGTAAAATAAAGTATGCAATTTCAGTTTATACGTTTTAACAAGTGCAATCATTGATGCCACTTCACTTGCTATTCCTGCTGGTTGTGTGTATGTTTTTGTTGTTGTTGTTATTATTATAGTTATTTTTTATTGTTGGCGTTTTGCAATTGCAGGCAACAACGTCTTCTACTTGTGGGAACTTAAATTAACTTTATCTGGCAGTTGATAGTTGGTGCCAACAAGAATGTACTTAAAGCTTAAGCTGTAGCTGCACAAGCATCATAGTGTTAGTTGTTGGTTGGAATCTATATATTTTTATTGTTCTTGATTTTGTTGTTATTCAATCCCAAAAAAACCAACATTCTAGAATATATCCGTTGGCAAACAAATATAAACTTGCTTGATTCCAGCGCACACTTGTGAAAATAAACATACGAAAAAAATGTATTTGAATTTTTGATGTTGATCCTGGAATGACTTGAATTTTTTCTCCTGTTACTGCTTCTGTTGCTGGTGCTACTGATGATGAGTATAGTTTTGATGTTAATATTGGCATATGATAATATTTAGTTATATTTTGATCACCGGTTCCTGAAATAACAGATTATTTTGGATTTTTAAAAGATACAATTTGTGCATTTGTGCAACGGACACAGCTAAATGGACTCAGATTTTGATGTAATGCAAGATGATAGTTTCTTCTTAGCTTTAAACACGGAATGACAAAGTTATTAAAACTTCTTCACCTTTTGAGGCCTCCAAATGAATCTGAAATAATAATTTTCGGCATTCAAATATCTTTTTATCTCTGTTCAATACTTCAAGTTCTAAATTGTTCATTTTTAAATTTATGAAAATTTCCAATTATCAATCTTGTCAAATGAAGCTTCGATGTATTGAGATCTCTTATGCTTGTGTGTGTGTGAATAAGTAAATGTGGTTAAAGCGGAAATAAGAATATATGAAATTCGATAGCAAATGCATATAAACAACAACTGTAGCAGCAACTAAGTGTTATCACAATAAACTGGGAAACAAGAAAACTACAAAATTATATGTTTATTTTCTTTGCTTAACTTGTGGGTTAAATAAATTTCAAAATTCCCCAAAGCTTTACAGTTAAAGGGTTAATTTAACTTCAATACCAACAAACAGAAAAAATTGTAAACAAAATGATAAAAAGCAAAAGCAAAAAAAAAATAAAGTTCATTTTCAAATACATTTAATAAGCTTCCAGTTATGGCATTAACACTCACATCACACCCACACACACACACATTCATACACTTGAAATTTTTATTTTGGAACAATCTGTTTCATTTGGCTTTTAAGTTGCTGCTTCATTTATGTTTGTTGTTTTCCACTTTTTTCCATTTTTAGTTTTCATCTTAATTCTCACTCATTTAAAATGTCCTGCGAGGACAGTTTTGTATTTAATAAATGTGTTTTTATTTATTTCGTTTTGTTTTTATACCCTACACCACCGTGGGTGGTTTGGGGTATAATTCCTTTGTGATGATGTTTGTAAAAACCAGAAAAAATGGAATTTTATCCATCATAAACTGATTCTAAGTCAAGTTATTATGTTTCAGATACCTCCCACAGAAATGAACTTCCGGTATGAGGTTCATAAAATTCTTAAATATGCTTTAAACCGATGGCTAAATTATGCGAGTGTAGGTATATTGTTTTTCATAGGTCCCCTACAAACCCTCTTCCAAATATCACTTTGTAGGGCATAAATCTCACATAAACGCTGATATTGTAATAATAATTTGGCAAATTAAGATTAATATTAATAAACGTCGATGAGCAAAATTATCCAGAGGTCGGTCCATAATTTCATGTAGCTCCCATCTAATCCCTCACAAAAAAAAAAATCATTTTAAAATACATTCACGTATTTGTTAGTTTCGTTTACGTAATTGTTACTTTCACTTCAGAATAAATTACGAAATATTATTATACGAGGGTCATTCATTACTTTACGTACTTTTTATAACTGCTATTTTTTAACCAACATTGTAGTGTAAGGTATTACATAGTCCAGCTTGGCCGACTATAATATTCTTACTTGTTCCATCTTAATTTCATTTACACACAAAACCTCTTTTGGTCTTTTGGACATTTAAGCCATTTATTTTATTTATTCGTTAACGTGTTTAAGAGTGTGTGAGTTTGAGTTTCTTTTCTCGACGTGTAAGTTCATTTTCGGTTTTAATTATTTTTACACTTAAATAAATGTTGCTGTCATGTTCTATTATCCTTTTGTCCACATGACAAACGATGTCTGCGTCTTGCGTATTATTATTTAATACACACTCTTAGTGTAATTTTACACAGAAATCATTTATTTTATTTGTAGTTTTTTTCTTTCTTTCTTATATTATTAAATTTAATTGTTTTAAGTAAACTAAACAATAGACTTTTGTTCGCTTTTGTCAAACTGAGTCTTAAGAATGAAATATTTATGTCTGCTGTTTTTTTTTCATAAAAATTTCGGTTAAAATAACTTTTTTAAATCATTTAGTGGAATGTTTTAGTAAATGATTTATGTTTTGGGAAATTAATTAAAATTTTACTCATAATTTATATTTAATAAGAGTAGATGAGAGAATACTTCATCCATCAAAAAAGTGATTATATTCTACAACATCAGACTTGGTTAATAATGCCCATCCGTGCGTCTATCTGGCTGGCTGTCCATGTGAAACTTGGAAATAAAATGTAGGTCGTTGTTATAAAGATATATCGATAAAATTTTGACCTATGGACGCCGCCTATTTCAATTCGTTATAATGGGATCATTATTTCTCCGAGCTCCCATACAAATGTTCGTCTTTTTTAACGAAATATGATATTCCAAAGTTATGAACTAAAAATCGATGTACAAAATTTTATAAGATTCGGTCGATAAATTCGTCCAGCTCCCATATAACCTCCACAAAGAAAATAATTTTTAAACGAATAAATTTTACTTAAATGTTAAATGTCACAATAATTTACTGCACATTTAAGCATAAATCAAAATATCAAATTCTACGAGGGGTACTCATTAATTAACTGAAATGTATAATTAACATTTTGGTGTAGCATATCACATAGTCGGGTATGACTGCCGATAATAAATTTTATAAAAATTCAAAAATTTAAAATTTTCTCACAAAAAAAAAATTCCCAAATAAAATTTAAAATTCTGCTCTTCTGAAGCATTTAAAAAGCATCGGAGCATCTGATGACAGTGATTGCAGAGCATGAGGGGATCACATTGAAACGATAAACCACTTCCTATCTCATTTCATAGCCTTCACGACTCTGAGATTTCATAATTTTATGGATGACAACCAACTAAGAGAAGTGGACTGGAGGGTAATGAGGAAGTTCGTACATGATTCGGAATTCCACTGAGTATATGGTAAGAAACGCTTTTCCACACTGGTAGCGTACAACAAGCCGAATAGCGGCATAAACATGAGACCTCCAAATGGGATTGATCTCTCTTCAACCTAACATAACCTATAAGAACTATCTATCTGAGAATTCCTCTTTAATCAAATTATAATGAAATTCTGGACCAATAAAAACTTGTACTTTACGAAATCAATTGAAAACATGTTAAAGTGTAAAAGTCGGTCTAACACAACTATATAATACCCTACATCATGATCCAAGAACGAACTGACACTTTATGATTTTTACTTTATCTTTTTAAAACATTTTCATGTTACGCACTTTATTAGAGAATTAAAAAATGTAAGTTGATTTTCAGATGTGGGGGTTGCGTAAAGGCTATAAGTAATAATAGTGGATCCATCTAAGCAACATTTTGTTGGGTGTTTCATGGTTGAAAAAATTTAAACATTAGAAACATCACAACATTTACATATACAGTCAGCCAGACAGACAGATATCATGAAAGTGATCCGAATGGTTCCCTTAAATGATAGTTCCATCGTAAAAGTGTTTTGACAATTTAACTGTTTAATAGATAAATTAATTCAGGGGTGGCGATGAAATAGTTTGGTCTCTATTGGTGAGTAATGACTCTCTTGACACACTTTGTTTTCGAAGAACACAACTGGTTAGTAAGCTTAAGTATGTTTATATTTCTACAGATCTGGTTTACTGAAATATTCAAACTATTTTTCACGATTATGAAGATTCTGAACAAATTCTGAAATATTTAGTGTTTATATAACCGCTGTCTCGAATACGGATGTTTTTGGTATATCAAATAATGAAACCAATTTAGATATTGGAAATCCGATTGAACATATATTATAAAATTATATAAAAATGGCGGTCTATTGCATTAAAGTTCATTATATGACAATCTATAGTAAATACAAAAGTTAGAAAAAATTGGCTACCCAACAGCAATATGAAACGAGAATAAACGAGTTAATTGAGAATTAATAGTTAAGACTATAATTTATGAAGTTTAATAATAAAGTGACATATATCACTTATAAGATTAAATTCTTCTTTAAATAATCGAAAGAACTCAGTATTTCCAATTTCAGTGATTTGAAATTTAAGTTATATAACCTTAAATGTATATTTACCAATATTTCTTTAATACATTATTATAGACTTATGATAACTTAAACTCCAAGAAAAAATTTTTCTCATCTCTATTTTATTCTCATTCAAAGGAAAAATCTTATAGACGAAAGAATAAAGAAAAATGAGTGTTCGTTTACCACAAGGGTTATTGGCACAAATGTTATGTAATATTAAATGAATGTATTTATTTATTACAACTATAACTTTCTGATCGCCCTTTAGCTAAAAAATATCCCACATTTAGATAAAAAACTAAAGATGAGATATTTTTTGTTTGTTCTTATACTTCAATAAAATAAAAATAAAAGAGCCAACAAGACAACAATACAGCCTAAATAGAACGATAACGAAAATTGTAATTTAAGTAAATGTTTTTGTGTGTATGTGTGTTTTTGCTTTTATCACAATATATATATATATATATATATATATATATATATATATATATATATATATATATATATATATATATATATATATATATATATATATATATATATATATATATATATATATATATATATATATATATATATATATATATATATATATATATATATATATATATATATATATATATATATATATATATATATATATATATATATATATATATATATATATATATATATATATATTTATGTCTGAGAAACTATTTTTTGAGGGTTAATATAAAAAGATAAAATATAAATACAAATATATGTTTATTCGCACTTATACACAAACAAATTACAGTCCTGAACAAAAGTAATGGCACAGTAAGCATTTTATTTTTGTGCCATTAAAACCAAATTTTCGAAGAAAAAATTGTTAAGACTGAAACACTTAATAATTTTTTAAAATTTGCCGAACAAAAGTATTCGTACACTCAGTCGATGATATTCAACCATGAAAGGAAGTATGATATTTTTTCATTATATGCCGTTCTAATCGGTTTAAGTGACGATTAAAATTCAAAAGAAACTTTGTGAAACCAAAAATGAGCCCAAAACAAAAAGAAACTAGCGAATATGAGTGAAAAATAATACTGAAAATAGTACTGCAAGTCAAGTTTCCAAAGTTTGAATTGTACCGAACGACAGGAAGTTTTAACTTCCTGCGAAAGTAACCAAACTAAAGCCCAATACAGAACTTGAAAAATAAAATCTTCCCCCTGCCACTGTTAAATATGGTGAAGGTGGTATAATGGTGTGGGTTGTATGTCATCTGTAGATGTCGGTGTGCTGGTTTTTATAGATGGCATTATGGATAAAAACTCTTTTTAATATTTTGAAAGAAAAAGTGCGTAAAAAAAACATTCAATCCACAATGTGTCTCATGTGCTATCGCACCCACCACAGTCTACAGACCTCAATCCCATTGTGTATTTAAGGGAAAAACTGGACAGACGGGTCAAGCAGTGATCTATTGCAAATAAAAATGATCTTCAAAAGGCTTTAAAGAAAGAATGGATAAAAAGCGGGAATAAAGTTACATGATATTTAGTCCATGCAATACCAATTTGTTTGGTTTTTTGAAAAAAAAAAAAAAAAAAAAAAAAAAAAAAACAATTTGTGTTATGTACTACGTTGGTGAAAGTAATTCCGCACACATTTTTTATTCGTGTAAAAAGTTATTAAATGACAAAAATTGGGAATTAAGATGAATACACTTGCTGTGTCAGTAATTTTGTTCGGGACTGTATTCGTATAGTAAAGATTTGTTAAATATATTTTTAATACCTAAAAACAAAATTGTTATAAAAATAACTTTGATAAATTTGTTGTTTTTGTTTAATATAAATCTTTTTTAAGAAGTTTTTTTTTTTTTTTTTTTTTTTTTTGTAAAAAATCTTTTTTTTTTTAATAAATATTATATAAATATTTTAATAATAATAGTTACATATATTTCTCATTTTTTCCGCATCATATGTTACTACGGTAACATATGGGCAGAGTATAAAAAAACTAGAAGCAAAATCCTTATTTTCAAATGATCTCAATTTTTACTCTTCTTTGTGAAGATTAAAGTTTCTATTTTTATTTTTTGCCCGGAGCAAAATCGAACTTTCTTTATCGCTCTTCGCTTTAAAAATGTGATTCACTATTGTTGCAATAACAAAAACAACCCAGCGATAACTGTATCAAACGAAAGTCTTTTCGCCAAGAAAGAATTATCGGTTACAGCCGAACTGTTACGACAACAACATCTTAATATATGAGAACGTTTGTATATAAATGTTGTTAACATATAAACATCTCTTTTTTAGCTTAATAAAAAACATTTTTCACTGTTACATCCTACTTCAAAACAAATTTGTGCGAATTATTCATTTTAAAACTCCTTTTTAAATTTTTATTTTTTTTTTAAATTTCAGCTTTTTTTAGAATTAAACTCTTTTCAAAGAGCAATAAAAAAATAAAATTCTTTTTTAAAAATTCAAATCAAACTCTTTGAAAGATCCGATCTTACAAAGATTAATAAAAAGAGTAGAAAACCGTCTTGTGCATATAACTTAATATTAAAATTATAATGTTACTCATACGTTTTGTAGGTCGTTATTGGAGAAATTTTATTTTGCAACAAAAAATTTTACGAAATCAGCGAAAAATACCTCTTGTGTGGAGATCAATGATTTATGTGTTTGTGGCATAAATTTTACGCAACTAAAAGAAAATTTTCATTTTTTTGGGAGGAAAAACTTTTAAGTACCCTATAGATAAGGAGATAAGTGTGGGTACTATAAGAGTGATTATAAAATTAATATAATTGGGAAAAAGATTAATATTTTAGAGTGTAACTATTAACTATATCTCGATGGTCATGTAAGACCCCATAAAATATATTTATTATTCACAATTTTAGATTATATTTATGAACAGAAATTTGGAACATTTAAAAGTTATGGTGTACACCAGGATAATATAGGAAGAAATTGTAGTATCGTTTCAATTTGCTTTCCCCATTTGTATTTTACCTTATATAAAGAAAACGTAGACTAACAATTTTGTCCACAATAGAGAGAATTTAAAAATAGTGTTAAATAACGAAGAGCGTAAAAGTTTAGCCCGACTATAGACCCAAAATCCATTGTGACATAAATACTATTAAAAGTGATTTAAGAATATGGGAGTTTTATGACAGCTGTAGGATCTTCTCATTTTTTTTAGTATTTTCTGGTTGTACAAATCTCAAAAATAGGTCATATTAGCACAATATTAATATTTTTTGAGACTAAAGAACCTTAAAATGATTTGCGGAAGTTGCTCTGTTTGGGAGTTACAAAAAATATATTAAAATTTAATCGAAATATCTTTCAAATTCTGACAGATGGACGGACATGGTTCAAAATTTTGTCTGAGTAAAAGATGCGTAAAACACTCCACCTATGGTGGGGTTGAGTATAAAAGTCGGGTTTATAGGAAATATTGTTCAGATAGTCTGTTATGTGGAAGAACATTGTTGTTGCTCCTGATAGTAAGACAAAAATAGTGTTGTCCAAAAATTTATCCTCTTACAAAATATTACTTACGTGAAAAGTAAGAATTTAAAAGAATTGTAGTAAGAATTTCGTAATTTAATTACGTATTTAACATTTTATTAGAAATATGACGATTCTGCGTTTTATTGGAAACTACATGATTCTCTACAAATTCTTAAAATCATGTGAAAAAGGAAAATTCATAAAAAAATATTTTTCGAAAAACTAAAAAATTTTCTGAATTTCGATAATTCACAAGAAGTCCGATAAATTGATATGAATTTAAGAAGAAAAAAGAAAATCGACTACAGTTTTACATTTAAAATAATCGATTCTTATTTTTGTATATTTTTTGAAATTGTTTTTTTATTAAAAAAAAATGTTTTGAATCTTAGTTTTCCTTCGCAAATTGATTCCCAGAAATCATATTTCATCTTTAATGTTTTCCTTATATTTTTCGTTTTTATCAAAATTACGATTTTTACAAAAAAAAGTAATTATTAAACATATTTTTAAATAAAAATTAAGAAAAAGTAAAACAAATCAAATTTAAAAAAAAAAAAAAATTATTTAACTTAAAACTCTAATTCAACTTTTAATAAAAAGAAAAATTTAAATATTTAAAAAAATCTTATACTTGCTAAGCATTTTTATTTACGATAAAATTAAAATTTTCGGAAAAAATTCCAATTTTTATCAAAATTTAAAATTTTTATTAAAATTCATGTTTTTATTAAAATTAAATATTTCACTAAAAGTTTTGTTTTTTCTACTGAAAACTCAACATTATATTTAAAAGTAAAATTTTTAGATTTTTAATAAACAATTAAGTCCTTATTAAAATTATTGTCTTAAATTTAAATTTTTATTAAAAAAATTGGTCAAAATTTCAATTTAAAGTAAAGTTTTTCACAAAAAATTAAAATATTTAATAAAAATCTTTAAAATTTCTAATTTTATCTAAAAACTAAAAATTTTTCATCAAATTGAGACAAAGAAGTCAACTTTTTTTGAAAACTAATTTTTTGCTAAAAATTCTAATCTTTATTAAAAAATAAAATTTTCACTAAAATATAATTTTTACTAAAAATTCTAATTTTCGCCAAAAATTAAAACTTTTACAAAAATTTAAAAACACTGAATAGTCTAATTTTTATTAAAAATTCTATTTTTTCCTTACAAAAGTTTTTGATTACAATTTTTAATTAAAAAATAAAATTTTTCGCCAAAACCTCAAAATTAAGATAAAAAATTTTTACTAAAAATTATTGTTTTGTATCCGTATTTTCACTAAAAATTAAAATTTTTGCTAAAAATTCAAGTTTTCGCTTAAAATTTAAATGTTTACTAAATATTCATATGTTTACAAAGAAATCAAATTTTTTACTAAAAATTAAAATTTTCTCTAAAAATTAAAATTTTCACTAAAAATTCAAATTTTTCTTAAAAAATCGAATCTTTATTAAAAAATAAAATTTTTACTGAAATCCAATTTTTATTGAAAATTCAATTTTTCAAAAAGAATTTAACTTACAAAATCATAACTATCAAAATCACTAAAAAGTATAATTTTTATTAAAAATTTCAATTTTCAATTTATATTTTTTTATAAAAGTTTTTGATTACAATTTTTATTAAGAAACTGTTCAATAAAAATTAAAAGCTTTTTTAAAAATCATAATTTAGTGTAGTTCCACTTTAAAGCGAGTCTGATTCATATGAGTAATTTCCAATTGTTTTCCGACTAATAATATTAAAAAACTTACAAAAAACTTTGCATAAATCAGCAGAAAAATTTCAATTTTTTGAGGTATAAAAAACTTTTTTGTGGTTGGAAAAAAGTTTTTCTCCACAAAACCAACTTTTTATAAAAACAAGATAAAAAACCTAAAGGCAGGTGACATTTGGAGTTTGTTTTGAATTGATTTTATGAATTTTTACTTTATGGAAATATGAACAAAAATTTTATATATAAATTTCTTTCTTTTATAAAATTCACATAAAATTGTTGTTTTCAATTTATTTAGTTGTTTTATTGTAACTCCAACTCCAAAGGATTCTTTTATCCAACTATTTTCCTAATGTTTTCCTTTATTTACCATAATATAAATAATTTCTATTAAAATATCACACATCCTGTTTACAAAATACTTCTCCTTCCTTTGTGTCTTTTGTTGTTGTTGTTGCTGCTCTCTTTTAAGGAAATTGTTGTGATTATTTTCTTTTGTATATTTTTTCCTATTAGTTGTGAATAAAAATTCATTCACATAAATTTTCATGTATTTAACATAAATAATATTTTCTATTACATTTACTTTGATTCTTGTTGTTGTTGCCATTGTTAGTTATACCCTACACCAGCAAAGATGGCTGTGGAATAATGTGATTGTAATGATGTATGTTACATATAAGAAATGTTATTGGACTCACCCTAAAGTATACCGTTCGACTCTGCTTCACTTTCTCAGGACATTTAACGATGTCCCTCCTTCCGTCTGTCGTTCCGTCCGGCTGGCTGTCCATGTAAACACTGCCGAACGCAATTTTTGAAATATCCGAGATGAAATTTAAAGATTATTATTACTTTGACCCAAGGACAAAGTCTATTGAAATTGGTTATTTGTCAGAAATAAGTCTTATAATATCCTAAAACGATGGGAGCGTCAGCCATTGCTTCTCATAGGTCCCATACAAGCTTCCTTACAAATATCACTTTGAAGGGCAAAAATCCCAAATATAGATTGGTGTTGTTATAATAACAATTCACATTAAGATAAATATAAGCAAAAATCGATGTGTAGATTTATACGGGGGTCTGTCAATAATTTCATGTAGAGTCCATTTAATCCCCCAGAAAAAAATTTTTTAACACAGAAATTTCACATAAATGTTAGCGTCACAATGATGTTATAAAATTAAAGCTGAAATTCAAATTATACGAGGGTCGTTCATTACTTTTTCGTAACTACCATTTTTAACCAACAATGTGGTAGTTGGACTAGACTGACTATAAGGTTCTTACTTGCTCTTTTGTTGTTATTGTTATAGTTGTAACATAAGAAGTTGTCTATTGTTTGTTATGCATAATTATGTCATTTTATAACTGGATATGTTGTTGTCATTGTTGTTGTTGTTGTTGGGTTTTGTCAGTCTTAAGTAAGACATGAAGAGTGAATTTTTAGCTATACACATACAGATACGCGTATAAATGAGTACAACATACTGACGTAAGTATGTGAGTTCCTTCCGTTTAAAATGTTTGGAGGGAATGAATTAAAGCAGAGATGTAAATTGAGTATTTTGAAATGCAGAAAGTTTTATTATAGATAATTTAAATGGACCAAGAAATGCAAATGCTTAATTAGTCTATGAAAAGCCTTAAATACCTTTCACGTGCATTCTAAAGTTTTCCAAAAGGACTGAAGCTTTCTGAATGATCATTGAGTTCATTAATTTTTTTATCTCCTCAAAAAAATTAAAGCCAAAATTTAAGATTAACGAAATTCTGCGGGGAATGTTCTTCCCCTAACACTCATAAAGCTGTTTATTCTGTTCAACCGATTTTAATTTAAACAGGATTATAAGCTGACTTAAAATTTTATATGGTGATAACTTTAGTCTAAAGTCTGGTTAATAGTTTAGAAATAAACTCTAAGTTGATCTTTCAAGTCTACTTTATAGTTTGGTCTACACTATAATCTGTAGTCTAGTATAAGGTCTGGTCTAAAGCGTTATCAAAAGTTTTATTAAAGTTCTAGTGTAAAGTTTAAAGTTCAGTGAAAGTTTTTTCTTAATATATTAATTAAAGTTAAGTTCATAATTCAAAGCCCAACATAAAGTCTAAGTCTAGTTTAAAGTCTAGTCTGAAGACTTGATTAAAGTCATAGTCTAGTTTAAGATTTAGTCCTTAGTCTAGCCTTATATGTAATATAAAGGTTATTTAAAAATTTATTCAAAATTTCAGTCTAAAGTCTGGTCTAAAGTTTATTATAATATATAGTTTAAATTGTAGTGTAAGATCTAGGCTAAAGTCGAGCCTAAAATCTAGGCTAAAGTCCAGCCTAAAATCTAGGCTAAAGTCCAGCCAAAAATCTAGTCCAAATTCTAGTTAGACTATAGTCTATTTAAACCAAAATCTTATCTAACTTCTAATTTAAGATTTGGTTCAAAGTGTAGCCTAAAATCTAGAACAATGATTTGTTTGAATTCTAGTGTTAAATTTGATGCAAAGTCAAGGCTAAAATCTAGTGCAAAGTCTAATTTAAGTTCCAGTCTTAAGACTGGTCTAAAACTAAGTTTAAAGTCTCGGCAAAGTTCTAGTGTAAGCTTAAGTGCAGTTCCTATCTTAAGTCTGGTCTACAGTTTAATATAATGTTTAGTTTCAATTCCAGTGTAATGTTTAGTCCAAACGTTAAATTAAATTCAAAATTTAAACAAATTCATGTCTAAAATCTCAAACTTGTCTAAAGTTAACTATAAATATAGTTTAAAATTTAGTCAATAGTCCAGTTTTAAATGAAGTCGAAAGCTTGTTTAAACTTAATATACAGCCTAGTCTAAAGTCCAGTCGAAATTTTAATTAAAGGTCTGTTCTACAGTAGAGTCTTAAGTTTAGTCTAAAATTTAGCTTTAGGTCTAGTCTCATGGTTAAACTAAACTACGTAAAGATTCAGTTAAAAACTACTTCAAAGTCTAGTTTAAATTCCAGTCTGAAATCTGGTCTAAAGACTAGTTTCAATTCCAGTCTAAAGTGTAGTGCAAACTGTAATTCTATTTCAGTCTAAAATCCTAAAATTTTTTACTGGATTTATATAAGATTTAATATAAAGTCTTTGAGGACAGGATAGGGCATTGTAGCTTTAAATATGATCTTAAATTTGTCCTACAGTCTAGATAGTACTCTAAATTTAGTAGGAAATCTACTTTAAAGCAATTTTTGTGGCTCTGGTTATAAATTAGTAGATAACTCTACGGTCTAACTAACAAACTTCCAGCTTCAATCTTGAATTTTTCAATAGTATCAAAATTCGCAACCCTGTTTCATCATATGTGTTCATATTTATGTCAGTCAACTATTCAAGCATTATTGTAAAACATAAGCTACAATAACAACAATAGCAAGTAAATAATACAATTTAAAACAACAAACATACAGAGAATGACAAGAGACCAAAAAAAGAGGAGAGTTTGTCACTGTGACTTGAAATCATAAATCAAAAAAAACTCCAAGGAAGTTAAAATGACAGAAGTTACAAAACAACATAGCAAAACTAAAAAAAAAAAAAAAACTAAAAAAAAAAACAAAAACAAAACAATATTCAAATAAATATGAATTTGCCCTTTTTTCCTTGTTGTTTGTTTCTCTCTGAGATGGAGACAGAAAAGAAGTAAGAAAAACCGAAAGAATATTAAAATAATTTACATTTCTACATTTTTAATGAGAGTCTAACAAAAAAAACATAATAGAAAAATAGCAACAACATTTGAGTTTCCTTTTTGAGGACTCTCCATACAATTTATGCATAAAGTTGAAGGTCATGTTTAAAATGGCAGAAATGAAATATTAAAAAATTGCAAAAAAAAAAGAGCTCAACTAAATAAAATAGAAAATTAAAAACGAAAAGAAGGAGAAACAATAGAAAAGAACTGCTAAAAATGTGTAACAAAAGCCAGTGAACGCTACATAATTGTAAACAACATAAAGAGAAAATTATAAGAGTCATTAGGAAGGACTAAGGGTTAGAGGGAAGGATGGTAGGTTGGCGGTAATAAATGTTGTTCATTATGCAGAAAGAAAATAAAAATAATGCACTTACCCCACCACACACATATACATACATACATACATACATACATACATACATACATACATATATACATACATACAAAACAACGCATAATTTGTGTAATTTTACAAGTGGAATTAGCCCAGTTACATGCATCATGTTATGAAGGAAAATAAAAGGACTGACATTTGTTTTATGTTTGTACGAGAATGTTCATCTATTTGTTTTCCTTTTTCACACATTTTATACATTTTAATAAATTTGAAGTGGTTGTGAATGAAAGAAAGCAATAACAACTTTATTGCTGTAACCATCTTCATATGTGAGGAATTGCTCTTTTTTAGAATTAAAGTTAAATGGAGATAATAAGTTTGTTAGAGCTTAAGGATATAATTGTTGGTCATTTTTCAAATCAAAATTTTTGGACTTATTTTTTAAATTGTCCATGCAGTTTGGAATATATATCAGGGAAATATGCGACAGAATAATAATGACTTAAAGGCACAAAATGGAAGAATTTGATGGCCCATAAGTCTATTATATATGTGATCTATGGTGGACAACATAGAACTTCTCAAATTCATCAAATTTATTTAGCTCAGGACACGATTTCAGCAAGGACATTATATGGAAACTACTTTCCTAATTTTTTTAACCAGATGATTTTTTTGCAAATTTATCTCTGAGATCCATATTCAATCCACTCAATTAATTTCATAGGGAAATATGCGACATATTAACAATGACTTCAAGGGAGAAAAAAGAAGGATTCCATTATATATGTGATCTATGGTGGACAACATAGATTTTTTTCTTTTTTTCTTTAATGTAGTATAAAATCTAATATCTATTCTTAGTCCAATATGCTTCGTCGTGTCGTCTAAAGTCTAGTTTAAATTTAGATCGGAATTCTGACCTTTATAATCAAAGATTTTGTCTAAAGTCCTGTATAGTATAAAATCTTGTCAAATGATTAGCCTGACGTTCAATTTAAAAGATTTGGTTGGCTATAGTTTAGATTAACCAGACTAAACTCTAGTCAGAATTCTAGTTAAGGCTCCATAACTAAAATCTAATCAGAGTCTAGTTTAAAAGAATGGTCTAAACTTGAACCTTAATTTAAGTCTAAAGTATACTAAGATTTAGTCTAAAATCTTTATTCTAGCTAAAACATTTTGACTACAAAATACAATATAGTCCATTTTGTAGTCAAAGCTAAAATTAAGGATAAAGTTGTTTCAAAAATTTAGTCTAAAATTGAAATTAAAATCTCTTTAATTTCAGTTTAAAGTCCGATTTTAAAACTAGTCTAAGTACCGGTCTATTGTGGACTAATGTTTTCGTATTAAGTTCTTCTACCTAATCAATGATCTATTGCATTTTATAGTCATATATAAATCTGAAATTTATTCCAAAGTTTTAGATCAGAATTTTAACTAGAGTTTAATTTAAAGTCTTAAATATTCTGTTTTCATTTTAAAATATTCTCTTAAGTCTGCAGTTTAGTTATTATTTGGTCTTAAGCACTAAAGGACTTTAAAGCAAAATTTAGCTTAAGTTTAACCTAAATTGTGTTCTAAAGTGTTATCATAAAGTGTCATAAATGTCATACTTCTGGAATAATTTTTTTAATTTATAATAAATTTAGTTCTAAAGTCTGTCAAGTCTGATATTAATTCCAATGTTAAGTTGTGTCTGAATGTTAAGTCTAAGGTTCTTTCTTTGATTTAGTCCAAATGTTTGGTCTAAAGTCTAATTCTAAGTAAAGTCTTTAATTTGGTATAAAGTTTATATGAAGTCTATATACTAATGTAAAGTCTTGTTTTGTAGTTTAATCTAATTTTTAGTCTTAAAGCACTTTATAAAGTGCAGTCTTGTTTAGTTTAAAGTTTAGTCTAAATTTTAATACAAAATCTAAAACAAAATTCACTTTATAATCTTGTCTAAGGTTCAGTTTTGAATTCTGGTTTTAAGACTTGTTCTTAAAATCTAAATCTAAAGTTCATTTTGTAGTCTGAATCATAATGTTTGTCCCGAAGTTTAAGTATAAAGTCTAGTTTCAAGTAATTTATAGTCTTATCCAGATCTGAAGTTTGTTTTAAAAGGCATTTAAAACTAATTCAAAGTTTATTCTAAAGTATATTTTAAAGTTTCTTTTCATGTCTAATGTGAAGTCTACTTTAAAGTCTTCTGATTGAAGTCTAGTTAAGTCTCGAATAAAGTCTAATTTTAAGTATATTTTATTATGTTGTCAAAAGTCTCCAGTCTCTAGAGTTTTATCTAGAGTCTAAAAATTGTTATAAAAATCATTATAAAATATTGTCTGATGTCTTGTCTAATAAGCAGCAGAAATAGATGTCTATTATTATAATCTATTAAAGTTAGATTAAAAGTCTAGTAAAGAGTTTATTATCAACTAAGAAGTTTAGTGACGATTATAAGGACTATTCCAAGGTAAACTAAATACATAAATTTAATTTATTTAGCTAAAAGTGTGGTCTAACATCTAGTCGAAAGTCTAGTCTAAAAGCTATTTTAAAGCTGTGTAATAAATTTATATTTTACAGTCTAATAAATTCTGGTCTAAATTAAAGCAAAATTTTAGTACGAAACCTATCACAAAGATCTAGTTTGATGTTTGATATTACATAAATTCCATTTTAAAGTGAATGGTCTAGTTTATACTACAATCGTATAATCTAATCCAAAGCCTTGTTTAATTATTTCCAATATCCTTTTATTTTACAAAAATGCGAATAATTTTCTTCTTAAGTTTGTGTTGTTACTGATTTTCTGATGCCTTCATAATATCGG
>PYHX02000495.1:27750476-27783580 GCA_004302925.2 Cochliomyia hominivorax
TCAATTTAAATGATTCTGGTTGGCTATAGTTAAGATTAACCAGACTAAACTCTAGTCAGATTCTAGTTAAGGCTCCATAACTAAAATCTAATCAGAGTCTAGTTTAAAGAATGGTCTAAACTTGAACCTTAATTTAAGTCTAAAGTATACTAAGATTTAGTCTAAAATCTTTATTCTAGCTAAAACATTTTGACTACAAAATACAATATAGTCCATTTTGTAGTCAAAGCTAAAATTAAGGATAAAGTTGTTTTCAAAATTTAGTCTAAAATTGAAATTAAAATCTCTTTTAATTTCAGTTTAAAGTCCGATTTTAAAAACTAGTCTAAGTACCGGTCTATTGTGGACTAATGTTTCGTATTAAGTTCTTCTACCTAATCAATGATCTATTGCATTTTATAGTCATATATAAATCTGAAATTTATTCCAAAGTTTTAGATCAGAATTTTAACTAGAGTTTAATTTAAAGTCTTAAATATTCTGTTTTCATTTTAAAAATATTCTCTTAAGTCTGCAGTTTAGTTATTATTTCGGTCTTAAGCACTAAAGGACTTTAAAAGCAAAATTTAGCTTAGTTTAACCTAAATTGTGTTCTAAAGTGTTATCATAAAGTGTCATAAATGTCCATACTTCTGGAATAATTTTTTTTAATTTATAATAAATTTAGTCTAAAGGTCTGTCAAGTCTGATATTAATTCCAATGTTAAGTTGTGTCTGAATGTTAAGTCTAAGTTCTTTCTTTGATTTAGTCCAAATGTTTGGTCTAAAGTCTAATTCTAAGTAAAGTCTTTAATTTGGTATAAAGTTTTATATGAAGTCTATATACTAATGTAAAGTCTTGTTTTGTAGTTTAATCTAATTTTTAGTCTTAAAGCACTTTTATAAGTGCAGTCTAATGTTTAGTTTAAAGTTTAGTCTAAATTTTAATACAAAATCTAAAACAAAATTCACTTTATAATCTTGTCTAAGGTTCAGTTTTGAATTCTGGTTTTAAGACTTGTCTTAAAATCTAATCTAAAGTTCATTTGTAGTCTGAATCATAATGTTTGTCCCGAAGTTAAGTATAAAGTCTAGTTTCAAGTAATTTATAGTCTTATCCAGATCTGAAGTTTGTTTAAAAGGCATTTAAAACTAATTCAAAGTTTATTCTAAAGTATATTTTAAAGTTTCTTTTCATGTCTAATGTGAAGTCTACTTTAAAGTCTTCTGATTGAAGTCTAGTTAAAAGTCTCGAATAAAGTCTAATTTTAAGTATATTTTATTATGTTGTCAAAAGTCTCCAGTCTCTAGAGTTTTATCTAGAGTCTAAAAAATTGTTATAAAAAATCATTATAAAATATTGTCTGATGTCTTGTCTAATAAGCAGCAGAAAATGAGGTCTTAATTATAATCTATTAAAGTTAGATTAAAAGTCTAGTAAAGAGTTTAATATCAACTAAGAAGTTTAGTGACGATTATAAGGACTATTCCAAGGTAAACTAAATAACATAATAATTTAATTTATTTAGCTAAAAGTGTGGTCTAACATCTAGTCGAAAGTCTAGTCTAAAAGCTATTTTAAAGTGTAGTATAAATTTTATTTTACAGTCTAATATAAATTCTGGTCTAAATTAAAGCAAAATTTTAGTACGAAACCTATCACAAAATCTAGTTTGATGTTTGATATTACATAAATTCCATTTTAAAGTGAATGGTCTAGTTTATACTACAATCGATATAATCTAATCCAAAGCCTTGTTTAATTATTTCCAATATCACTTTTATTTTACTAAAATGCGAATAATTTTCTTCTTAAGTTTGTGTGTGTTACTGATTTTCTGATGCCTTCATAATATCGGAATTTAATTTTTATCATGGTTTCTCTCAATAAACCATTTTATAGATTTATCCATTATATTCATCACCTGTTTTAACAAATTTCAAATTTATATCAATAAATTTTCACCTTAAAGTATCAATTTAATATCGTATTGCTTAAATGAAGGTATATAATCGTACGTGATTGTTGCTCTTTCCTTTTAAGTTCTTGCTAAAATAGAAACGTGACTTGACCATCACCCACCTTTTTGTGCCAACCACCATCACCATCACCTAACTAAAAAGGCAATAAAACCAGACGAGACCATTCTGTTACAACAAACGGATGAATTTGTTATAATTTATTGAATATAAAACAATTTGATTTTTGATTTGTAATCGAGCGATCTGTATGTCGATATATCGATGATAGAAAATGGAAATACGTGTGAATTGTAAATTATGAAAAAAGAAGGGAAGAAGAGACGTGTTTAAAAAGTTTAAGGAATTTGGAAATATTTTTTTCTACAAAAATTGCAATTGTGTCACGAATAAAATGTAAATTTAAAGTCTAGACAAGAAGGGGAAAATACGGAAAGCAATGGGGATTATCAAATTGTGCTATAAATAGCAATTGCTATAAATATATATTTAAATTTATATTTCATTTCCTAGAATTGTTAAAAATGCATATTATTACAATAAAAATAAAAAATTTATAGCAAAAGTAAGCAGAAGTTAATAAATATGCAAGTTATACAGTCATTTTTTGTTCATAATTTAGTAACTTAACTAATTTGCATGGCAACACATTCGTTTGTTGCATATAAAAACCAGAATAAATTTCATCATCCATCATCTGCCCATAACAGATTCAGATACAAGACCACACACTTACTAACACTCATACGCATTTGGTACTGGAAGAATGTTTCGGATTTTGATTCTCGTAAAGAGAGAGAGTTAGAGAGAATATAAAATGATAAATTATGCAACAAGATTGTACTTCAAAAAGGAAGTAATAGGCAACAGCTTTTGAATGAGGAAAATTATATGCAAAAATCCACGAAAATAAGCTGCAGCATAACTGATTTATTTAAGCATAAATTAACATGAATTTTAATTAGATTCAGTCATTGACTGACTCTCTGACTAACTGTGTTAGTCAAGAATATTTAATTCATATTTTATTTTTTTGAAAAAGAAGTTTTTTTTTTTTTTGTGGAAGTTGCGTTTTTTCAGCAGTAACCAAAGAAAATATGCTTCATAAGCATAATTATACATGATTACCGATGTGTTAAAGGGAAATTATATGAAATGTGTATATGTGGATTCATATCTATAGTTTTTGTACATTATTAGGTGGATCATGTAAAAAAGTTGTTTCACATTTTTACTTGCGTTTTTATATTCAAGTTCTTAAAGACTAGTTTTAAGACTAGTCCATGTCCAGTTTAAAGTTTAAACTGAAATCCAGTCTTCTATTATAAACTTGTAAAAATTCTTGTCTGAATTTTAGCCTAAATTCGAGTTATACATCTTGTCTAAATCTTCTCTAAGGCCATTTCTTAACTCAAAAAAAGTTTTTTTTTCTAAATAAAATTTAGTCTAAAAGTATAATTTTGTTTATAGTTAAAAGCCCAGTCTTACATCTAATCTAAAGTTTAGCCTTAAATCAAGTTGGAAGTTTAGTCTCGTCATAATTTCCTAAAGTATGATTTTAAGTCTAGTGCAAAGTTCGATCTAAAGTCTAATTTTAGTTTTCGTTTAGTTACATTCTTAATTCATAAATTCAATAGTCTGAATTATGGTCTAAAGTAGAGTTATAAATCTAGTCTAAACTTTACTCTAAGGTATTTTTCTAAACTCCAGACTAAAGTATTTCATAAATAATTTATTATTTAAAAGAAGTCCGAATTGTATTCTTAAGTCCAATCTAGCCTAACGTTGGAAGTCGAGTATAATCGTAAATTTGGTCCAAAGTCAAATGCCATTTTTTCTCTAAAGTTAAGCCTAAAGTTTTTTCCTAGTCTGGTTTTGAATCTAAAACTTGCTTTTATTCTAGTTTAAATGTTGTCGTAGGTTTAGCCTAAACTCTAACCATAAATCTAGTCTAAATTCTACTCGAACGTCTAGAGTTTAGTTTAAATTTAATCTAAAATCTATTCTAAATTCTTGTTCAAAGTCCTTTTAAAGTCTACTCGAAGAATTAGTCTAAAGTTGAGTTTAAATTCTAGTCTAAGATTTAATTTAAAATCCAGCCAAAATTTGTATTCTAGTCTAAGGTTTAGTTTAAGGTCTTATTTTAATACCAAAGATTAATCAAATGTAGAGTTAAAATTTGGTCTAAAGTTTGATCTGATGTTTAGTATAAATCCTAGTCTTACATCTGGTCTAAAATTGTTTCAATACCAAAGATTAATCAAATGTACAGTTTAAATTTGGTCTAAAGTTTGATCTGAAGTTCAGTATAAATTCTAGTCTTAACTCTGGTCTAAAATTTAGTCTTTAGTTTACTTTTTTTTTTAATTTTAGTCTAATTCTTTTATAAAATCTACCATGAAATTTAATCTCTTTTAAATTCTTAAAGTCACCTCTAAAATAGTCTAAAATTTATTCTAAAGTATAGTTTAAATTTGAGTTTGGAGTTTAATCTACGATTTAAACTAAAGTTAACCTTATGTTAACTTTGAAGTGGAGCCTAAGGTACAGTATAAAGTGCATTATAAATACTGGTTGTAAGTTTACCAAAATTTTGTTTAATGATTAATCAAATGTGAAGTGTATATTAAAGTCTTATTCATAATCTAGTCTAATATACTCTAGTGTATATTTCGGTCAATATAATGTAAAAGAGTTTTTTCAGTTTTTCTTTAAAATTGCCAAAATCTTTGTATTTATAGTTTTTATATCTCCAACTCTTTTAACTTTCTATTCTTAAAATTACTAAAAACAAATTATTTTCTGAATAGAATCAAAACAGATAATTTCTTCCAACACATACTCAAATATTTACATACGTGTTGTCTTTTCTCATATAAAATTCATTAAAAACCACGTAATTTATTTAATCTAAACTCTTCAAATCCGCTAATACCTCCAATACGAGTAACTATTGGAGTAACTTTTCTAAATTTTAGTTTTTAAGTCAGTGGTTTATTGTTTTTTTTCTTTTTAAGAAAAAATCATTTAAAATAAAATCTAATATTTTAGAAAATCCCCACTATGATGGCATTAGGACAGCTTAGCATATGATAAGACACATCCCTCACTTATCACAAAAAGCACGTGTATGAAACAAAATGTAATTCGTTCAAACGACAAATATTTACAACGCAGACGTTTCAACATTCAAGAGAAAAAACAAGGGAAATTAAAAGAATAAAAGTAAATTAAAGAGAAAATAACATTACAGGAAATACGGTAGTAAAGGAATTAGAGAGAGTGTGGTGTATAGGAAAATACAGGGATTTTTTGTGAACTTATAAAAAGGGAAATTTTTTTAGAAGAAAGAAAGTGGAAAATTGTATTCTAATAGTTGAAGAGAACATATTTAGAAGAGTGAAGGGTTTTCAGAAATAAAGAGTAAAACTATTTCCTTTTGGGATTTAAATTTATTACGGTTTTACTCTGAGAGTATTCAAAAAACAGCTGATAAAGTAGTTTTTTTTTGTTTTGTAAAGAGTTCAAAGTATTTCGCTGTCGGTTTTTGAAAGAGGTTATGAGTTTTTTGGAGTTTTTGTTTTATCATAGAAATTAGGAAATATTTTAGTCGAAACAATGGTATTGCACAAGGTAAGTGGGATTTGAAAAGTAACGGTATTTTGTTTTTAAAATTGTTCGAATGTAGAAAAATTTGTCATTAATTTTGAAAAATACTGGAAAAATTATAATTATTTTAAATCAATTAAATTTAGTTTATTTAAACTTTATTTAGTATTGTTTAGTAAAAATTCATTTATCGCTCATTTGCTGCAAGATAGTCATAACTCAAAATTTTACTTTTAAAGAGACAGGAACATACATCTTGGAATTTATTAACGAAAACTTAAACATAAATATATCATTAGAATACTGTGGTGTAAACAGCACATTAAGCAGTGTACAAGTGCGTAGTTTAAACTACACAGTTTATGTCTCATATTTCTAGATAAAATCAATGAATTATTTAATTGTTATAATAAATTTTTGCCGCCATCCTTCCAGATATAGTTAACAACCAATTATTATAATTTAAATTTTTTGAGTTATGACGACCTTGCAGCTAACGAGCGAAATGCGATTTTATTGAAAATATTTATATATTCAAAGAAATTTTAATATTTACTTAAAAATGCTAAGTATTATGTACATTCTTAAAATTCTTCAATATGCCTTAAGCCAACTGGAAACTTTTTAGAAATTTAAATAATTTTTTGTATTCTGGCATTTTTTGGAAAATTTATAAAATTCAACATATATTTGCTATCAGACAAATAGGCAAACTTGACCCAACAGTTTTACCTAAATATTTTCAAATTTTAAAATAAAAATTATATAAAATTAAGAAGAAATATGCAGATCCTATTAAAACTTGCTCCATCCCATGTTATTTAGATGTAAACTGTTCTGTTAATGAAATTGTAGTCTGTTAAGTAACATCATAAGAGTATAAGTTTCCTCATTTAAGAGTACGATCAACAGAACTGCAGAATACATTTTAGGTTTTTGTTCATTTATATATAAATGTTTCTTATATTTGTATTATTTTCGATAGAATTTGAATATGTATTTGTTTTGTTTTTAGATGCCTTTATGACAAAGAATGAATTCTTTTAAAATCTTGAAAATTAAAAAAAAAAAATAAAAAAGTTTAAATTCCTGCGATTAGTGAAATTTTCAATTTCAGTAGTGATGGCCACTCTGTAGAAAACAGAGGAAAGTACTTAGTAAAGCAAATTTAATGAGCTCGAATCTATATTAATGTAAACCCGCCAACAGTGGGCAGACGGACATAAAAAATTAAAATAAAAAATCGAAAATGCAATTTTTAATGAAACATTTAACTGAAAAATACTTTTTTTTACAGAATTACATTTTTATAAAAATATGCAATATTTGTGAAATATGTAATTTTTGTAGAGAATAAAATTTGAAAAATTATTTAATTTAAAGTAAAAATTGTAAATTGCAATTTATTAAAAAAATATATTTTTTAAATTAACTTTTAAGTGCAACTTAAGTGAACAGTAAAATTTTTAATTAAATGTGTTTTTTGCCCTTTCTTGTGAAGAATGATTTTTATTGAAAATAAAATTTTTATTGAAAAATGCACTTTATCTCAATTGAAAAATGCGGATTAAATTTAAAAATTTTGTTTTTATAAAAAAATGCAATTTTTATTGAAAAATGAAATATTTATTGAGAAATGGAATTTTCATTGAAAAATTAGATTTTTAATTAAAAATGTGATTTTCATTAAAAATATGCAATATTTATAGAGAAATAAAATTTGTATCAAAAAAGCATGTTTTTTTCAAAATAAATTTTTATAGAAAAATTCAATTTCTGTTCAAAGTGATTTTTTTTGGTGAAATTCCAATTTACATTTAAAGTGCATTTTTTTGTAAAGAAAGTAAATTTTTATGAATTCACTTTTTGTGAAATAATAAATTATTAATGAAATTTAATTTTTTAAGAAAAATTTTGTTTTTTTAATAAAATTTTATGTGAAAAAAAATGAAAATTCAATTTTAGGGGAAAAAATCATATTTTCAGTTAAAATGCAATATTTTGTGAACACTTTTCTGTTAAAATATAATGTAAAAAATGCAATTTTTGGTGTTGAATTTTTTAAAATTAAAATTTTTAGCATGAAATATTTTTTCGCAAAAAAGTAATTTTTTAATTGAAACCAAATTTTTTTTATTAAAATTCGATGTTTTTAAATGTAAAATTAGAGTTTTTGCGATTTTTGATAAAAAAAAAACTGTTTTATTCTTCGAATAGTGAGTTAAGCTCACTGTAAATATACCTTTAGAAGCACAATATAAATTAAATATTCTAATCTGAATCCTTACAAATATGTTACTTTTATTTTTTCCAATTCTAATTCTAAACTCTTTAAAATCTCTGATTCATATTTGCAATATATATAAACTCCAGATATGCATACATACCATATATTTCGATACATAAAATGTATTTCTTGCTGTTGTTGCATTGTATTGTCTACATGTGTGTGTATTACTATTTTTTGTAATAGAAAATTCATTGATATAATGCAACAAGGAGCAATTGTATGCAAGAAGTTTAGTTTTTCTTCCACGTTTTTATTTTCAGCAGACTAAAACTAGTTATTTCTGGTAGTAATAGTTTTCTAGAAACTATTACAAATATGCCATAGTTATTTTCAATTTTTTCCTACTACACACACATCAACACACACAAAAATTACAAAAAAAAATAGAAAAACACTAGAGGGTGTTTTTTCCTTCATGCAATTTTATATTACACACACAGACACACATACAAACATGAACATTGACTTATACATATAAGTTAAAAAAGAAAATTGTAAATGTTTTTCTTTATATTTCCTATAGATTTCATTACATTTTGTTGCTTTATAAGGAGTGAGACTGAAAAATTCTTAACATACATATATACTAATAAAAAAGAAACCACTAAATTGAAAATTTTCTTAATTTATTGAAATTATTATTACAATTTACAAAATAAAAAAATTATCGTTTTAGTCATTAGTATTGCAATTTTGAATCTTTTTCGGAAATCATTCCCTTAACGTCTTTATAGAGCCTTCTGCCATTTTACTTATACAGGTAATCCATCTCCGTTTAAAATCTATCACACTTTTGGATATATATTTTGTGCTTTTCAATTCTTTTTTGGCAAAAGCCGAGCATCTCACCATTGGCCTTAGCCTCGGCAGTTTGGAGGATTTGTCTTCCTTGAGGCTTGTTTGACAGAATGCCAAGTAATTCCGGAAATAAGTGGACATATTATGAAGTCTTTTTAATAGAAAACATTTAGACTTTATTGACTCAAAACTCTTATTCAACATTCCTTCGTGTATGAGTAATATAAAATTTAGAACAGACAATTGCAAATATCTGCCGGTAACGTCATCAAGTCATCAAGAATATTTTTTTAATTCCGTATTATTTGTTTTGGTCTCTAAATTTTTAGCAGCGTTCCTGTTAGAAACTTTTTAAACCTTGTATGACGTTAACGCTAATCGTCACGTACCAAATAGTCCCAGCACTAAGCTAACCGGACTGCTTTCCAACTGGTTTTGTTAAGAGCTTTTTTTGAAAATGCTTTGTATTTTTTAGGTTTGAAAAACATCATCCTTCTACATGAAGGTTTTCTATTAAAAAACAAAATTTCCCGGTTCAGTTTAATAACATTTGCATTATTGCAGATCATGGAATGTTTGGCAGAATTTTTTATTTAACAATTTTAGTACGCATTTTATTCTGGTCACTCATTTTAATTAGATTTATAATACATTCAATTGTTGGACATTTGAACATAATAAACGAATAAAAATTTTTTATGAAAAATTTGTGTTAAGAATTTTTTGATTTCACTACTTATTTTTTCTTGTTAGAGAGTGCATAAAATTCAAGAGGAGGCGGAGGGAAAATTATATAAAAATATTGAGAATAAGAAAAAATATATATAAATTTTATTTTGTTTTAAATTTATTGATCAATGTCTATGACTTTAATCCTATAAAATGTGTCTGTAAAAAGTATTAAAACAATTAATAAAATAAAATTCAAACATTTTGCACTCAAACACTTCTATACACTTAACACACACACTCACTTATACAAGCATACAGATGCATTTTCTTTATTCAATGTTAAATGTAATAATAAATATATATTTGTTTGTATATATTGAGATATTGAAGAAAAGATTCTGGAACTTTTATGCATTTTTTTTGGTAAATGAAAAAATAAATTTTACTTTTTATTGTAAATTTTCTTCGTTTTAGCTTTTTTCTGTTTTAAATCTCAATAATGATAAGTGATGAAGAAGATAAATATTAAAAGAATTTTATGTAGTAAAATGATGGAAATAATTATTTTATATAGATTATTTTAATTTGTATAGATTTTTTTATCTCTTATTTATATTGCAGCTTCTTCTTCTCTACTTTATATGCAGACATTTTGATATATTGATTAGGTTTTATATGTATGTGTGAAATGTAATAAAATTTAATGTATTTATAAATATTTATAAATTAAATGTTTTTATAAATCGACTCAGAATCACTTTGAGAGTCGATCTAACGATGTCCGTCCGTCTGTCTATCTAGCTGGCTGATTGTCCATGTAAACCTTGTGAACAAGATAACTTGATCAAACTTGGCACGTGTCATTATTTTGGCCCAAGGACAATGCTTATTGAAATTGGTGATGTTAAGTTCATTAATTCATTTTGCCCCTATAAAAATGTTAACCAACATTGTGGTGGCTATGACATAGATTACATTGCCCGAGATGGTAGTCTATCTCCATTTAAAATTTACCATATTTTTTGTGGTCTTTAAGTCTCTTTTAACAAGAGCCCAATATCTCTCCACTGGCCTTAGCTGCTGTGTGGAGGATTTGCCTCTCTTGGTAAGAATATTACATTATTGTTTTTGTGCCACTCAAGGTCTTATTTACCATAGTGACAGGATGCCAAGTCTAGTATTATGAGGTCTTATAAATGGAAACAGCCGTTTTGCTTAACATTCCATTATGTAAAATATGGTTTTTGTAGTGCCCATTTGTTTCCAATGATTGACTTTTTTCGCCAACTGCTATTGGCTCCTTAACTTTTCTTCAACATTCCTTCAATTATCAGCAATATAAACTTTTTGACGAGAAAGTTGCGAAAAATCTACCAGAATATAGATTTCGTCATCCATTATACAGCAAGAATATTTTTTTTCGAAAACTTGTTTGGTCTTAAAATCCTAAGCAGCATTCTTGTCGGGATCCTTTCAACCGATCTGCTTTCCTACCTGTTTTATATCAATGGAAAAGTTCTCCCATTACAGTTTAATAAAAAGTTTGACGACAGACCTTTGAATGTTTGGCTAACTTTCTGTAGGACCAATTAAGTTTCCTTGAAAATTTTTTCGGCCACTCATTTTAATCAGATTAACAGTAAATTCATTTGTTTGATATTAAAACTTTTTCACAAGTGTAAGAAAAACTGACTGCTATGAAACGTGTACCGCAGCATTTTCTTGCTTTATAATTTTTTCATCCATAAAAGAGAGAAGTGCATCTTCCAACTGCAGAAAATGCTGCCCAAATCACACCGTCTGATATTAAATCGTGGAAATAACATGAGTATGAGTGAAAACGGTTCAAAATTATTTTACATTCGTTAGAGAAAATTACATTTTCCCATTCTGACTATTTTATATTTTCTTGTGGGAATTTTTGACGATTTTCTTTATGACGTTTTTTTTAGCATTTTATGTTTTCATTTCTTCGTAGATTGTAAGTAACGTTTTTTGAAGTCTAAATAATATTTATTTTGTTCTATATGTGTGTAGAATTCAATTTGTTTCTCTATTTGGACACCCTTGGTCATGAAAAAATTTAATTTGGGTCTTTTCTTGATCGGATAAAATATGTTCTTTGGGCATTTTGAAACTGCATGAAATTCATCTTTTAAGTTGTAAAATTCTGCGACTGGAAATAGAAATTTGTAATATCTTATTTTTGTTATTTTTTTCACGTCTGCGGTTATTGAAATATTTCACATGAAATAACACCAAGAACATTTGATCGCATCAATAAGGCTGACAACAAGACCTAGAACAAGTATAAATGCTGTCTAAATTCGACTATGCCGAATCTTAAAAACCCTCCACCACAATTGCGTATGAAGTCTATACATT
Source organism: Cochliomyia hominivorax (assembly GCA_004302925.2). Taxonomy (NCBI): domain Eukaryota; kingdom Metazoa; phylum Arthropoda; class Insecta; order Diptera; family Calliphoridae; genus Cochliomyia; species Cochliomyia hominivorax. The sequence continues at coordinate 27,762,190 of PYHX02000495.1, forward strand.
ATGTTTTGTTCATATAATTTAAGTACAGACACATTCACATATGCACTCACGAATGCATAGAATACATGAACGATTTTCGTAAATATAACACAGAAACCTCAATGAGTCATAAAATTAAGTATATTTTTGGTTATAACTGTTTTTTATTGAACCGATTTGATTTGATGAAAGGTTATATATACATTCTGTAGTCTTACATAATTTCTTCTTAACATCACACGGAATGACACAGTTTATATCTCCCCTTCACTACTTGTAACGGTGGAGGTAATAAAAATCAAGTTTACTTTAAGAAAAGTACCGTTAGGTTGCCTCTCATTAAAAAATTTCCCTTTTACATTTGGTTGAGAACAACAAAGATAACACAAAAATAGAAAAAAATGCATTTATAGGAATATGCATCAGTAAATAGAATGAGTTGGTAACTTGAAGTAAATACTGTTACAATTTCAGTTCTTTTCTATTCAAAAGTCGCTTATCTGGCCATTTCACCTCCGTTTGTTGAAATTGAAATTAAAATCGTTGTTATTTGAAACTGTTACATTCATGATGACATCTGTCAACTTTTTGAATCATTTGTTTTTTATTCATTTCATTCATCCATTCATTGTGCATCCTTTCATCACGATTACTTGTTTTTTAATTTCTAAACAAAAACCACATACCGAATTTGTACAGATTTTTTCTACTCTTGTTTTTTCTCCAACGACTAAAATTTTATCATTTTTCCAAAACACGATAGTGAGAGAGGAAAAAAATTCCTAAATAACAATTTTTTTAGTTTCATAAAAAATTGAAAAATTTTTTCTTTAAGCTTAAAATTAGGGTTTTTTTGTTTGTGTTGTTATTGTTGTTATTCAGTTTTTTGTGAGTGTTTTTTAGTAGTTTTAGTCTCTTGGTACTTGTAGCGGAAGTAAGTCTAATGATGTCTGGTGTTAGAGGATGTAGGGAGTCCAGTCTGTATTTAAGTAATGGTCACTTAGCGGTTATTTCGTTTATGTTTTCCTATTTTGTGTTTTTTGTGTCTTTTTTACAGATGAAACAATTTTATTTACGAGGTTTTGTAAAGGAAAGTATTTAGAGTTTAAAAAGTTTGAGGGAAAAAAGAATAAAACCTGACCACATTAGAGCAGTCATTTAAAGATAAAACGGTGAAAAGCATTAGAAAAAAACTAGTAAGAGGTGGGATCGAAAAACTCTTAACATGTGTTTTTCATTAAAATTTTTAATTTATGTTTTATTTGATTTTTTTTGTTCAAGTTAACTTTGTTAATCGTGTCAGTTATTATGTCAAATGTTAAAGAAACGAATACCAACAAAAATGGGTACTAAAATTATTAATATTTTTAACAAAACACAATTTGGTCCTTCAAAATGTCAAACATGCATTCAAAGGTCTGTCACCCAGTATCGAGAGAACTTTTTTGTTGATAGTAAATATGGTTCAGGTAGTAGGAATGGTCCACATTATGTCTTAAGCCAAAAACTATAAAGCATTCTCCTAAGAGCTCCCAAAACATCCGTTAGGAAAGCAGCCCTGTTAGTTCAATGCTCGTACTTTTTGGTTAACTTTTTGTACCAAATAGTACGAGCACCGAACTAACAGTTAATGCGGGTTTAAAAAAAATATAAGGCATGAACGTAGGAAAAAATGTTCTTGTTGCATAATGGACAACGTTACATATATTCTGACAGATTTTCGCAACTTCCTGGTCAAACATTATATGTTGCTAACGATTGTTAAACGAGAAGTTTAGGACCAATACAAGTCAAATTTTCCCAGAAAAGTTCTTAGTATGGCAAGTAGTAGGGAATTGGGACAAAAGAAGTCAATCATTTGTTACAACGGGTATCAAGGAATGTTTACAAGATTGTACCAAGAGAGGCAAATCCTTCAAAATGCCCGGGGATAATTCCTATGGGGAGATATTTGGCTGTTGTTAAAAAAGCATAGAAAGGCACAAAAAAGATGTCAAAATGTGTAAAGATAGACAAACTGTTCGAGAAAAGTGACACCAAGTACTATGAAAAGGTTAATTGATGTGTTTCCAAAAAATTGTTCAAAATTCACATCACTAGTGTTTTGGAAATTGTAAGAATAATTTCTATCAAATGTAAAAAAGTAAACTGTAACTTAAGTGGTTTTGTTTTTATTAACAGGTATGCATGTTAAGAATTTTTCGATCCCACTCCTTAGATGCAAAAAAAAAACTTTTGCACTTGGGTGAAAATATTTATATTTTTATAAAATATTTTTCAATTTTTTAATTATTTAAATTTTTGATTATATTAATTGAAGAAAATTTGTAATTTTTTAAAATTTTTACAGCAAAATTATAATTTTTTAAAAATATTAAATATTAAATTTGAAATTCTTTTTTTATTACTTCTTTTTTTCCAAAATTCAACCAAACCCTCTAACGTGACCCAAATTTTCCAAATTGTTTTTAAACAATTTTATTTATTTAGTTTTCCTTTTCATTCCAATTTTTCCTCTGTTTTTTTAAACATACAATTTTGTAAATTGTTTGTTAGTTTGTATGTGTTTGTTTTTATTTCTTAACCTTTTTTTTCTCTAAAGTTAGCCACCATTTAATGGTCTTTTAGCACTAACAATCTCATGACCAATTCTAACGAAAATATAAAAAAAAAATCTGAAAAAAAACGCAATGACAAGGTTGCATAGATTCACACATGAAACTATTTCCGGTCTTTATTATGTTTTTTAAAAACATTTTCTGTTTTTCATTTTGTTCGACGCTTAAAGGTCACGTAAATATTTACTTTATAAAGCAAAAAAATAAAGGAAAATAAGGAATGAAGTGAAAAAAATGAAACAAGGAAACGGCTTAAAATAAATATGAAATAAAAATCAATATAAAACATATACACACATGTATGTTAGTATTTTTTATATGTATGTAATATGAAGTAAATAAAAATATGATCAAAAATATATATTCAATAAAGTATTTTTTTCTTTATAATAAAGTTATTGTCAATATGACGCATTTATTGTCACACACACACACACATTTAAACACCAACACCAAGTAATAAAATCATGTATTTATATGTGTGATTTTACTTTATTTCATACACTCCCATTTCTGCTTGATTTAACATCTGTCTACTCTCTCTTAACATTAAATGCATAAAAGTGATGGAAAATTTGTACCCGGGAAAGTACCAAATATAGTGAAATTATGTTTACACATAAGAAGAAAATGTTATAAAGAGAAAAGTTATAGTTGAAAATAAAATATTAATTAAAATATTAACAATATCAGACAAAGTTCTAATAACTTCAACTAATGCGAATACTATTAGGTCGTCCTATTTCGATCTTAAAATGTTAGTCAGATCCAAAAGCTCATGCGCTAAAACCTTTCAGTCACTGCTTTCCAAATAGTTTTTAACCACTTTTGCAACATGTGATCTGACATTGTTACGGTGTAGGAAAATATGCCCAATGTCTGATCATTTTCTCGCCAAAAATCTGCTTTAAGTATTGCAGAAAGCCTGCAAGGTTTAGGTAAAAGGTGAGTGAACTAAAAATCCACTGTTTTCTCTCACTATAAAATATTTTCTTCAAACGAATCATAGGAACCCCCTGATCCGAAAAGGTGCAAAGTGGAATATCTCGAATATATATTTTTTGACTTCGTGCCAAATTTTTGTTTTATAAAATATATACATCAGATTACAGTGTGTAACGAAAAATTTACAAAACATGTTAACATATGTTGTAGTTTTCAAGTTATTTGCATTTGAATTTTCACCTTTAAAAATATTTGCAAAATCATGGTTCGGACAGTTAAATTTAAACAATTTTTTCTGCTCTAAATACAGTTTTGAAAGCCCTAATGTGGTTCTAATCCAATAAATTAACCAAAATCCAGAAAATCGCAGATTTTTCTCATATTCACTTTTCTTTAAAAAAAGTCAATAATTTTTTTTACATTTTAATTTCATATCAAAAGATTCGTATTTTCTGAATATTTCGGAATTTGAAAGTTCGGATATTATCAGACTCTCTAGAAAAACATCTATTTTTATAATGTTATTAACTTATATATACAGCAGGTCCCTATAAAGGATGAAGTATAAAACGATGTCATTCTATTCGTGTCACTTCATAGCTTTCATTCCATACCGACATACTGCAAAATCAGATCAAAAATAAGTGAACACATACTTTTAAACAAATATCCTTTGCTCATTTGCATACTATATGGGTTTTTCTAATTTGAGGTTCTAGAATTATTTTTTAGCACTTTTCCGAAAGATAGTGACATAATTATTCAACGTTTCTTTCGTGTCTCATATTGGCTCTTTACCGATCACAGGACTTCCGATCTTTTGGACCATATACTTTATTCTAGCTTAGATTTCTTGATATTGTTTAATAGCAATGGAAACAATATAATGACGATTCTAATTTGTGTTTAAATCTGATTTGTGTTTAAATTTACGTCATTCATTTTGAACAAATTATTAAGAGACAAAATCTACATTTCAAATTTTGTCCAAAAATAAAATTCTAAAAATGTTGATATCTTTGCAGAACAAATGCTGAATTTTATACTTTTACTATTTTTAGTACTTTATTTAGTCCTTTTAGTACTTTTCTTCAATAACCCCTCCCTCGTATGTATGTGTGTATTAAAGTATCAAGTTTTTATTTTGATGATTGCAAAAATAAATATATTTTTGTGTGTTTAAATTGCTGTTGTTGTTTTTGTTACTTTATCCATCTCTTATCGACGCGTAATTTTTATTGTCATTGTCGTATTGTTATATAAAAAGTATGAGATTTTGTGTGAGTACGACACTTCGTTACTTCTTTTTGGAGTTTTTTGTAAAAATTGTTTGCTCTGCTGCTAAAGTTGTCGTCCTTATCGTTGTTGTCATCAACATTCCTTTACAATTGAACCATTAATAGTGACATAAAAACCAATTAATGTGTTCTTTACTTAATTGAAATCTTATGTTTATCAATATTTTTGCTTCCTTTTTTTCAGGGTATCGAAAAACTCAGAACAAAATCTCTATTTTCAAATGATTTTTATTTTTGTTCTACTTTGAGAAGATTCAAAAAATTAAACTCTTTTTTTTTCATTAACATTTTAATCTTCATTTTTATCGATTTTGCTTTGTGTCAAAAAAATTAAAAAATATATATTTTACTCTTATTTTAGCTTAGAGAAAAAGATGATTATTTTTGCTCCTCAAAATTGCGAGTTGTTTCAGAAATGAGCAAAATCCCAAAAAATAATTTAAAAATGAATAAATCGCACAAATTGTTTTGAAGTCGTGTGTGGCAATGAAAGATGATTTTTGTTAAGCTGAAAAAGAGATGTTTATATGTTTAAAACATTTTAATGAATATACAAACGTACTTACATATTAAGATCTTAATAATTGCTACACACGACTTCAAAACAATTTGTGCGATTTATTCATTTTTAAATTATTTTTTTGGACTTTGCTCTTTTTTGATTTTTATCTCATTTGATTTCTATCACTTTTTAAAATTAAACTCTTGTTCAAATAGCAATAAAAATGTCTTTTTTAAAAATTAAAATTAAATTGAAAGATCCGATCGTTTGTAGAACATAAAAAGAGTCAAAAGTCGTACCTTAGTTTTCTCTCTCCTTTTTTGTTCGTTTTTATATTTTTGTCTTTATTTCTTTGTTTAAAAATGAGAGAAGAATTGTTTAGGGATTTTGTAATTTTGTTTGCAAAATTTATTAGAGCTTAAGAGTTTATTTATTGATGTTTTTTCAATTTCAATGAAAATTTTTAAGGGGTGAGAAGCAAAAAAAAAAAAAAAATATTACATGATTTATACTTTAATTGCATTAAGAGTTTTAAATTTTTAATTAATAAAACGGTTTACATTTTTAGTTTTTATTTGAAAAGAACTTTAATTTGAATTTTATTAATTTGAATTTAGATTATTGTAATTTTAAACTAAATGTGATTAATATTAAATACTTTTATTACATTTTTATTTCTGTGTATTAATTTTAGCTTTTTTATTTAAATAAACTTCACATTAATATTAATGAATTTTTAAATTCAGTTTAAATTCATTTCATTTTCTTTTAGGATAAAATGATGAAAAATAACATTTCAGAATTCTTTAATTTAGAATTTTAGAAAATTCAAATAAATTTAAGTTTGTGTTTAACATAAAAGTCCTTTTAAAAGAAAATCTGATCTAAATTGCTAAACTAAATTTTTGGCAAAAATTTGATTTCAAGTTGAATTGATGTCATTTTTAAACACAAAATTTAAAAAAAAATGGAGAAATTTTTTTTAAGAATTTAATTCTTTATGAGAATTAAGTTTTTATTTTATTTATTTATTTATTTATTTATTTATTTATTTATTTATTTATTTATTTACTAGCGGACCCCGCAAACATACATACATACATACATACAAACATACGTGAGTAAAAATTCTTAATAAAACCATGATAACGTTATGAAAGTTTTCAATTTTGAATAAAATTATGAAATTTTCGTAATGAGTTTAAAATTTTAATAAAAATTTTGGATTTTTGTAAAGAAATTTAATTTGTTTTACCCAGATATTATCGATTTCATAAAAATCCAATATTTTTTAAAAAGTAATAACATTAAAGTCCTTTTCGCTTATTTACCGAAATATTAACGATTTTATAAAAATATGAATTTTTATTAAAAAATTTGAATTTTTATTAAAAACTTGAATTTTTAATAAAAAAATTAAAAAAGTATTAAAATTCTAAACGCGTTTATTTTTAAATGTAAATTTCATTTAAGTACAATTTCAAATTTTAATAAAAATTTGTGTTTTAAAAAAACAAAACTAATAATTTGAATATAAAGAAAAAGATGAATTTTTAAAATAATTTTGTTTCTAGAAAATTTAAATAATTTTAAAAATAATGAAATTTTAATTTAATTCTATTCTATATATTTAAATTCTATTTGAATTTTTTAGTAAAAATCAAATTTGTCGTTAAAAAATTATGTTTCAGCAAGAAATTTAATTAAGTGGTAAAATTTCAATTTGTAGTAACAAATTGTTTTTTTTTTTTTTTTTTTTTTTTTTTTTTTTGTAAAAATTAGAATTTTCGTTTATCTAAATAATGTAAATTTTTAGTAAAAAATATTAAGTAAAATTGATTGAAAATAAATAATTTTGTAATATTTTGAATTGTGACAATTTTCATTTTATTAAAGCTTTTGGAAAATCATATTTTTGTAGTTTTATTATTATAATATTTAGAGAACTCAGAATTCAGAAAATATTCAGAATTCTCCACATATTTACAAATACGTTTTTCTGAATTATTTTCATATCCTCCACCACAATAAGTGGAGAAAAGGGTAAATTAACTTTGTTATTCCATGTGCAAAGCTAAGAAGGAATTATCATAGAGCCCTGATACATGTATTCTTGCATCAAATCAAAATCTGAGTCAATTAGCTATGTCCTTCTGTCCATCTGCCTATTGTTGTCACATTCACATCCACATTTATTAAGATAGTTCAATAAAATTTGGTTTGAGCATTTTTTAAAGTCCTGAAAATTTTTCTGTTCAGTATTTTCGAACATGTAGACTGATATCTGAGGCAATCTCTTAGTTCAAGCGAAGAACTTTCGTAAAATTTTCAACTATAAATCCACAAATTAGAATGAAATTTTGCGAAAATATTAAATTATGTTTATTTCGTTACTTAAAATTATTAAAATCGGTTCAGTAGAAAAAGTTATAATAAAAAATATAACAAATTTTATGAATCACTTAGTGTTCTTGTGTTATAAAATAAATGTTTATATATTTTACACATTTATATGTGTGCATGTATGAGTGGGTATGTACTTAACTTCAAATGCAGTTTTATAGAGAGTGTTGGAGATTCATTATAGCCAAATAAAGAATTCTTAATTGTTATTTATTAAATACGGACCTTTAAGTCCACTTCATTTAATTAAAAAATTTCTGCTCAAAATTTGTTTTCCAAATTCCAAAATATCATAATATCTAATATTATATCGTTCTTTATATTTTTCGAAAAATTAATCCTTTTTCACTACTTCTGTGGTTCTGAAATCTAAATTAATAAAATCAGAAGAAGATTAGAATTTCAGTACATCTGTCTTTTTAATTAATATAAACAATATTTCAATCAAACTGATGAAGTTTTTTTTTATTTATCATATTTAAATTAAACAATAAAAAAATTTAAATCATAAATTAAATAATAACATTTTTATTAAAATGTTATTGTTATTCATATAAAATAATATGATTATTGTTTTTTTTTAATTGCTCTTATTAAATTAAAACAAAATATTAATAAACCATTAAAAGAACAATATTGTAATGATCATAATAATGACATGACAATGTCATAACATTTAAAGTGTCATTAAATAAATGTTACACTTAAATAACAGAAAAAAACACAGACAGACGATAAAAATTTAAAATAAAATTTTTGTAAAAGAAAACATAAATAATTGTTCAATAAAAAATTAACTGTGAACAATTTATAAAAAATAAAAACGAAAATACTTTATGACTTCCAGATAAAAAATGGAAAAAGAATCCCTGGGAAATTTTATATGTTAAAGAAAAACAAAAATATTGCATCAATAACCTCAATTTTTATGTTTTTCTTTTTGTAAAAAGATAAAAATTGAATAAAAAAAAATATAGAAAATATATTGCAGCCTTTTAGGCGTCACATTTGCCATAGACTTTTCTGTGTATATTCTGTGTATATTTTTGTCTATATGAATTTCTCTGGGACATTTTTGGCTGCAGGATATTTCATTTATACTAACAAAATACGATTTATTTTTATGCGATTTATTTCTTTTTGTCGTTTTTACTCTAAATTCTATATTCCAAATGAAAATCTCACTTGACACAGTACGCAAAAGTAATAAATTGTTTAAAGAGTTTTATTTTATATTTAGAAAAAAATTCACACACACACACACACACACATACATTTACACAAATGTGAAAATATAGATAAATATTTTAGGAGTGCGATCGAAAAATTCTTAACAGACATATGTGTTAATAAAAACGAAAACTAACGGCTTTAATATTTTATTTCATTGAAATTTCTATTAAAATTAAAATAAAGAAAAAAATATTTTTATTGTTTGATCACTGGTGAAGAAATTTTGAAGCTTTTTTTAGAAACTCTTCCATTGAGGTTCTTGTAGTGCTTTGTGCTCGTTTGCTCGAAGAGGTAATCCATCTGCGTTTAAAATTTATTACACCTTTTTCTTCTTTTTCTTTTTTTCTTTTTACTCTTCAATAATTCTCTCTTAACAAAAGGTCAATATATCTCCCTTAGCCTTAGCTCCGGGCAGTTTTTTGGTACAAATACCATATCACTGTTTTTATACCACTCAAGGGCTTGTTCACCATAGTGTCAGAATGCCAAGTCAGGCCAAATATAAGTGGACACATTTTTAAGACTTATGAATGGAAAAATTTCTTGATGAAGATTTCGGCATATATAGAGCCCGTTGTAACAAATGAATATTACCGCAATCCCAAAAAATTATCATAACAACAACTTTTGTGGTAATTTACGCTGTTTTTGGATCGTAAACTTTTCTTCAACATAAAACTTTTGACAAGGAAGCTGGTAGAAATTTGCCAGAACATGCAAGTAGTTATCCATTATGCAACAGAAATATACCTTCAGAAATCTTGACTTTAATATCCGTGCTCTTGCCTCATAATTTTCTGTTAGGATTTTTTGAGTCTTGAAAGTTTTTCAAATCCACTAACTCTAACTTTTCGTACAAAATTGTCCGAGCACTGAGCTTAGAAGGTTCGGACTATTTGCTACGTTTTCCATTTTAATTAGGTTAAAAGTTATAATGAAAAACGTGTGTTACAAAATTTTCGATTTCACTCCTTAGTAGTTAATTTCGTTCTCTCTTTTTTCTGGCAATTGTAATAGTTATAAGTACTTAAATGTCAACTAACTGACTAAAAATTATTGTTTTTTTTATACCCTCTATAAGTGGTGAAGGGGTCAAAATCTGAATCGATTTAGCTATGTCCGTCTGTCTTTTGGCGCGCTCACATCTACAATAACTGACAGAACTCAATTAAATTTTACATAAGTATTTGTTATAGCCCTGAGAAGTTTAATATTTAAAAGCAATAAAAATGGTTAAGTATATCAATAGATATAGTCCGATATCTGAAGCGACCTTTGAAGTTGTTGCGAAAAACTTGTTTGAATATATTATACTTTAAATATTTTATTACCGATCCAAAAATTATAAAAATATGTTCACTAGAAAAAAGTTATAGCAGAAAATATAACAAATTTTATATTTTTTATATATTTTATACGTCTGCGACTGTATGTGTGAGTGTTTATCTACGAAACAAGCGCATTTGTGGTGGAGGTTATTGAAGACTTGGCAAAGCTGAAAGCATATTTAGTTGTTTTTTGCTATAAACTATTCGTAGTTTATTGGTTACCAAAAACTGAAAATTTATTAATTTAAGAAATATTTTCATATAAAAATTAAATTTTGTGAAAGAACAAAAATATTGCAAATTTAATTTTGTAAATTTAAAAATTTTATTTGTTTTAAATTTTAATATTTTTTGATTCTCTTAAAACTGTTTCTGTTTCTTCAAATTTGATTTATTTCTTTATGTGTCTGTGAATCCTTTATTCCTTGCAGGATTAAACCATCTTTTAGTTTGAAATATTGGCCTTTTGTTTTAATTCATTTTACTTTATTTTATTTACAAAATAATAGAATTCTTTCAATCTATTGTTTTCTTTAATTTCCTGCTTTATTTCTTTTATCTCAATTATTTTCTCTGAATAGAAATATGAAAATGGTTACTTATTGTATTATTTGATAAGGATATGTGAGATATTTCCTTTTATGGCATAGAAAGTAAATATTAAAAATACCTTATTTTGAAAGAATAAAAGTTTAAGATCCAAAAGTTTAATAAAATTATTCTAAATTAAAATTTACTATTGATCAAAATAGAATTTTAAAGATATTTTGAAAGTTCCTTATAATCTTATTCACCGATCATTTTCCTATTAAAGAGTTTTGTTATCGATAATTTTTCTATTTAGGAAATCTTTATAGATCTATTTTATTTATTGTAATTTTATTAAGTTTGTCATTCCGTGTGTATAGTGAAGAATGCAAAATCATCACAAAGATCCCATTAAGTGTATTTATTCTGACATCATATCAAATTCTAAGTCTAAGTTTATCCACTTACGTCTGTCTATTGGAAACGTTCTCACGGTCCCATTAATTTGAATTTAAAAAAATTCCCCGATTATTTACTAAGCAGTTTGTTATATGAAATCAGCAAAATCAGCCCAGTAACAAAACTTTTTCAAGTCCCAATACTGTTCCAAAATTCATAAAAATCGGAGCCAAATTTTGTAACTTTCAACTATAAATTTTGCTTCATATATAGAACAGTTCGCTTGATTAGTGTGTTTATGTATAACGTTTATGTTTGTACCTTAATGTCATTTGAACTTCATAGTTATATATATGTGGTGGAGGGTATTATAGATTAGAGAAAAATTTTGTGTCAGATATATAAGAAAATTAACTATAAATGATTAATCAAAGAAATTATTTCTTCTTTTATTATTTTTTTAATTTTTTCTGATTTTTAATAAAAAAAATGATTTTAAATTGTTAAAACTTAAAAGCATAAAATAATATTTATTACTTCCCTCTTTATGTTTCAGATCTTTACACCAAATTCATCCAAAGGTAAGTCTGTAGTGCTTCTAATGGAAGATAAAAATCAGTAACATTATATATCAGATTTTTATTGAAAAAAAAAACTTATTTATAATTGAATTCTGCAACTTCTTTTGAAACCACTTTGCGTATGAATAATATTTGTATTTATAGCAATTTTATTTTATATTAATCATACGTCACCATACTGAAATATATTAAGTATTAATAGACGCATTCAAAAATAGAAGGAAGGAAAATAGAAATAGAAATAGAAAAAACTAATAACTTTTCATGAAAAATATAAAAATGTAATACAATATTTTGGTGTTGTACAAAGAGTTCTAATTCAAAAGAGAGAGATACAATGAATTAATCAAAATTATAACTTTTTTCTTACTTTTTTTAAATTGAGTTCTAATGTTTCCCGACTTTTCCAAGTGAACTGAATGGGAATAAGATATAACTAACGTTTCAATGTTACAAAATTATTTCCAAAACAAAATCACTTTAGATCGACTTGTGTGTATCTGTGTGTATGAGTTTTAATTGAATTTATATTATAAATTAATCATTCGCCTTCATATGTTTTTATTTTATTTGAAATACCACATTTTTCACCACTATATACATCAGGTCAAACTGAAATCGTTTTCTTTCTTCGTATACTAAACTTCCTTCATATCATATTCGTAACAGTTCTCTTATATTTGGCTGTTATATTCTTTTCAAAGTGTTTTAGAATCTTCAAAATAAAGCGAAAACCTTTACTCTAACGAAAGGTCAACTTGCTGTATATTAGTTACATCATGGGAAAGGTTAGTCGAATCCAGGAAACATTGTATTCTTCAATTACTGCTAAAGTACCTTAAAATGTTTAGTTCTTCCATAAATCTAATTCAGATCTCTTCATTTTTTGTCTAATACAAAAAATTAATAAACAACAACAAATTGTAGGAAAACATTGAATATATGATCGGAAAAACATACCACAAAGAACGAAAGATGGATCATATGAGAAATACATAATTATAATCCCATTAAATCATGCGTTGTAATCCGTTTCCGAAGGGCTCGAAAATGCAATTATAGTATGAATGACGGAAGTTTATCTATTCGAATCATTACGACAGATACCATCTACTATAAATGAATCTTTCAAAAAACACTACTCTCTCTCTCTCTCTCTCAAAAAAAAAAAATCTTTAAATCTTTAAATCTTTAAATTTTCGTAAAAACGTGTTATGAAATGAAGAAGGATTTATCCTCGATTTACCCAAAAGACAGTAAGATAAGGAAATGCCATCATTGTGGTAGTTTCTTGGAATGGTATAGTTTGACTTGTTAAAATAAATTGGAAATATTTGACAATTTCGAAAAACCATATTAACCCATTCCTTTTGAGTCCATAGCAGTTTAGTAGACATTTTTACAGGATAATGACTTTTTCAATGTTATAAACATCTGCACAGAGTCCTGATTTAAATCCCATAAAGAACCTATGAAATGAAACTGAGATTAAATTGTTAAAATAAAATACATAGATTGCATGGTGAACCATACCGGAAACAAATGTCGAAAAATCGTAGAAATCATGGGTCGAAGGTATGAAATAATTATCGTAAACAAAGATTTTAACAATAGATGTAAATGTAAATTACAAGAAAATTTAGAAATGCCAAAAGAAATTCCAAAATATGAAAAAATATTTTGTTTTTTGACAGTAGTTAAAATATTGTAGCGTAAAAAACAATCGCAAAATGTGTCATTTATAAGTCCATAGCTGCATAACGAATTCTATTTTAATGATTTTTGGAATAAAAATGAATAGAATACATTATGAGTTTGACTCAGATATCACCTATAAGTACTGGTTTTATAGAAAAATCGATGGTCTATTTGAACAGATAGTTGGGTCCTTTCAAAATTTAAAAAATGGAAGTGATAGTAATATTTATCACTTCCAGTTTTTATTTAAAAAATCCATTATAAAATGAAATATTTTTCAAAAATTATATTTATAGTCTTTTTCCTTACAATAATCATGATCTTAAAATAAAATATTTCTCGTATTCTGAATCTTGTCAATTTAATAACTCAAATATTTTATTATTATTGAAATTTAAAAATAAAAATCTATTATTTGTATATTAGGGTGATCGGCACGGTTTGTAAAAACCCGGTTATAACTGTTTACTTTGGTTAAGTCTGTTTCGGTTTTTGTGAAAAGCTCACATTTTGAATATCGATGAAACCGGGTAGTTTTTGCTCAAATAGATGGTTTTTTCCTAAAAGTGTATTAAAAAATTTAAAAAAAAGTTTTCAAAGTCTTAAACACTTTAATATAAACATAAGTGCTGGAAACTTTCCTTTAATAATTATACCACCAAAACGGATATGGAAGAAAGTGGATCTGAATCTAATGTAACGATTTTGCATAATATTTGGAACATGAATAAAATATACGATCGATTCTGAAATACTATTTTAGAATCGATCCGAAAAGTTTGAAATCTTACTCAATGTTAAGTTGTATAAAAATTAAAAAACAATTGAGAATGAAGTTTGAACAACATTAAGTCACATATACTAGAGCACAATTTACATATTAATCACAACAAACTTTTTTATACATACGACGTAATTTTGTATGAACATACATTGAGAGACATAGAAATTTACATATTTCATCAAAATCGGATAATTAGAAAAAAATTATTAATCCGTTTTTGCTGATTCTTGGAAGAGTTATGGAGTGCATTTAGCTTAACATCATAATTAATTTTGTTTTGAATCTGAGAAATAGTTTTTTTTTTTTCAAAATGGAAAAAAATTTTGTCTTAAATTTGGGGCTGTCTCAAATCGGTCTATAATTTTTTACTTGGCCGATTTTGCTGGTTTTAAACTTCTTAGTAAAACAACAAACAATCCGGTCAAATGTTTTAAATTCGCTTTATTTTTGTGATTTTGAGAATGTTTTTAACAGACAGGGGGACATGGTTTAATCGACTGAGATTAGGAAATGATGCATGTTTATACTCTTACTTAATGGAGCCATAGATGATTTCTTCTTGGTGTTACACATGGAAGGACAAAGTAGTGTAGTAATGGAGGGTTTAAAAATCGTTATACTTTAAAGCATTTAAGACGTGTATTATTTTTAAAAGATTATTTAATAACAAATAAGCAAAATTATAATCAAAAAGTATTTAAGCGATTTCAAAGGGCTTATTAGTTATTAGAGTACAATTATATGAATTATTTCTAGGCGTTTTAATATTTTGCTAAAAAATAAGGCGGTTACAATTAAAAACTGAAACCGGTTTGTATTAAATAGCAATTTTTCGAAGAAACCGAAAACCGGTTTCAGAAAATGACAAAGAATCTATTACCCTAATGTATATGAAACAATAATAAGTTAAAAGCCACTTTTCTTTTAGCCACTTAAATTATTGTTGTCGAAATGTGAGAAAAGCAAAAAATACTAAAGAAAAACAATTGTGATGTTTGTTTTTTTCCAAATACAAAAGAGTCAACTTAAAAATAAAAAGAAGTCAAGCACTTAGTACTTCATAAAAATACAATTTCTTATAATTTTCCTAACAATGTTCTTTTGGTTCCTTTTGTTCTTTAGTCAAGGAAAAAATAGGGGAAAAGAATTTCAAAAAGTTACTTAAGCCATTTTTAATATACTTCTAAAATAATAGTCTGAAAGACGAAAAAAATAGTACGATAATAATACATATTCATAATATATAACCATAACATGTGTAATATACAGGGTG
Source organism: Cochliomyia hominivorax (assembly GCA_004302925.2). Lineage (NCBI taxonomy): Eukaryota > Metazoa > Arthropoda > Insecta > Diptera > Calliphoridae > Cochliomyia > Cochliomyia hominivorax. The sequence goes on from PYHX02000495.1 coordinate 27,777,759, forward strand.
TTAATATAAATTGTGTTATTTTCCAAAACAAACATTTACAAGAAGATTTTTAAAAATACTTTAATAGGTGATGTTTATAACAACTCCTGAATAAAATCACCTGTTAAAAATGCTGAAATACAAATGTTATATATTTACATCATACACACACATATACACTTTCTTACTTCATATTTAGTTCTTATACAACATAAATCTTACAAACACTATTTAACGTCAGTTGCAGGTGTTGAAATTGTCACAGTTGTTTAGTAAAGACTTAAGAAAACAACAACAATAACAAAAAAAGAGCAAATGGCAGCAACTAGAAGCAGAAAAATAAATGTCTATTTAACTGTCAGTCTTCAAGTCAGCCCCCTTAACACACTTCTCCTTGTCCCCTCTATTGTCTGTCTTCATGTTTGGTTGATTCAAGTCTTGTTTTCATAAGAAAATAAAAAATAAAAAATTCTGTTGTTTCTTTTTGCAGTTTTTCCCCATAGAATTTCAAATAACGAGTGTTTATGATTTAACATTTTGTTTGTTGTTGTTGTTTTGTATATATTTTTACATACGATTTCTTAAGCCTTGTTCCTTTTCCTCATGTTGTTGTTGTTGTTGTTGCTATTATTGTTTTCAGTCTCTTGACAAAGATTATTATATTCGTATATAAAATGTTAAAAAGCTGTCAAGTAGATGTTTAAGACATTTCAAGTCATACGTATTTTTATATGAACATCAGCAACAACAACAACTACAACAATTAGGTTGTCTATAGGTGTGTGTGTATGTGGAAATGAGTGACTGAGTTAATGTCACAGCTGGTTTGATCTTTTAACTGTTGTCGTTAATATTAAGGACATTTAATGTTGTCGGAATGAAAAAAAGGTGAAAATCTGATAAGTGATGAAAAATAAAAGTGAAAGGTGGGAAATGCTTTTTTATTTAAAGTCCTTAAAGATTTAGTTTGTTTTTGTTTGTTATATAAACTAAAAAAGAAAATAACTTAAACATTTTGTAATAATTAGTTTAATGTTAATATATTATTTGTAGAGATATTATTATGTCACTCAGATCGAAAAATCTATATACTATATATAAGACTTCATGGATAAAAATAGCATTTTAAGATTTTATATCTCATAAGATTTCTTTTTGAGTCGACTCTAAATCTTTAAGAGCATTTTTCAAATATATGAAAATTAATAGATGTAAGATAAAAACCAACAGTCTTGGAAAAATAGAAGAGGTATTTCTAGGAAAAAAGTGGCCTTTTAGAATGTTTCCCTTTCAATATCTTTAATAAGCGGACCTTTGCTGACAATAAACAGGCTTTTATATTTATAGCAGATGTATATGTGACATTGTTTTGAACGACTGATAATTGAGTATCTTTAAACTAGATAGCGAGACTTTCGGCGGTTAAGCTGCAGTTGGTCTAGCGTCACTGGTTGCGTGTTCCACTAGCATGCATTAAAAGAAACTGAAGGATAAGCTAAGGACCAATTATTAAACCAGTTATTATATGGTGTCAACTTTAACTGGGCACTGTGTTTTTGGTGTGTCCATTTGTGAAGGGTGGAAATAACTTCTGTTACAGTTGCCATGAAGAACTAGAGGAAGAGGTAGTGTTTTACTTCCTATGTTGGACTTCTAATATGTTCTCCTACTTGGAATCTGTACTTTTGAACAAGGTGATTTTTTCTATCGCAAATCGCAGGTAGCTAAGTCCTTTCCTTTCAGGTAGTGCCTGTTTGGTTATGTTATCATGTATATAACAGTCGATCTGCATTAGTGGATCCATATCCCAAAAAAGTTAAAAATCACAATTTTCAGCTTTTTCGATATGAATTTTGTCTGGTTTTGCAGGTTTACAAATTTTCAACTTGTTTATGTGTGTTTGTAAACATATTTTAATTACATATCTTTTCAATTCTTTTAATTAAGTGTTTAAAGAAACGTGTCGGTAGCGACCTAAAAAACGTTGGAAACACATATTTCTTAGTTCGAAACACTGTGCCAAAGTTATTCTAAAATTAGTAATTGGGTATTTTTCATTTTATGAACGTCTAAACTTTTAAGTAAAGACGTATTTTGCTAAACTTGGTTTTCCATCAACATGTTGCTAGTCATTTTATTTTATTGTTAAAAGCTTATTTAGCAACATTTAATTTCATACTAATGGAATCATGTTAATAAATAGTTCATCCGTAAAGTAATGAATTTCATTAGGTAAAGTAATTGCACTTATTTTTATTTTTTTTTTGCAAAATATTTATAAACATAATGAAAATCTTCGCTTTATAAATGAGAGTTCAAAGTCATATTAGACTTAATATTTAAAATATGTTTGTGATTATTAATTCTAAAGATGTCCGGTGTGCTTTACTGTACAAAATTCTCCTAAGTCCAATTTCACGAAAGAATTTTTTTCACGATGTGTATTAAAAAGAGTAATTGGAACCAAATTTAAATATTCTCGCTGCAGTAGCTCTTCATTTAATATTTGCTTTGTAATGGGATTACTTCTCACCCAGATCTTTTCGCCCTACATTATGTTTATTAAAACAGTTTATTGAGGAAGTGATTGGGACCAAATTAGAGAACTTTCGTTCATATAATACATTAGATATTCGATAATTAATATTTGGTTTTAATGGATGTACCTCTTTCCCTGATACTATCGGGATTTCATACAGGCTATGTAACTTTCGGGTACATTGGGATCATTCTGTGACAATTACATTAAAATTGGCCCAGTCATTTTAAAGTTCATACTTTAAGTATATACAGACATCCAATTTTATATATAAATAAATTTTAAGATAGAATTATTGATTTTGAGAGGAAAATTTGATATAAATAATTTAAATCTGATATAAAATAATTTACCTCATAAACCTGAATAACGTGTGTAGTATGAGAATTATAATTAATTTCATATAACGTATACGCACCGCATTTCGTTAATATCTTTAATGATAATTTTCATATATTTTCGAATTTTAATCAATTTAATTATATTAAATAACATTTATTAGCTTAAGGGTGTTAACAAATAATAAACTCATAATTTTTTATTTAATGAATTTAATCATAAAAATATTCATTTACATATATAAAATATATGAATATTTAATTACCTGATAACAAACTGATTAAAATTTAACTAATATGACAGCATTCTCACATACTCACACCACTACACATAATATACATACATTTATAATATATATATAATGGTATATGACATCCACCATCCTTTTGATAAAGAAACAAACACAACAAATAACTGGCAATAATGTTGTCAACTGTCAGTCATTTTTGTTGACAAACATTAAATTTATTCATCTGTTTACACTCTTCTTTTTATTTAATCAAAAAGTGTGAGATTGAAATTGATAATGAATGATAACTTTGCATATAAGTAAATAAATGACAGGATAATAATAAATACAGTAGGAGTTTCATTTTGGATCACTTCTAATATCATTTGTATGCTACAAAATGAGCAAATGATATAATTTTTGATCGGCAGGATGAATTTATATAAAATTTATATAACAACTCGGGTTCCATAGGGACTTTATGGGACTAAACTACAAGAAAAAAATTTGAATTCCAAATATTTATTTTCGCTATTTTAGAGCAATTACACAATTTCGAATCGCAATAAAATATTTTTCTAATTAAGGTACCTTTCTAAAAATCTCAGGAAATGTAAATCTTGTTATTCTCACATAAAATGTTGAAACAAATTATTGATTTGATAAAATATTTTCCTTGTAAATTTTTTTTAGATGCAAATGAGTGTTGACAACTTTTCGACAAAAAAAAAAAAATCTTAATTATTAGCAGCCGAAGTGAAAGCCAATGCTAAAACAACATACAGAAAAATCGTCTAATATTTTCACGAAAATATGTTAAATGGGCAGAGGGGTGGAAAAGATATTTTTTTCCAAAAATAATTTATTTAGTCGGTTCTAACTCACACTAATGTTATTTGCACGATTTGAGATCAAGGGATGTTCGGATGTGAAAATATTCTTTCTGCAGTTTTGTAAATCTAAAATTTGTTGACTTGCTGAACTGGCCGGTGTGCTGTTCACACTTAAACCCCATGGAGAATTCTGGGAATACATGAAGCAAAAAGTTTATTCAAATACATAATGACTTTAACAAGGCTACAAGTTTGTGAAAAATTTATTCTCCTATTCTTAGCCAATTAGTGGAATCAATGCCAGATCGCATTTTTCTACAAAAAAACATCATTAATAACGTTATGAAGATTAATAAAGATATGTGCGTTTATAAGAAAATTCCCTTAAAAATGATAGTTAAACCCTAAAATTTAGTTTTGATAAAAAATGAAATTAAATTCAAAAAAATTTTTGTTTTAAATATTTAAAATGAAGTCTCTGTTGATTTATTAAATCTATTTGCACGTAGAGAAACGTAGCTTCGCAATGTGTTCGCCGGAGACACTAATATATTCGCGGTAAATATTATTGTCATCACCAACATGTAAATATTGAATTTATTTTATTTTGATAACAATTTCGTTGCTGTAATAAAACCTAGATGGAATACTATATATATATATTTCATTAATATTCTCATTATTTATAATAAAAAATATTCAATTAAATAAATAAAATTATACAACGAAAATTTTTACCAAATAATATTTACATACTTTATAAAGTTATCAAAGTTATTGATTGAGAAGTATATTAAAAATATTTCATACGAAGATTATTTTTATTCAATAACGAAATTTTGCCAACAAGCAAATTTTTTTTTTATTGGATAACAATATTTTTGGTGCGATAACGATAATTTTAGTGACGATAACAATAATTAATGTTACCAATGCAAAATACAATGCAAATAAATTTTTTTGTATAATAAATTTAGTGTCGGTAACCATAACGATGTTTTTTAATGCAAAATCACATTTCCAATAAATAAACAAAATAACAATATTTTTGTGGTGATAACATGACTATTGTTATTAATGTAAAATCAGAAGCGAATAAAAAATTTTTCGTTACGGTAATAATATCTAATAAAAATAGCACGTTGCTTCTTGTGTTTGAATCTTTTTCTTCATCAGTGACAATCAATGTAAAATACCTTTTCTTGATTTCAACTCACACGGAATACAATTTCCTCGCTCTGAATGTACCGTAAAACTTTTAAGCGTCAACTCGAGAATAAAATAAAATTCAACACTTTTAACTTCATACTAATTTTATACTTTTAAATATGATTTTAAAATATTTTTTAACAATTTTAATTATATAATTTCATTATTTACATGAAAAAAATTATTTCGCCCAAAAAGTATTGCAATTCATAAACATTGTTTAGAAAATTAAATATAATTGTTTTTAACACAATTTTTATATATTTTATTTTTAGTTTTTTGCATTAAATTATAAACACCCAGAAAGGAAAACTTCCATAATAATGTTTCTCCTTATATATGTATGTGTGTTTGTATGTATGTATGTATGTATGTATGTATGTATGTATGTATGTATGTATGTATGTATGTATGTGTGTTTTTTCGTTGCCAATAAAACTCTTTAAAAAAATAGAGGAGTAGAACTACAGACAAAATGCAATAATTGTTGTTCCTCTAGTAGTTTTTCACCAAAAAGGAATTTCATTACAAATTGCTTGAGTTTTTTTTTTGGTTTTAATTTTTTTTTAGTTTTTAGTTGTTGGGTGATAATTTTCTTAAAATAAAATATTGGTTGTGTATTCGTGTGTATCTGTGTGAAAACGGAGCAAGAACAATGAAAACAAAGTAATTTGTGTGGTTAGAAAGGTCGCCT
>PYHX02000495.1:27783680-27808602 GCA_004302925.2 Cochliomyia hominivorax
ATAATTTATTTTCTTTAGTGATATTAGCATGTACACCATAATATTGACTTGGATGGAATTCTGGATTATCTTTGCGATAGAAGTCATAATAAACAAAGAATTTATAATCAGCTACAGGTTTTAAAGCATCCCGATCTATACCAGGTACTTTGTCATAATGAGCTAAAGCATTAACTTCTGCTATAGTCAAAGAATCGACATGTCCAGGACCCTGATTCATAGCATTGAGCTCTATGCCTTTGGGTTCATGATGATAACCTAGATCTTCCGTGGGTTCTGTATCAGCTGCACCTTCATAATGTAAAATTGCTACTTGAAAAGCTGAAGTAAATCTTTCATCACAATCCATTAAACCTTTTAACGTATCCAATAATTGGCTATAGGTTGATCAGCATTAACCACAAAATCAAATCGTTCTCCAGCATAGGTTACTATAGAGCCCACATCAACAGCTTCAAAGTCATAACCATCTGAATTGAAGGCTATTAAGGTATGATTGTCTATGGAATTTTGATAGGACAGTTAAGAAATTCGCATTTATTACGCGGAAACGATATCGAAAACCTCGTGTAACATTATAAATTGTAGAGGTACCATATGCAAAGGAATTTTAGGGTCAGTAGAAACGTTTAGTCCTATTAAATCGAGAGTTTCGCCTAAAATTCTCTTTCTCAACAGGCAGTAAAGTGGTTTTCTCTGGAGTTTGAGTATCTCTTCTGTATTGATTAGATTGCGCCAATCTTGCTAAACGGGATATTTCATTTTGTTTTATGCGCATACTGCTAAGATTGGAATCATCCAAGGGATGTACAAATACAACATCTTTTTCAAGATTTCGGTAGTGGAAGGCATGTCCTCCTCATGGCAGCATCAACTAACCAGTATAGGGTTTCGGCTTTGAAGTTGTAGTAGTTTAGTGGGGTTGTGGTAGAACTAGGTATTGTTTCGCTATTTCGCTCTACCTGTGGTGTTCTTCGTTTTTAATACTCTCCCAAATTGCTTTATAATAACGTCCTTTACCATTAATTAGTAAATTCAAAGGTTTATTATCACCCTTAGAGTGATGATGAGAAGCAAACATACTTATACCCGGTACATGGACCCAATCTTGTACTATCATTTTATGTTCAGTCAAATCAAAATCATATAAATGTCCGTGAGGTTCTTGAATTTTTGGTTTCTTAATAATTAAAGCACCAAATACACCATCACCTCTTTGCATACCGGTGTGAGAATGCCAAAAGTGAGTGCCTGAATTCTCCGCCTTAAAAGTATAACGAAACGTCGAATGAGGCGATATAGGACATTGAGTTATATGAGGCACTCCATCCATATAGGGATTTTCTTTCATATGCATACCATGCCAATGTATTGTGGTACTTTCACCTAATAAATGATTTTTTACATCTACCACGATCATATCATTTTGACATACTTCTATAGTGGGTCCAGGCATCATACGATTGACAACTGTTATGGAACGTGCTATACCATCTCCTGTTATGACAGTGAGGTCCTTTGGCAATCGGTAACATTGTTAGACAATCATAACAAGCTTTCGACAAGGTTTCATACCATTCCACCACAAATGTATAGAAACATTTCTTCCGTGGTTCATTGGTCTGGCAGTCTCTGTTACAGGGATGTTTCGAATAATATTCCTCAGTCCATATATCTTCTGTTTCGATATTGAAATCTTCATTTCCATATAAATTCTTGCTCCAGTTGTAGAATTACAATATTGACAACAATTCTCGGTATAAATTTGTTCTGGAGGGCAGTTTTAGGTAAAGATGGACAAGACTTTTTATAGGTATTTATCATGGGTTGTCCATTTGGCAGTAATACACACTCGTTAATGTACAGTCTTCTACATTGGTGCCAAGTCTGACCTACATTATATACTAGATCTTTAAAGCGACATTTTGTACGCACACATTCACCACAACAAGAACCCTCTTTGGGACGTACCTCAGAGTCCTAGAAAAGGAAATAAATAAGTCAATATATTTTATTTAAGATGTTTGTAAAAAATACTTACTATATCACAATAGAAATCTCCACAGTTATCTTTCTAATCACTTCTTGGGCTTCTCCGAACTTATTAATTCGCAGGAGTGTAACGCACAGGCATCTTGTGGTGAAATCCATACAGATCCAATTTCCTTGACTACTTTTTCATAGTTTATTTGAACTACACAATGATCTGTTGAAGTTTTAGCTGAAATTAAATTTAAATTTAAATTTGGTTAATATTTCATCCATTTAAGATCATTACAACCAGAAAACAAATTATTCAGCCATAAATTTTATTTTAAATTTATAATTTTCGCAGTTATCAGTCTATAATTTTTATACCTTCCACTACTACAAGTGGTGAATAGGGTACATTATTTTGTCATTCTGTTTGCTATACTAAGAAGGCATTGCTTAGACCCCATAAAGCATATATATTCTTGCACACTTTCTTGTCTTATATATATATGTGTACCTACTTTATATCGGAATAGAATTTTAAGATTATAAGATTCAAATATAAGCGAATTTTATCAAAATTCCGCATAATATTCTCAATTCTACATAAATAATTTGAAGAATATTGGCTCATTTTTAGTTATAGCTCCCATTCCGAAAAGAGTTAAATATAAATCACTTTTACTAAAATTTTGTAATCTTCAAATCGTAAGGCAACATTTGGCTGCCTTTCTAATGTATTTTAATAAAATCTGCCCTTAAACAATGCTGGCTAAATATCGTTATTTTCACTGCCGAATAAAGCATTCTTACGTGTTTCTACGAAAAAGATGAAATTTTCAAAGTTCATTTAACTTTATATATGTGCGTGTCAACAACGGACTGATGTGACTGGTAATATGCATATGTACTTGTCGCTCTAAGTCTTCCTTTAGTTTTTCGTAACAGCCAGTTATGATGTAAAGTATTGTATTATGTTTTTAGACTTCATCGACTGTATTTTTTTTTAATTCGACTTTTTTATAATTTTTTTTTATAAAAAAAACAACAAAGAATTACGAAGAGTGAATAAATAAAAATTTCAAAAATTCCCATTTTACATTATATTTCAAATCCGTCTATTGAAAAAGTTTATTATCATAAAAATTAAACTAAAAAAATAATAAAGTTTAGAAAAAAATATAAGAAAAAAACCAAGTGAATGGTAACAGAAGTAAACAGACAATTTAACTAATTGGAATCCCCTCAATTATCATGAATTTTGTTATAGAAATATAGATTTTTATAACGATCATATTTTGAAAAAACCCCTTGATCTTCAAGCATTTGGAGGAATTCACCTGTAATATGATTCATTTTAATCTAATTATAACTTAATTTTACTTTCCTTTGTGTGTGTTGTGTACTAAATGTTATTAAATTTAGCGTGTTTATAAAGCAAAAATGTGCTGACAATTAAAGTCTTTTGCTAAATTAATTACTATTGACATTAAATAACTTGATCAGATTATTTATCCGGTCGGTAACTTATAGTTTTTATTTTTTTATCTTCAGTTTTTTTTATTATTCTTTTAGAATTTTTTATCGACTTGAGAATGTAATAAAAATGACATGAGGAAAAAAGTATATAATCCGGTTTAAGTCTGTCTGAAATAGTTAACTAACTGAGGAATTGAGTTTTTGTAATTCTTTTTTTTTTTACATTAATATTTTTTATTATTTTTTTTTTTTTTTTTTTTTTTGAGTTATTCATCATTATTGTCATTATTAATTAGCATTACTGTTTGCAATACAGAAGCTTGAGTAATAAAGATAATTCTTAAATTAGTGTTAAATTCATTGTAAGTGGGCTAATAATCTTGCAATGTATTTGTTTCTGAAGTTGAAGGGGATTTTTTGTCATGGTAAATGGTGTGAATTATGTGAATAACCTTATGATGGATGAGTATAAATTGTTGAAGTTGGAAGTTATTTTTAAACGACTTTTGAGAAGAATCATTAAATGAAGAGTCAAATAATAAAATTTGTTAAGTCTTTCGTATTTCCCCTCACAGATCAATACTGCAGAAAGTTTTATATAGATCTAAATTCTTAAACTCTTCCCGTAGTGATTCTTTAGATATAAATTAATTAATATTTGTATTGTATGGGGGATACATCCTCCTTTATCCTTTTCATTTTTAAAACTGTATCTTGGAAAAATAATTGTAATAAATAAAGGTCCCACTTTAATAGTTCTTCAGATATTTCATAAATAATATTTGCGTTGTATGGGATACTTTTCTCCTTGATCTCTTACATCCTACATTTTGTCCAGTGAGATTGTTTTTTGTGAAAGAAATGGTTATGTAACTTTAATATTCTCATTTCAATAGTTCTTTAGATATTCGATAATCAAGATTTGTTTTGCATACTCTGCATCACATTGTTAGTTGTAAATGGCAGTTACAAAAAATGTATGAGTGACCCTCGTATAATATGAATTCTGATTTAAAATTAAGTGTGCAGTACATAAAAAAGGATTTTTTCCTTAAGGAGTAAAATTCTTCAACCCCCATAAAATTCGATACATTCGATTTTAGATTATATTTATCTTCAATTGACCAATTATTAAAATACTAATGTTTATGTGAGATTTATGGAGTGATATTTGGAAAGGAGCTTATATGGAACCTATGAGATGCAATAGACCGACCCATAATTTGGTTCATCGACTTAGAATATCATAAGCATTGGTTTCGTTGGATTTCGTTTGAATCTCCTTATATTTAGGATTATACTTCATTCCGGGAGGACATTTGTATGGGAGCTTACTGTAATATCGGACCTATACAACCGATTATTCCTATTATGAACACATTTATTCGATAATGCTAAACAAAATAAACCTTAAATCAGAGTACAACAATTCCCATTCTTCCTTACAGAAATATCCAAAATTCCAATCCATATAAAACGAGTTCTGTAAATCTTTACCTCAAGCTCATCTGCAATATCGCAATTTTATAACATGATTATACAAATCCCAAAATATTATTTTTATAATCTCTTAATTATTTCTTGGTACTTTTTTCCTTATAAAAATAACTTTTTTGTAATGAATTCTAACAAATTTTGACGTCATTAAATTGATGGGACTTTTCTTAAAATGTTATGAAAATAGAAGATCCCCAATATTTAAATTAATTGATAAATAATTATATATTGTTGTTTAAATTAAAAGCAAAATTAATTACAAATAAAATTCTCATATTAAGTTTCTTATAAAAATTCCGAAACATTTATTTATTTATTTATTTATTTATTTAAAAAACTACACAGAGAAAAACAGTGTAAAATTAATATTTGAAATAATTTTAGAAAATGTTGATTTTCGGACTTTAAATAAATGTTGAAATAAAATTGTATACAATTAAATCAATATTGTATATAGTTAAATTAAAATTGTACTATGTAATTTTCACTATTAATTTCTGAATTAGCAGTTAAATTTATTTCTTTTGAAAAAATCGAAAATGGCAGCTATTTAAATTTTAAATATAAATTTTATTTATTTAATACTATAAAGTCTAAGTGTTCTTTTATAATGGAAAATAATGCTGAATTAATTAATGTCATTTGTGCAACAAAATCGTAACTAAAACATTGTGGAATAATTTGTTATTTAATGTTGCTTAATTTTTGTCTCTGTGTATAATAAATTAAAATGAATTTTATTTACTCACAATTTATTAAACTAATTTTAAATAATAAAAATTATCAATTAAACGAATTTAAAAATGATGATTATTCTCAGAATGTTTTTTATTCAATCTAAATTTAGCTAAAAAGATAAAACTATAAAAAAAACATGTAAAATTGTAAAATATAAATTTTATTGAAAAGCAGAAATTAAAAATTATTAATTAACCAGGAATTAAAATTATTTTGAGATTCTTATGCCGTTGAATTTCAATTTTTCAAACTGCTTTTATAATTGACTCTAATATTTTGTCTACATTATGAATGGAAAATGCGTTATTCAAATAATAATCGGTTGAGATGAATTATTATTTGAAATTGATTTTAATCAAAATTTTTTAAAGTGTGTAATTAGTAATCGTTTCAATGATTCTAGAATAAGAATGTATTAACTTTTATATCATGTGTAACAAATAGAGAAAAAATTATAAGTTATATAACATAAACATGTGTATATCATGTGAAGGTAATGAAGATATATTGTAAAATAAAAAAATTGCCAAACTTGTATATATTGTATTAATGTATATACGTATGTATGTATGTATGTATGTATGTATGTATGTATGTATGTATGTATGTATGTATGTACGTATGCATGTTTGTACGTACGTATGTATGTATGTATGTATGTATGTATGTATGTATGTATGTATGTATGTATGTACGTATGTATGTACGTACGTATGTATGCATGTTTGTACGTACGTATGTATGCATGTTTGTACGTACGTATGTATGTATGTATGTATGTATGTATGTATGTATGTATGTATGTATGTATGTATGTATGTTTGTGTGTATGGTGGAGGGTATTAAAGATTCGGCATAGTATTCTTACTTGTTTTTTTCTCATTTCCAACTATTAACACATTTCAATTTCGCCACAACATTAAACTAGTTACAGAAGCAATTAAATGTTTAGACAAAATTTTTTTGCGAAATTCTGTCAATATAAACATTCGATTAAAAAAACTTGCTTAAATAGTAGTAAAAATTAAAGTTGATTTAATTTTTGCTTAAAAATCAAAATTCCGTAAATAAATGTATGTCTGTTACACTTTTTTAATAAATGTCTTAAATGTGCTTCCTTATTTTGTCAAATGTTAACCGGAAGGTGATGTTGCAGAATTTGTTATAGTTTTGCAATTCTAAAAGAATTTTCTTATAAAATTAATATATTTAAGAATTGATATGAATTGAGATCGGTCCACATGTAGTTTTTAAAGCAAAAAAATAGAAAGCACTTGAGTGGTATATGAAAAATATTGTGACAATCCTACAAACTATACGGAACTGGGCTCTTGTTAAAACAAAATCGAAGGAAACCAAAAAGGTGTCCAATGATAGATTTTAAACATAGATTGAACACATAAAAGTGTCCAAAAATAGATTTTAATTGTGTATGAACCGCCATGTTCGAGCGGAGTAACAGAAAGTACTATAAAAACGTTAATGGAAAAATTTCCGAAAACGGTTCAAAATTTCAAGTTCAAGTCGTCAAAACACATTGGTCCCAAACTGGTTACTTTTGGTAAAAATTCTCTTTTAAACCTTTAAATATATTAAAAAAAGATCAACAATTACAGCTAAAGAATATTTGAAATTATTTGGAGAGGTACAGACTTCTAGATAATCAGGAGTATAGGACCATCTCTGATTGTTAATTTTTTAATTTGTCAAAAAAAAAAAAAAAATCATTTGTGGCATAAACCAGTAAATTTTTTTCCAAATAAAGTTTCAGAGATATTGGGATCATTTATATCTTTAAGTTTTTTTTTTAATTAGAGGTTATTAGGCCCACACAGTGTGTACAAATCGATTTTTTTGGGAAATAGTTCTAAAAATTTTGAACCCCTCACAGATATTTGAATGTAATTTCACATAATTAAAGCCGATAGTTTTGTAGTTGATTTAAAGAAGTGTAGACCCGTATATGGTTAGGAGTGTAGTCGGTGACTCATATAGTTAGCCGCCTCGGGTATGTTGATATTAGAAAATTTGCAAAAGGTAAACAGCAAAATATTCGAAATTTTAAGAAATTTTAATTTTTAATAAATTTTTAACATCAAATGACATTTCTCTTATTTTTCCTTAAACAATTGTAAATCTTCCAAGACCAATGTTTTCATGGATACAAGTTACATATGTAAAGACTTTATATAGTGACCTAAAACCCAAATTAAACTATTAACTCTGTAAATGTCTAGCTTCTGGTTAATCCACCTCTAAGTCCTATTTATTAAAAATCTATAAAATCCTAATGAAACAATTTTATGGAAATGTAAGTGTGTGATTCCCATCTACTGATTTTTCAAACAATTAGTTCAACATTTCGATAAGTTATATTTCATTTCAGTATTTTTCGACTTAATATATTTCGGTTCTGAACAGTACTGTAAAGTATTAAAAATTTGTCATAAATACTTCTTAAAAATTGACGAATATTCATATTTTTATTTTATTTTATTTTATTTAATTTTATTTTATTTTATTTCATCAGAAATGTGAAATATGAAAATATCTTCTTTAGAAAAAATCTTAAAAATATTTATGGGAATTTTTTATTTGTAAATTTTGTTGTTTTGTTAAATTAATGTTAAATAGAACTTTTTACAAGTAAAATTAACTAATTAATAAAAATGAAAACTTCGTAAGCAGCACATCACATTTTTAATCCACACTTTTGTTGTAATTTGAACATGTGAATCAATTCTAAAAACTACACTTTAAAATTCAGGCCATTCGGTTTCCTGGAACATTAGTAATTAAATCGTAAACTAAGAAAAAAAAAACATAAAGAAAAATCAACCTTGAACATAGTTGATTTGAAATTGAATAATTTTTTTTCTTTACTTTAAATTAAAGGTTTTTCCGTTGGTGGTGAAAAAGTAAAATTATCCAACGTTAAATTTCAAGTAGTAAATTTCAAAAATTTTATCAAGAAACTGTATTTATTGCGAAATAATGTTAAATTAAAATTTTCTTCTTTGAATCAAATTCATAACTGAAAAAAAGTTAAATTATTTCTATTTTGATTAATTTTACAGTGATTTTTTTCATTGTGTATATAGTTTTTGTCTCTATTTTTTAAACGAAAAAAATTTTTTAAAAAAAGTCACAAATGTCACAAAAATCTTTAAGACATTTTTTGTAAATTTAAAAAATAGTGTTCAATTTAGTCACCTTTGCTTATTATTTGCACTTACATTATTTGATTTAGGTGAGAATGACAACATTTATATGGACTAACACATGTGATTGATGGACTATGGGTGGAACAGACATAGCGACCGACAGATGTCATTATCTTTCACAATACAATCATTATGCATGGATAAACATTAAGTATTTATTGTTGTTATTTGTATTCCACCTCTCTACTGCTTTGCTCTTCTCGTCATGGAATTCACAAATTAATTTATTAACTAAATAAAATAATTATTTTATTGTCTATATAACAATAAAAGATCGGAATATTATGCGGATAGTAGAGTTAGTATAAATCAATTCATAATAATTTTTCAAGTTTGAAAAAAAATGTCACATTCTTTTTATGTCTAATTTAATTCTAAATGTGAGATATATTCAGAAATCATCTTATATGTGAGATATAAATTATTATTGAGGCAAAACTTGTTTGTGAAAAACTTTGTTATAATGTTTTTATATAAAGGACTTTTAAAACCCAATTCTATGAAGGCATTTTTTCTGGGAGCTTTAAGAAATAATGAAGCATCTAGTTTAAATTTGGCTTTAATTAGGGCAAAAACAACATAATGCGATCTGAACTTTGATGACAAGTTTAAATAGAGTTAGAAAGTAAATCTGAGTCGATCGGTATTAGGAATTCTCGGACTGGAAATCTACAAATCCCCCTAATACTCATGTTGTTAGGGCAATAAAATTTATGAACAGCAAGACTTTCACAGCTTCCGTGTCAAGATTTATATGTTTCTAATTTTAAAAATTGCAAAGAAAATTTTGGTTTACATATAATTTTGATTCTTTTTCGGAAACCCTTCCACTAACGTTTTTATAGCGTTGTCTGTCACTTATAGTTTTGTTGATCTGCCACACTTTTTGGCACATTATTTGTGATCTTCTATTATCTTCTCACAAGAGTATAATATCTCTCCATGGCTCTTACCTCCAGTCAGTTTTGAGGATTTGACTGTAATGGTACACCACATTATTGTTCTTGTACTACACAAAGGCTTGTTTACCATATCAATATTTATAGAGCCTGTTGTGACAAATTATTGGCTTCTTTTGCTGCAACTACATATTTCTTCTCATAAACAACTTTTTGCGAAATTTTGATTGCTTTTGGGTTTAATTTTTTTCAACATTCTCTCGATTAAAAGAACCTAAAATTTTTGACCTGAAAATTGCGAAAAATCTTTTAGTACATAAGTTTTGTCATCCATTATGTAGCAAGAAAAATTGCTACATAATGGTTGTGGTGGAGGGCATTAAAGATTCGACATAGCAGAATATAGCATTCTAACTTGTTTTTTAATTCAATATTTTGTTATTTGCAAAAACAAAGGAAAAAAAAACATTTATGTGTGTTTGCAATTAAATTAACAGCAAAAAGGTGAATAATAAAAAGAACAATTAAATATTTAAAAGTCTCTTAATTATGGTTAAATCCTAAAGACGATAATTTAAGAATATTTGTTTTTATTAAATTCAATTTAATTATTAAAAAAATTTAAAATCAATTAAAAATTTATATTTTTTTCTAATTTTCAAATATTTGAATAATTTACAGGTTATTATCGCTTTTTTTTTTGTTAAAAAGCTAAAAAATTAACTTTCTATTCTTATGCATTTTAATTGTATCAATTTCATTTTGAAAATGTTAAATTAAACAAGTAAGAATGTGTGTTCGTCTGTGCCGAATCTTTAGAACCCTACACCGCTAATATTAGCATAGTTAAAAATATTACACCAAAAAATTTATTCGTTCACAGAAAAAAGGTCTCTACAGAATTAAAGTGAAATATGGCAACACATGTTTGAAATTATTTACAAGTATTGGTATTGAGCTACAGATTTTAATTTCCCTTATTATTAAAAAAAATATTAAGGAAAAGAAATTAGATATGTATGTGGAAGCTATAACAAAAATGGAGCGATACTGGTCAGATAAATAATATATATTGAAGACAGTAAGAAGTACAATTGAGCCGAATTTCAATAGAATTGGATTTTATTTCTTGTCTTATAAGCCCTAAACTATTTCCGAGAAGAAATGGACCGAGATCGGTGAAATTAATAATACATATTAAAGATAGTTAAAAAACCGTTGCGACGAATTTAAATGGAATTAGTTTTTAATTAAATGTTTCGGGAGGTAGCGTTAGGAAATAAGTTGTGCCAAATTTCAATAGAATTGGTTCTCATTTAAGAGTTTTATAATCTACAAGCCATACTCCGGGCAGAGACCTTAAATAGGATCTGCATTTAATTATGAGCACAATCTAGTTTATTGTAATAAAATAATTTTATATGAGAAGTTAGGAGAATATTTTAAAAATTTCGATTTTGGGATGCATCAAAATTGTGCATATTTCAGCCTATAAGTTTTTCTCTATAGATCCGATTATTTGTGAGATAATGAAAAATATGTGACTGTATAATATATTTCAATTTTTGTTTAAAACCGGTTACATTTTGTTGGAAAAAATTCAAAAGTTCTTTTTCGAAATTTTTAGGTTGTCTCAGATATCGGTATATATACAACAATATGATCAAATTTCATTGAAATCGGATTGTTATTCTAAAGTAAAAATATATATACTTTATGGCATCTGAGATGATTCCTACTTGGCGTTACACACAAAATGACGAAGTAATATACCCTCATCACCACTTGTGGTGGTGGAGGGTATAAAAATATCAATTTTTATTATCGTTGATATCATTGTTGCCAGAATAATAATTTGATTTGCCGCTCGTCGTCTAGCACGTGTTTTAATCATAATAAAACACCTGTCTGCTAATACGGTGCAGTGCAGTGCAGTTTAGCTCAGTTGCTGTTTCAGCAACAACAACAACAACAATAAAAAATAAGCGATGCACATTAATTGTTCAATTATTATGAAGAGAATTTTTCATGATTAAATTATACTCGTCTGTCCGTCTATCCGTACGTCTGTCGTTTGCTGCCAACCACTAACAATAAAATTAAATTCACATCGGGTGTGGGAATTTAAACATTAATAAATTGTTTATATTTTATTTTATTTTTTTTATAGAAATTTAATTCTCTGTTGTGTTTGCTGATGTTTGCATTTTTTTTAATTTTCAATTTCATTAACATTTTAATGAAAGCAACTAATTTTTAATATTTGTAATTATAAATATTTAATGTCAAGGTTAGTTACATTAAGGTGGTCGGTCAATTTGATGGATTGTTTAGAAGTGAATTAATTTTAGATTTTAAAGATTTAAAGATTCTCAATTATGTATGAATTTTGTAGTTAATTGGTTAATTCGAATTAAAAATTATATATTTTTTATTTTAATTAACGATTGGAGATACAAACAGATTTTTCTAATTTTAATTAATTCCGCAGGTCAAAATAAGTAATTACCGTCCGTCTTATTAAAGTTCGAATATTTAGAATGTGAGAATTTGAATAGTGCAGACAAACGAACAGTAAGTAGATCATTGCTGATTACTGGAAATGACAAATTTACTATATTTCAAAGTGGGACAAAATTGATAGAACAATATGTTTATTATGATTGACTGCATTTACATGGAATTTGAGAAATGGATAGCAGAAAACTATAGTATTGTTACTGTTTATGGGGAGAGTGTCTTCCTAAGTCATAATAAGGTTTTTCAAATACAAACAGGAGGTTGTTTTTAGATGATTTCTGCCCTATATTGAGAGATGGACAATTCCTTTTGATGATTAATTTCAACAATTTGTTTTTCCAAATTCCATAAAACAATGTGTCTGATTTCTATAAAACAGAGAGTTAAAAAGTTTCCTAATTTTCCATATGGAATTGACCAAAATCTCAATCCATATAAATCATATTTAAAAATTTGACTTTTTTCACCTAAATGATCGCCTTGTCATACATTAAGAATTTAACAAAAAAATAGTTGTTTTATTTCAAAATTTGCCAAGTTTGGAAAAGACTTGTGGGCATGTCTCTGCCTCAATCGCATTCGGATTTATTTAACACGCATTCACTTTAATATTTCTTTGATAAACAATAAAAAATTATAAAGAACTAAATACAAATGAAATGTGGAACATATGTTAAAAAATAGGACCTAAATGGCTAAAAATGGCTTCAAAACTCATTTCGGCTTGAATATCTCCTAAACTATAGACATTTACATATATATTTATAGAACTTATTTTCTCAATTCATAAGTGGATTTTTGGAGAGAGATGGTCATCTTTAGTCTATGCCTATGCCCCTGATCATATAGGGGCTTATATTCCTCCAAGTCAAAAGCATCTCATCTCTGGCTATGTGAAATTTCGTTAACATATCTCTCACGGTTTAAAAGTTACAAAAATATTTAAAAATATAATCCAGTTGAACACACTTTGTATAGGTAATAATACCAATTTATGTTATATTAAAGTATTTCAAATTTTAATGTTATTATCTTATAATTATGATCTGATCTTTCTAATTTAGATCTAAAAGGGAAAAAATAAATTTTTAAAATTATTTTATAATTACAAAAAAGCCCATGTTTAGAACTGTTATTTCCATTTTAGTTATTTTTATCTTTTATCATTACGTGTTTAACACTTAATATTATATAAATCTATTTAAAATGTTCACATAAAACCGGATTGTGATTAAAGCTGTAAATTGTTAATGATGAAAATATCTTTGATTATATAAATCGGTCACTTATATTTTAGAACAATTTCCACATATAGATATTAATTTAAGAGCTAAGAAATTCTCTATTTTTTAACATAACTTCAATGAAGGTTAAGATTAAAAGGATGGTAACTACAAAAATATTTTCAATTGAATAATGGGAAAAAAGATAAAAACACTTTTGACGAAAATTGCAACGATAATGACCCTCTGATTTTTGGGTTTATCAAAATTGTGCATATTATCCATACCACAAGTGGTGAAGAGAGTATACTAATATTCCGTGTGTAAGGCTAGGAAGAAATCGTCTCAGATCGTATGTATATTCTTGTATCAAATAAAAATCTAGATCGGTTTAACTATGACCATTTGTCGTCTGTCTTCTGTGTGTCTGACGGTTGTTGGCACGCTCACATCCACAGTAATTAACAGAGTTCAATAAAAAAACTTTCGTAAAATTTTAATCATATGTCTATACCTAATTTTGTGACTCATTAAGTGTTCCTGTGTTATATTTAAGAAAAACGTTTATATAATGTATACTTTTACCTAACGTTTACGAATTTGTGGTGGAGGGTGTTGAAGATTCGGCATAGCCGAATGTAGAATACTTACTTATTTTCTATTAACCTGATTACAATGATTTTTGAAAGGATGTTGGAGTATGGCTATATTTTACGATTAAGTTCTATCTAAATTTTTTGAAATGTCTCCGTTGGAATTTTGAGATTGCCTCAGATATCGGTATATAAATATATTGCTATTAATATAGCCAGTACAATATAAAAAACTCCTTAGGAGTTTATATTCCTCTGATACATGAATATATACTCCCTAGCATTAGACACGGAGTGACAATATTAGTATACAGTCATAATCAATTGAGTGGTAAAGGGTATGCAAAGAAAGATAAATCATTATTTTGTATAGTTGTTGTTATTAAGTTTATTGGTGTATTTTAAAGTTGATGTGAAATTAACATTTTTACATATTGAGGCAGGTCACGTAGTTCTATGATCTTAATAAAGTTATTTCAAGTTCGCGTAACTAGTTCTATAAGGACAAATTCATTAAAGTTGTATATCCGCATAATATCGAATAATTTATATATAATATTGAACATGACGTCTAACATATAAATAAATGTTTGTTTGATTTAATTAAAACTCATATATTAAATATGTTTGTTTAAATGAGTCTTATTCGTATTGATATCAAAATAGAAGTTTATAAATTCAGATTTGAACGAAATGTAATTAAAATTTACATTTTAAGTATTTAAATTAAATTTATGGCCTAGAAAAAATTTACATAAATTCAGAATAAATAAAAAAAAAATTAAATGAAATTACTTTGCTTTAAAATTAACCATGGAGTACTAATGAAGACCCAACTATTTTTGTTCACTTAACTAAATAGAATTACGCTCTTTTTATAAATAAGATATTTTGAGAGAGTTTACATTCTATTTAACTTTCTATAATATTAAACTAATTCGACTTATTTTAATTTCCCATTAATTATTATTTTTATTCAAATTTTCAATTCAAACGTTTGAATTAAATTAAATATTAAAGAAATATATAAAATTACATACATAAAAATAAGTTTATCGAAAAATAAAATAAATTAAAAATTAATTAATTTTTAATAGACCATTAATAAATTAGTATGTACTTAAATAATAGTTAATAAATTAAAACCCAAACAATACAATAGACTCGCGGATAAAATCTATTAAAAACAAGTAAGAATGCTACATTCAGTTATGCCGAATCATCAATACCCTCCACCATAAATGCAGTGAAGTAAATAGGTCATATTTCTTAGATACACACTCACACATGCACTCACATACGTATACAATATATAATAGTTTTTCGTTAATATAACACAGGAACACTTAATGAGTCATAAAATTAGATATAGTTTTAGCTATAGCTTTTTTATACTAAACCGATTTTGATAATTTTTGAAATGGCGATAGTGATGTGTATATGTGTAATTTAACGATATACAATTAACAATTTCACGAAAGTCTTTTGCTTGCATTTGGCGGTTGCCTCAGATGTCGGTCTTTATTGTTTAATATACTGAACCTATATTGCTGGTTTTAAAAAGAAACTTTCTAAGGACTAAAAAAAATACTCAGACCAAATTTATTTGCGTTCTGTCTATTATTGTGCAGTTGAGAATTGCAACAACAGGACTTAGCTAATTCGACTCACATTTTGATTTGATACAATAATATATAAACATTATGGGATCTTAGATGATTTATTTATATACTTTTTTAGCGTTACACATGGAATGACAATATTAATACACCCTCTTCACCACTCGTGGTGATGAAGGGTATAAAAAACAATTTATAACTCACCTGTTTTATTAACAAACGATAAAATGTTTGAGGTAGGGCTTTGACTGTTAATCAGCTGTGGTTGTTGTGACATTAACAAGACCATAAACGCCAATAGTAGAGCATTTAGAAAACCGGTATGAATGCATTTTTGTATTTTTGGCCTCTTCCACTTGAGATTATTGAGTCTACAGTTATCGTTTGATGATGGAATATTTTGTTGATTTTTATTTCCTCTTAACATCAACATATTGACATAATTATCAAAATAATTATCAAAATAATAATAAAATTAAAATCCGGCAATTGACAACTAAATGTGTTTTCAAAATTTATTAGCTTTTTTCCCTCTTTTTTTTTGACAGATTTATCAAACTGCAAAGAAACAATAAAAAAATAAACAAGAAATAATAAAACGATTAATTTCCTTTTGTTATTAAATATTGTATAATTAAGATAATGTTTTTTTCTTTCTATTCACGACGAAAAAAGTAAGTGAATTCCAGTCTAAAAATTATGTTTATTAACTTTATTTTGTTTATGAATAAAAAAAGTCCCTAAATAATTAATGTTAAAACCGCTTTAATGTGTCAAAATGTATTGTTTTGAATTTGTTTATTGTCACGTATGCCAGTTTAAGATGAATAAACAACAAATCAAACAATAAAACAAATATAAATACGTCATAAGTAGTCAGATTTAAATTCATATTTGTTTTATTTTAAAATCTCCACTGATTAAATTTTGAAAATGAATTAATTTTGTCATGTGTTTTAATTCTTTTTGAAGATGCTCTAGGAAATCTAATTAGTTATTTAGAAGATTTGTGACATAAATATAGAATATTCAAGAAAAAAAGATTATGTTATAATAAGGCATGTTAAAATTTAATCGATCTATTATTGAAGATATAACGCCCTGACTATTAGAATTTTGTATTAGTCAGGGAATATAAAAGAATCTTTCAAATATGACAAGATATTACGAAAGAGATTGAAACTAAACTAAGTTTCCTCTACTCAAATCTTGCGATTTTTCATATATTTTTACGGCTTTAATTTCATTTAAATATTTCTAACGATTCCAAAATTACAGAAGTATTAAAAAAAAACGATTTAGACAAACTATAACAATAATTGAGATTGTACATAATAATGATTATCTTATTACCCACAGTAGGGTATTTCTACATGATTTATTTTTTAGTTGGTTATATATGTGGTTTATGTGCATAAAGTATTTTTATCCATAAAATATTTACATATAAAAATGTTGTTAAAATAATGATTAAAATATTATTTATTTGTTAATATTTAAATAATGTTTATTAAAGCATTTCACACACTCTTTCATATTTATATAATAATTAGCAATTTAAAAAAATCTATTAAAAATTAAAAAAAAAATCATTAAAAAATTTAATGTCTACGAAAATGAATAAAATTATTTAAAAGGCCTTTTTTATTTTCTGAATCTAAAAGAACCCTCATAATTACTTAATTATATATTTTTATATTTTTATTTTTTAATATATTTCTATTCTCTATCATTATATTTGATGAGATATCTTTTAACGTTTTTTTTTTCTTAAGTTCAATATTTTTTTTTGAAAATTGAACAGCTGCTTATTGATTTTGGCATTTAATTTTTTAAATTAATATTTAAAATTTTTGAGAAAAAACAATAATAATAAATTCAAGTAAGAGTGTCAAGCCCGACTATGTAACATCCTACACCTACGAAAAATTAAATAACAACCCTCGTATTATTTAATTTACAGATTTATTTATTTATAAGGGTACATTATTGGTGAAACCCTCGCATAATTTGGCACATCGTTTTAGAATATCATACAACTTAATTCTGTAAAATTATTAAATTTAAGATTTTTATGAGCTTAAAATCAAATTTCGGTAAGACATTCAAATGGGTGGTACTAAAATGTTGAGCCAAGCATGATCAATTTCAATAGGCTTCATCCTTGGGCCAAAATAGTAAAATGTACCAAATTTCATAACAATATCGCAAAATTTGCGATCTGTAGAGTGTTCGGAATCTTTAGATGGTCAGCCAGCCGGATGGACAGACGTAGACTCAGAAAGTGATTTTGAGTCGAAGGGTATACTTAAGGATATGCCATTTTTTATATTACAAACATCAGCACAAATGTATAAAACCCCAACCACCTGCTGTAGCGGTGCTGTAGGGTTTAAATACACAATTAATTATATGTTTATGAAATTATGTTGTTTTATATTTATGTTTATTTTTATTACGGTTTCTTTGTTTTCATTTTACTATCGTTTTTTATTTTTTATTATTTATAACTTCCATTCTTGTATTTGTTTAAATAAAATATGTATAAATATTTATCTTAATATTATTGTTTTTTTATTATACTTTACATTACCGTAGGTTGTTAAAGTATTATGCGTCTGTGCTGGTGTTTGTAACATACAGACAAAATAGTCTTACACCTACCTTTAAATGTATCGTTCGACTCAGAATCATTTTCTGAGTCGATTTAATGATGTCCGTCCGTCTGTCCAGCTGGTTGTCCATGTAAACGTTGTGATCACTCTGCAGATTGAAATTTTTGAGAAAATTGGTACAAATTATTATTTTTGCCCAAAGATGAAGTCTATGGATTTTGAAATATTTCGGGTATCTCTCCTCAATCCTTCCGGATTGAGGCTTTAAGCTCATAAAAGTGTTATATATAAAGCGAAATTTGGCAAAAATAAGTCTTATTATATTCTAAAACGTTGTACAAATGTGAGCGTTTGTCCATTGCTTCTCATAGTTCCCATATTTTTATATTGGAATATATCTGGTCAATTTAAAATAAATATTAGAAAAAATCGATGTGCAAATTTATACGAGTGTCGATTCATAATTTCTTTTACATCCCATATAACCCCCAGAAAGATTCATTTTAAAATACCTTAATTTCACTATATGTTAGTTTAACAATAATATATTGCACGCTTAAGAATAAATCAGAAGAGGGTATTACATAGTTGGACTTGACCGACTATAACATTTTAACTTGTCTATTTTATTTTTTTAATTTGTTTGTTGTATTTTATTGAATCAACCAGGAACTTGTCATTAAAAGTTCAAATTAATTGGAAAAATTTTTTATATAACTATAACTGAGATATAATTTAATTTGACAATAATATGTTAATAATGAATTCAATTTAAATTAATTTATTATATTTAAATTCAATATCGTAAATGTTAATGGTATTTCAATTAAAATATTGTACAATCTTGTTTGACATTATTGTATTGTTTTTGTGGTCATTTTTAATCCAAATGGGAGAAAATGAAGAAGAAAAAAGAAATTAATTAAATTTATTTTTTGTTTATATTAAATAGATTTTTTATAGGTTATGTATTTCATTATTATTTAATGAAGTTTTTAAATTTTTATGTGTAATAGAAACCTTTTGATAATAAAGTGAAAAAATTTTAAAATTTTTACGATTCTTTTCGAAAGTGAACATTTTCAGAAAATTATTTATTCTGTACCAAATATCTCACATATACATCTCTACATACATCTGTACTATTTGCTAGAATTCACACATACACTGGTGAATATCTCTTTAAACGCAGTGAGGACCGTCTAAATTACTTTTTTCGTCAGAGAAAATTAGCTTTTCTACTTTTCTGCCTATTTGATTTACGAATTCTAGACAATTTCCTGTTTTGAACATTGTTTTATTTGACTTCTTCCATTTCGACAGATGTGAGCAACGTGATTCAAAGTGTCTTTTTTTAATTTTGTATTTCTCCTATTAGGTTTCTGATCACCATGTTCCACACATTAGGACCAGTTTCTTTATTTGAATATCCTTGGATATGAAAAATTTAATTTGGATCTTTCTCGATTGAACAGAAAAGTTATAAATTTTATTGATTAAATTAGTAAAATTAATATAGTGTGATTTAAACATATCTGCATTTAAGAAACATAACTTTATTATATTTTATTTTTGGTAAGGCAATTTTCACGTCTGCGTTTATAAAAATATTCCATATAAAATGGATAATAAGAAAATAAAATACCGTTAATTTGTCCCTCATTAAAAGACTTCAACTTTACTTTTGGATGAGAACAACAGGGTAAAGCAAAAATATAGAAAACAAATTAAATGCGTTTATAGGAATATGCATTAATGAATCAAAAAATCAATTTAATAAATAAAAATAAAATAAATTCATTGAAAATATTAATGTAAAGAAGTTAATCGCTATTCCCGCATGGCGGCCTTATGTAGGAGCAATATTTTTATGTGGACCGGGAACGGTGTAGAGTTCTTGTTATACCTCTTTCATTTTTGAAACTTAAGTAAGAAAATATTTTTCTTTTTCATCCCTGTAATTGTGTCCCTCCATCCGTCTCTCTAGATACCAAATCATGTAAATCTTTTTTTTTTTTTAATTTTTGACCATCCGTCTTTACTCGTGTACACGAGTGAAGTGCAAACGAATTAGGTAAATAAAGCATTTTTATCTCAAGCTTAACGAGAACAATAAAAATTGACTGATTTAAAAAAAGTTCTCTCTTTCGCACGTACAATAAAATTTTAGTAAATATAAATTAATTTTCCTTTATACAAATAGTAAACATTTTCTATAAAATTAATTTAAACAATTTTAATTTTATTTGAATTAAAAGTCAATTTATTTTATCGCCTTTTCGCTCTATTATATAATAAGTAAATAATTAAATGGAAATCATGAAGATTTTATTTTAATTATTTAATTTTATGGACCAGATTTATTTGTTTGTGAGTGTGTTTTTAAAGCGGCTTTTTTTAAACAAATTATTTACATTTTCTTTAAACTTTAAATGACAATAACAAAATTTAAATTAACTTTTTGTTAAATTTTTCTTTATTTTGTGTTAATAACTTTAATAACAGTTTATTACTTTATTACTGTTTTTAAAAAAGGGAAAAATTAATACAATTTAAATTGTTTTTAAATATATTTTAATGTAATTTGAATAAGAATGTTAAAAACAATGTCATTGTCTTTGTTTTTGGCAAAAAGTTGTTTAACATATTTCTTCATACTCTACAGTAATGGCAAGTGGTAAAAGAGCCATTTTAAAAATTTAAAAAAAAATTCTTACACTCTCCCATCAAAGTGTTTTGATTTTAATGAATTGTTTCTTAAGCACATCGATAACTTCCTAAAATGTTCAGTATGATTTCAATGAAATTTTGATTAAGGACGTTATGTATAAAGTCTTCTTAGAGTATAGCATGTCTCGCACTGTTTCAAGTAAAAAAATAAATACAAATAAATCTGTAACTTCAAAATTTCTGACTTTAATGACATTTCACACAGTTATACTTTGAATATAAGAGAGATTAACTTTAATATCAAGTAGTAAAATGTAGTAAATGTAGTCCCTTATTCAGAAATTCTGTATTAATGTTTAAGTGTCATTATAAATATTGTAAAAAAAAATAATACTCATATTAGTTTATTAATCACATTATTCCATTTACAATACAATATAACTTTTAATTTGTTTTAATTAAGTAAATATTCGAATATCAGTGATTAATTATAAACTGTTAATTTTTATCGCACTTCCGATAATTTTTTGATCAATTTGATTAAGAATTTTAATCAGGTAATTTAGATTATTTAGTGGAAAAAATAAATTGAAACATTTTGAAATTCAAAAGTTAATTTTTATACTCCACACCACCATAGGTAGTGGGTGTATTATGCGTTTTTGCAGATGTTTGTAACAGGCAGAACAGGCAGAGTAGTCCTACCGCTACTTTTAAGTATAACGTTCTACCAGAATCACTTTTTGAGTCCGACCTTCTGTCTATCTAGTTGGCTGTCCATGTTAGGCTTGTTCGCAAAGTACACAACACTGATAGCTTAACGAAATTTGGCAGGTACTATTATATTGGCCCAAGGGCCTTTCCAAATTGGTCTATTGAAATTGACTGTGATCGGTCCATTATTTCATATAGACCATACAAATGTCCACAAAATTCCAATATATAAAAATTGTGTACCAAATTATAGGAAGATCGGTCTATTATTTCTCATAGGTTCTATATACGTGGATATTGGTAAAACTACTTAGTCAAATTAAAACAAATATAATCCAAAACTACTGTGCGAAATTATACGAGGATTGGTCCAATATTTTCTTTCAGAAAAGTTTACTTTAAAATAATAAATTTCACTTAAATGTTAATAACATAATAATATATTTTACACATTAACAAAAAATAAGGTGAATCATACAAAAAATTTTCATAGCAGTCATTTAGAACAAAGAATGTGATGTAGAGTATTGCATAATCGGGCTTAACCGACTATAAAATTTTTACTTGTTTTATATGTCAATATAGGTGGTATTTTTCTACGTCATGTTATTAACATTTTGGGACCTCTAAACTAATTATGTATTCTGTTTACACAAAATAACATATATAGGTGATATTAGTTGATCAGACTATAAATATATGTTTAACAAATAATAAATATAACACAAAATTTTATCATGGACATTGTTGTTTTTTTCTTTAATAAAATAAACAGTAGAAAAAACCAAGAGGTTTGAGAAAAAAACCATGTTCAAACAAATTATGTAATTATTATAAATATATTTTTAATACTCAAAACATGTATTAATATATATTTTTGTATTAAAAAATATATATTTTGCATTATTATAAACAAATTAACAAGCTATAAATAATTTATTAATAGGGGACATTAAAAAAACCTTAATAATCAATTTTAATATGCGATTTTTTTATTTCTTTACATGTGTTTAAAATACTTAATTGCTTCTTTTATTTTTTTTAATTTTTATTTATTTATTTTTATTTTTTTTTTTTGCAGTTAATATTAAATTCTCGAATTGTTGTACGAATTGCTGTAAATAAGGTAAGATTGCATAGAACTTTTTTAATTGTTATCTATTTCTATTTTAATTAAGTATTTATACAATTGTTTAAAAATATTGTTGTAGGAAAATTGTTTAAAAGAAAGTGAATTTTATAAAAAAGTAATTAATAATTAGAAAAAAAATTAAATATCGCTACAATTGTTAAAGTAGTATCTGAAAATATATACACTCAGTTACTAAAGTCTACATACGATTCGTTTATTACCATCACAAGTGGTTAAATTTATCATTCCGTGTGTAATGCTAAAAAGAAATCATCTCAGACGCCATAATTTGTATATTGTGGCATTAAATCAAAATCTGAGTCGATTTATCTATGTTTGTCTTGGCACGTTTCACATCCACCGTAACTGACAGATCTCAATGAAATTTAGTCTGAGTATTTGTTTTAGTCCTGAGAAGTTATCTATTTAAAACCAGCAAAATAGGTTCAATATATTATAAGATATATACCGATGTATGAAGCCAATCTCTGCATTAAAGTAAAAAAAACTTTCGTAAAATTTTCAATTATAAATCGATAAATATGAATGGAATTCTGCCATAATGTTAATTTATATGAACTTCCATTAACATTCCAAAAATCGGACAAAACTTTATAGTCAAAAGTATAAATAATTTTATAATTCATTAAGTTATAACACAGTTATAATTACGAATAACTTTTTAATATTCTATATCTTTGTGAATGTATGTATGAATGTGTATGTGAATCATATGTTATTTTTTTTAACACACATTTATAGTGCAACGTATTGAAGATTCAGGCATAACTGAATGTAGAATTCTTACTTTTTTCATTTTAATTGAATTGAACGATTTGTTCTCATAATTGAAATATCAAAAAAAATTGCTAATTTTTTAAATCTAAAAAAAGATCATTAAATAAAAGCCTAATTATGATTTACAATTTATATTTCATTATGCTTAACATTCTAATATAAAATAAATCAAATTATATTGTTTAATTATTTTCCCATGTTCATAGCTTTTTTTAATTATACAACAATAATTCAAAAATCATCTGTGAATCAAATCTGTATTGTTATTTATTAGTTTTTAAATTATTAAATAAATTCTTTTGTTATTCATTAATAACCAACATAATAATTAAGTTAAATTTAAATATCAATCTCAGCAACTTGTTGCAAACCACCAAAATGTTGCTTAACATCGCGTTTATCATATTCTTTTGGTATTCATTAATAACAAACATGATAATTACGTTTTACTTTAAATGCGGGCATAAGCAACATGTTGCTACACATAATACTGTTTAGCAACATGGCGTTTATTTATATCTTCTTAAAGAGTTGTTTACCTTTGAAAATTCTGGTGGCAAATCGTAGAACAAGAATTACAGAAAACTAGATTTAAGAAAAATAATAATGAAAAAAATAATAAAACTAAGGACGTTTACTTTACTCAACTTATTGACCAAAACTGCTAAAGAATGCGGTTACAAAGAAATAAAAATAGTCATTTATGAAAACTTACCTGTTGACCAGGAATTAATGTATTTTCGTAATGGATTTTATTGCTAAAATTTTGAAATGTAAATATTTGAGTTAACAGTCCTTGATTTGATAATAAATATTTTTACTTTTTATTATAATAAAGTTACGCTTTTTTTTTAATTAATTTTTAATTAAATATAATTTATCGTTTTTGCACGTTGTGAAATTTGTAATTGTTATGATTTTGTTTTAATTTTATTTTTTTATTGTAGTTTTTTTTTTTTTATTTAATAAAAATTTTATAGAATTTTTTAAAAAAATCTCTCTGTTATTTCTTTATATTTTATCACAAGATTATAATTAAAAAAATGCTTTGTTGAGATAAAAATCTTAAAACTTTTACGTTTTAAGTATAATACTTTAATATAATATCTTTTTTAGAATAAAATTTTAACTGAGTTTTATTTCCTTTTTAAAAATCCTAAAATTTTAATTGTTTATTATAATTTTAATTAAACTAAATTTATTATGAGCACTTTACTGATTAACGCT
>PYHX02000495.1:27808702-27835292 GCA_004302925.2 Cochliomyia hominivorax
CTTTTTTATTCGTGTTTTGTAAATAAGTCCAAAAATTGAGAAAGCTCAAGAACATATTTTTGGATTCATATTAAAGTTTAAAGCTTTAAGAAAATAAAATAAAATCATGCTCTTCGAATAGGCTACAATACTTTAGCACACGGTTAAATTGAATGGATGTCTCGGACATTTATTAGGTCATTTTGCACCCATACAACTCCACTCATGGAGCCTCTATGGGGTCCAAACTATTACTTTAAGACTTCACGCCTTTACTATCACTACTTGAAATTTTTTGCTAATCCATCCATCCGATAAGGAGTTTTGCCCCACTGTTCATCACTGTATTAGTAGAATTTATAGTATATTTCAAAGTTTCCTTTCTTAATTAAGAAAATCCTTAGTTAAAGGATATTCATATTCACTACATGTTTGTATTTCTATTATAAATAAGATCATGTAATTTTATGGTCCGTTAATATTTTATTATTCAAAGTGAAATTATTTTTAACTCCACAGTTATAAATCAAAAATTTTATTACCACTTTTAATTAAAAGGATACCTTTCCTCGACATTATACTATAAACAACAAATAGAAAAAATATATTCAATACATCTGAACACACGCCATTAACTTCCTTAAAAACATCTTTAACAATTAAAACAGAAACACCAAACCACCCAATAATATGCTCCCATCACGAGTTATTGGCTCTTTTTTATTTAAACTTTTTTTATTTGTTTGTGTAATTATGGGCTCCAATTCTAGGAATCCCTTTGCTCAATAATTGATATACTTAGGGAGTGAAAAATAGCATAAAAATATACTAAAGCTTCATAGGAAAGTCAGAAATAAAAGGAAATAAAAAACCAACTGCGTAAGAAATGAGGCAATAAAGATAACAGTAAAAGCTGTTGATAACAATTACAGTTGTATGAAATAGTGAAGGATATAAAGGTGACTTAGAGTTATAAAAAAAAAATATATATGAGAGGGAACTTAAGCCGTTGATTTTAAAGTACCCTAAAGGGATTTACCACAAAGTCTTAACATTTTAATAAATTATTTAAAAAAAAGAGATTTAAATTTCTTTTCTTAACGCAAATAAATTCATATTAAAAAGGAATTTTTATTATGATAAAATATTCCTCGAAATATATCTTATATGTGAGTCTTTACAGGAAATTTTACAATGTATGTGAAACATTTAAATACCGTTATCATTCTGGTGAAAGAAAAGAGAAAGTTATTTTCATTTATCATTTGTGACACATTTACACACACTTTGACACATAACCACATTTTAACGAACACATATGAACATATGTATACATTGTATGAATGTTAGTAAAAATGAAAATTTTCTAATAAAGTGAGAAGAAATATAAAGAAAATAAATGTTGTAAGATTGAAACTATAGGGGTTTTCATAGCAAAAAACATATATAAGAATTGAGCAAAAAGACAATTTAAAAAAGTGACATCTAAAAAAGTTGAGGAAAATATAACATAAAAGAGAGAAAAAATAGTAATAAAATTGGTTACAGTTAAAGACAATATTTACTTGTTACAAGTTATTCGCAAAAATTCGGCCACCACTGTTTCTGTTTTTATGCCCTACACCACCACAGGTGGGGAAATGGTTGTATTAACTTTGTCGTTCCATGTGTAACGCTAAAATGGAATTCATCTAGGACCACATATCGTATACATATTCTTATATCAAATCAATATCAGAGTCATTATTTTCCCGAGAAGTTTCCATTTTAAAATAACAAAATCTGTTCAGTATATTAAAAAGATATAGACCGATATCTGAGGCAACCTCTACATTCAGCAAAAATCAATGTAAATAAAATTAAAATAGAAATAATTAAACCTTTTTTCATTTATGATTTGGCTTCATAGATAAAAAATGTTAATTTAACATTGCTGCACTTAAAAGTAATTTGAAAAGTGTATATTTGTATAATTGTTTACATCAATATCGAATAGCACAAACGTAAAAACGTTTAATTTGAACTCGATGAAAAAATTCATTCAATATTAAATCAACTATGTTCAACGTTGATTTAGCTTCATGTTTTTCCCTCTTCAGTTTATTTCCTTTCCTTTTATATACGGGTACTTCTCTTGAAGGGTATTAAGGTTCGGCATAACCGAATATATACTATATTCTTGTTATTTATCAAAATCATGGTTATATGTTCAAGTCCACACACACACACACACACAACAACAACATAAATTTCAAATGTTTAGAATTGTTTAATCATAAATCAATTTTAATGTATTTTTTCCCTCCATTTCTTTAGCATGAAACGTAGCAAGAACAAGAACAAGAACATTTCATCAAGTGCAATTAATTTTGATAAAATGATCTTAACTAAATTTGTTGAAATCTTTAGGGGGATTTTAAGTCATAAGAAATTTATTTATTTGATGAGTTTTTAAGCCACCAAAATATCAAGTCGAAGAAATAATTTTGTGTCCATTAAAATAAATTTATTGCAAATTTTTGGGATTTAAGTATTTTGCACGGAAATTCGTTTAACTGTAATAAATAGAGTATTTTAATATCAACAATAATAAGATTAAGTTTAATTTAACGTACGTACATGGATTTCTTATGGATTAGGTCGTTGTAAATTTGATTACGAAAAGGAGTTTTAGAATAAAGGCCTTTAGTTCTTATGTGGTGACTGAAATGGATATATAATTAAACTATCTCAAAATTATAGATATTTTACAAACCACCAAAAGGAGTATTATTGAATTTCCGGTACCTGGCTTTCATTTTAAGCTAATTTTTAGAAGCCCACAAGGCTCAGTAGTCAAAATCGATTTTATTGGAAATGAAAATGAAATTTCACATATTTTGAGGAGCGATATTTAGGAGTTGATCTGGACGACTTAGAGTACCTAGCTAGTCAGTGGCGTAGTCGGTGACTCTCCAAATTTGGCCATCTTGGGCCAAATTTTAAAACTTTCCCAAACATTTGTTTTATGAATTGAGACAAAAGAATGTCACAAAATTGTATAAAAAAAGTGAAACGAATAGCGATACTTTTAGTCTATTTGTATATCGAACGAAAGCTTTCGTTCGCTTAAATTCTCGTTTGACATAGAGAAACAGGCTGTTAATTGAAATTTTTAGGTTTTGTGTGTCTGAATTCGTTGAAAAATCAGGAAAATTTTTCCCGAAGTCTCAGCCCGTGTAAATCAGGTTTTAAAATTTAACATTTTATCTTTAAAGATTTTCCAGTTATTAAAAAAGCTGTCGAACATATTTCTTTAAATTAATAAAATTTGGAAGGAATTTGTGTACAGTTGATTCGACTTTAATTAAAATTAAAAAAATTAAAAGTTAAAATTATAGAGTTATGGTTTTTTTTCAAACCTTCAATTTCAGATCAATGTAAGGATGAACTCATATATTTTAAGGGTTATTGAATGAGTATTTTTTTCGGAATTGTATTGAGAATATAGTAGATATATATAAAAGGACGAACGTCATTATTTCATAAATGATTTTTTTTTGTAATTTGTCCAAATCAGTACCTCAGGTATGTAAACGATTTTGGTCGTCTACACTGCTGGCCCACTGTCCTACTTTTTTGGAAAGTACGAACTTTTATTTTTCTCATGTATTACACGATTGTTTAATGTGTTTGGCTGAATGATTGATGTGATCATAATATAAAAAGATATTTAAGTAATAATATTATGTCTACGCTTAATTTTAATTAAATTTAAATAAAATTGAATGTCTTATGAATACTCTATTCTGGGGTGCATGGATCTGTGTTCTGATCAAGAGGATAGAGTTTTCAAAAATATCTATCTATATAAAATAGGATGTGTGCATATATGTATGTATGTATGTATGTTTGTATGTATGTATGTATGTAACGTATAAACTCTAAACTGGCTGGACCAATTTTGACGAAATTTTTACAGAATGATCGCAATATACTTGAAAGTAATATATGCTAAAAAAAAATTTCGATAGGACCAGGGGCACCCTATGTAAAGCAATGAATATCTAAACAACTAAAACAGAGAGAGCTCTCAAATTTGGTTAAACTACATTCTCAAGAAACCAGAGGGAGGGGTATCGCCTATACAAAGTAAATATTGATTATGCAATATCTAAAGAACAATAACATCTAGAGTTTTCCAATCCAAAGTAGGACGAAAAGACCAGGGCAAGAGGTACCCTTAAACAAATCAAATTTAAATTACAAATAATAATACAACACTAATGTTTGCTTAGGGCCAGCAACGCCTTAAAAATTATTTTATTTTGGCAATACACAGTTTGCCAGGCCTGCTAGTACAATTTATACTTTTAAAATCAGCTTAAAGATTTTTAACGACTTTATAATTAAAAAATTTAAATATAAAAAAAAAATGTAAAATATTTTGAGTCCTGTATAGCATCTGTATGAGTATACACGTTGTTGTAAACAACAAAAATTTACAAAATCTGAATAATTTTTCTACAATGACTGCTAAATCCCAACCATAAAATATAATTTCTACAAAAACCACAAACATGTTTATGAGTGAAATAAAAAAAAAAACTCTTAAAATTTATAACTTTTAAAAATTTAATTTAAAAATTTGTCAAAGTTATATTTGTTTATTTCACGTTATTATAACTAGAATTATATTCAAATATTTACACATGTTTGCTTTAATTTCATATTAAAATTTGTTTATTTATTAAACCACAAAAAGAAACAAATAATTTGAAATGTTAAAGAAAATAAACATGAATGTGACTTCTTTTAATATCACAAATTCTAAAAAAAAATATCATTTTATATTCTTATTACATTTTTTATATTTTATTTTTACCATAAAAGAAAACCAACCAACCAACCAACCAACCACAATATTGTAATAAATAAAGTTTTTAAAGTTGTACTTCATTTTTCTTGCGCATATATGTATGTGTATATACAGGTGTGTATATACATAAATACATATACATACATAGATAGAAAAATGTATATATTATATTTACTGATTTGTATATATTTGTACTTTTTGTTGTTGTTGTAGTTTTTCTAGTTGTTGTGTTGAGTGTTTACATATTTATATCTAACACAACATAAATTGAATTTTAAATTTACGTTTTTATACCCTACACCATCACAAGTGCTGAAGGTGGTATATAAACTTTGTCATTCCGTGTGTAATGCTAAGAAGGATTCCTTCTTAGACCCTATAATGTATATATATTCTAGCAACAAATCAAAATCAGAGTTTAATTCTGTCTGTTGTTGGCAATAAAATTTTGCATGAGAATTTTTATTATAGTCCTGAGAAGTTTCCCATTTAAAACCAGCAAAACCGGTTCAGTATATTAAAAGATATAGACCGACTTTCGTAAAATTGGTTTAGTAGAAAAAAAGCTAAAGCCAAAAATATAAATAATTTTATGACTTATAAATTGTTCCTCTGTTGTATTTAAGACAAATTTTATATATTGTATATGTCTATAAGTATATATGTGAGTGTGTATGGACAAAACATAAGGTATTTACTTCGCACGCATTTGCGGTGGAGGGTATTAAAGATTCGGCTTAGTCGAACGTAGAATTTTTACTTGTTTTTCTGCACTTTTTTCTACTATTTTTTTGTTGTTTTTTATTTTTGTATCTTTTTTGTTCTTTCATTTTTTTACTATGAATAGAAAATAATATCAATTTCAACCAAATAGATGTTGAAAAACAGAGAATGACTGAATGAATCAAAGAAAAGAAAATCATGTTTCTAAAAAAGGTAACACAAGTAACAAGAAATACAACAGAAAAACTGAATAAATCTCATCATGGATGATAGAAAATTTAATTTCTTAAGTGATTTGAGACAACAAAACATCATCATGTTAAATAACATTATTGTGTTAGTAATCAGTATACATACACATACATATATTTAACCCAATAAACAAAAATTAGCAAATACAAAAAGAGAATCAAGGTTAAATGTTGGAATATTAAAGATTTTTTCCTGACAAAAAAAACTTTTGGCAAATTGTATTTTATTGATAGTTTTATATATCAAAGGAAAGTTAAGAAAGTAAAAAATCATTATGAGGGGATTATTAGAAAAAAACTTTTAATACCACAATCGTGTTGTTTCTTATGTATCGCCTAAGGACCCACAAAGCTCATTCCTGCATAAAGTCAAAATGTAAATTAATTGAACCATGTTTTTCTATCTATATGGGGTCTATATGAAGAAATGTACTGATCATAAGTTTTGCAATAAGTGATAACATTCATTATGGTATCTTCGAAATTAAGAAATCAGAAGCTTTAAAAATTATTATTTATCATTGATTGGGATCTTATATATCTAAGTCGGTTAATAGTTCAGAATTTCCCAATGTTGGACAACGAGAGCACAATGTAATCATGATATTAGATTTTAGCATTTGTAAAACTTTTCACATTTGAAAATGTATGAAAAGCTACTTGGGTTTCAGCATTTTTTATTTAAACGTTACTTAAGTGTTTTCTTTGGTGTATTCCGTTCAGTTTAATGAAATGATAGAAGTCACGAGGAGTGCTTTTTTTGGCACAAATTTTCATATCATTTTTCCTTTTGTTTACCGGATTTCTTCAAATTAGTTAATTCTGACACCCTGTAAGATATCGGCATTATTACAAAAATACATCAAGAGAGATTTTCGGAAAATCCTTCCCCTTTTTTCAAATACTCTCATTTTGAATAGTTATTAAGGAAAATTTAGGAACTTTTCATATTTTTTAATATTTTTATGGCAGTTAAGTTTGAGTTGTATTATATCTGAAGTATTTATACATGAAAATAACAGTATAAAATTCCTAAAGGTCCTGCACTTCTTCTATATATTTTCCCACTTAATTAGATACCCTGTACCTTCAATCTTTTGATACCCTGTAACTTATCTAGAACTATAATTAAATAAGATTTAAGATACACTTTCTTAACATCTAAGCATCTTTTCTATTTCCATTTAATTTTTTTCTCAATTTACTTCACTTTGCTACTCCCCTTATTATCTCTTGTTGGTGAATAATAACTGACAGATAATTTTTATATTAAAATCTTCATCAATTACTTTGTTATATATTGTGAGCCGTCTGGAATAGTCATTTTAGAGATGTAGTTTAGTTGTTTATCATGAATTTCTCATAGTTAAATGATGAAGTTTTCTAACCATAGTATGATTTTCTATTAATCATATATATAATCAAAGTGATCATAATATTTTGAAAATTTAAATATAATAAAATATTGGTAATAATTTTTGACTATTTAACATCACATCAAATTCTAAATTTATATATTGATTTAACCCTCTGTCCTTCCGTATGTCTCCCTGTCTGTATGTTCACTACGGTTTGAATCAAATTTGGTGCGAATGTTTGTTTTTGACCACACAAAGAAAAAAAATATTATTATTGCCAATTAAAAACATTTTTGATATAACAAACTGTTTATATCTTATAACAATAGTTATTGCTATCAATATTACCGTATGTAAAGCAAATGTCAAAAATTGTCAAAATCAGTTCAGTAGAAAAAAAGTTATATCCAAGAATATGAAAAAATATTTTTAAATCGCATAACCTTTAAAGTTTTAAAGTGACTGGATATGAGAAGCTAAAAATTCAGTCTTAATAATAAATCAATAGATATATCGATTTCTGAAAAGCTTATAAGTTCTGTATTAAAATAGAAATCCATATATTATTTTCATTATAAAAAATTCACAACATTATGCATTTGAATAATTCAAAATTTCTCATATGAATTCTTAAAACGAATTTGCATTTTAATTAAATCATCAATTCAGTGCACAAAATATTAATATAATTTCAATTATCATTCATTGTATACAATTCAATTAATATTCCATAATATTTGGCATTTTCATGAAATTAATTGAATTTCTATGTTTTAGACATATAAAATGAATTAATAACAAATTCACAGATGACAACATATAAAATAATAAATTAAATTTCCCAATAACACAATTGTGTCATTATTAATGTTATTTTCCAAATATCAATATGAGAAATATCTCTAAAACTCATGACAGCAGAAGTTATAGTTTTGCAAAGAAAACAAAAAAGTTAATAATTTAATCGTGGCACAAGTTAGAGAATTCAATTAAGTTTCTGACACAAAGGACTCTAAGGAAAGACTGACATATAAGGAATGAAATCGGAAAATTCTTAACATACATATAAGTTAATTAGAACGAAACCAAATAAAAATAAAATATATTTATATAGTTTTAATCTCAGTCTTTTTTGCTCAAATAGATAGTCCATCTCCGTTTAAAATTGAACACACTTTTTTTGTATCACTCATGTCAAGTCAGGTCCAAAATATGTGGACACATAATGAAGTCTTATGAATGTAAGCAGCCTTTTTTATACATTCCTTGGTATATAAATCGGTATTTTTAGAGCCCGTTGTAACAAATGAACTTTTTTTGACGCAACTGCATATGGCTTGCGATACCGAGAACGTTTTGGGAAATTTTTAATGCTTTTGTGTTCTAAACTTTTCTTTGCACTCTCTCGAGTTTCATCACCATAAAGTTTTTGACCAGGAAGATTCCTTGGCTTTGGAAACAACATGTGGACCATTCCATCTATGTAAATCAGTTCCCCAAAACTGTTGAATAACATTGGAAAAGGTTTCACTGAAGATCTTTAAAGGCCTTTTGTGGCACAAGTTTGTGTTGTTTTGAAAATATTCAGTAATTTTTAGAAGACACTTTTTTCTGTTCATTCATTTTAATCAGATTTACAATAATTTGTTTGATATTTAACAGGATAACTGACATATTTTACAAAGGTCACTTGATAAAAAATACTTGGGTTAAAATAAAATGTGTGTTAAAAATTTTTCAATGTCAATTCTTATACACTATTACATATAAACAATGAAATGTTGTTATTCAATTATTTATAGAGTTGGAAAAAACTTTATCTTTTAAGATTTTCTATGGCTTCAAATTTTGAAAATAATTTTATTCTAACAAAAAAATCGATTTTTTTTATTTTTTAGAAAAATCAATTCAGTAGGGAAATAATAAAATTTAATTTTAAATAAAAAGGAAAAAACTAAACTCGTTAAAAATGAAATTGACTTCAACACCAACAACCAGAAGAAAAGAAAATCATCTTATCAGCTTCTTTTTCACCTTATTTAACAATTTTTTGTTCTTTTTACATTTTCTTATTTTTTTATTTTAGAGAAAACGAAGTCATAAATAATGTTTTCTTTTCTCCGTTTCTTTTCATTTTTATTTTTCTTTCGTTTTTTAGCTTTAAAAATCATAATAAATGATGAGATTTTATTTTAGAACACATATTCATATCATTTTACATTATTACAGTCAAAAAAATAATGGGGCAAAATCTATCATTTTTGGATACAAGGTTTATAACTTTTAATTATTAATTTAATTTTAAAATTTAATAATATTAGAAATCGCAAAAGTAACACAAATAAGGAGTGAGATCGAAAAGTTCTTAACAAACATATGTATTAATAGTATTAATGTTTTTATTTGCATGAAATTATTAGTACTGTTTAATAAAATTTGAATTTTAGTCGAATGATTTGCTGTACCAAGATAGGATTTGTGGAAAAAATGTATTAATATTGATACGCACTTTTTTCTGGTCATTAATCTAAACAAATAACACTTAAGTTATAAGTTTTAATGAAAAATATTTCTTAAGAATTTTTCGATCTCACGCCTTATTACACTCTTTGAGAAATTATGTCAGAAATAACTAATTAAGGCTTCGTTCATAGATAAGTTGTGGATTCCCTTTCGGAACACGGATTTATATACTTCCTACTTTATTAAAATTACCTAAAAAATCCTGGAGAACTTTAAGATTTCCATTCCAGTTTTTATTTCCGGTTTTCAGCTAGAGATTTTTTTCCAATTTTCATTTATTCCACCCCAATGTTCAGTGTATGTGTGTAAGTAGACATAAATAAGAAGAAAAATATTTTAAAATATAAAAAAATATGACATGTTTTCTCTAAACGAGTTTCGATAAGTAGACTATCCATACATGCATATGTGACACATACAGACACAGAAAATTTATTTGTGTTAGCAAAAAATTCTTGTTATGTTTGCAGTTTTACTGTCTGTCATATGCACGATATTTTAAGTCACAATAACAGTGAAAAATTAAAAAAGGAACAATGATTTACTTCATATTTACATATGTAAAATACATTTATGCTATAAAGTATGTATTGTATGACTAGTTAATGAAATGATGAATGAATGTCTGCCTTTTTCTATATATGCCCCAGAGGATATGCAATATTTTGTACATCATGTTTTATTTCAATGACTGAGATCAGTCTGTAAAAAAGGACATACATTTTTTGTAAACAACATTAAAGTGGTTGGAAAAATATGTTGCAAGTTGGATAAAACGTTTACCATTTTTACGTTATAGAAATTAGAAATTAAATAGAAAAAAAGTTTAACATAAAAATTGGTTCCACTACAATTCATAAATTAACCCACAATATACATCTTAATAACAATATTTTTGGATAATCTTATTAATCTCTTTTCTTAAATATGTTATTTGAATATATTTTGATATTGTTTGCTGTTCAATGTTAAAATTGACTTAAATTTCTATTTGCCGTTATGCTCTACAACTGAACATTTGCAAATACTAACCGATATGGGTTTGAATTCGACTTATAAGCCCTAATTGATTCAAGTGTTTAAAATTAATATCTTGAGAGTCATTAGTAAAATTGGGACCATTATATATACAGTAGAGCTTACATCAGTAATCAAGTCGTTAATAATGTTGGTTCATTTTTTGATAGGGCAGTCATTTTCACTCTTGAACTTTTTTTAAGTACATATACAAAATATAAACAAGAGTCCTTTCGGAATAGAATTCTAAGCTCATAAAATATATATGAAGATATACTAATTAAATTCCACATATACAAATGTCATGAATATGAAACATACTTTTTTAAGTATGATTTGTACAAACTTAAACCACAAAATCAGATATAATGAAGATCAGTAAAAAATTTTGCTTTCGTGCGTCATGGTGTAGGTCACAATATATTCAAACTTAACCGTCAATTACACTCTTACCTTTCTTATACCCTCCACCACTACAAGGGTAATTTATACTAAAAAAAATAATCTAAAACGCCACAAAAATATGTATTATTACATCAAATCAAAATCTGAGTCGATTAAGATTGTTGGAAAC
Organism: Cochliomyia hominivorax; assembly: GCA_004302925.2. Taxonomy (NCBI): domain Eukaryota; kingdom Metazoa; phylum Arthropoda; class Insecta; order Diptera; family Calliphoridae; genus Cochliomyia; species Cochliomyia hominivorax. The sequence goes on from PYHX02000495.1 coordinate 27,819,986, forward strand.
ATACTCATGTTGAATACAACTAAGTGCGACCAAAAAGTTTGTTGTTGTCTTAAGGAATTTGAAATTTTATTGCTTTATTAGTAAAAATGTTATAGACCGATATCTGGAAACACCTTAATATACCGAAAAAGAACTTTTCTCAATGTTTATACAAAAAGTAACTAGATTTTTATCCACAATATAGTTTTATGCACTTTATCATCGAATAAAAAAAAATTATCAAAATCGTTTCAGTAGAGGATCGATTACGTCCTAAAATCAGTTTGTTCAGTGTCAAACTTGATACAAATATTTAATTTGAATTAACAATAAAATCAAAGAAACATGATTTACTGAGGCCTTTATATGACCAAGCTTCCCTATAAGGCCCGTTACCGGTTTTAAGCTTTTAAAGCTTTTAAATATGGATCAATTCTATTTAATCTCGGAATGATAATTGTCTTGACTGTTTCGAATGTATGTTTTAAATTGGAACAATCTCGCTCTATGTTTTAATATAGCTTCCATATAAGGACTATTACCAGAAAAGGGTTTTAGGTTTAATTTTTAATCTTTTAATCACATCAATATATATGAAGCCTTTCTCAACTCGCCTAAATGTGGTGGAGTTTACTTAAAATCCTGCGCAGCCTAATATAGCGAATGCTCTATTTCGTCATTCATCAAGTTTAACTTATACATTTTAATGCAATACATTTTTAATACAGATATAACAATAGATCTACTCTAACAATAGAGACAAAGAGAGAAACAGGAACTTTGTATAAGAGAAAATATTTATTAATATGCAGCACGTTCGTGGTCCTTAATGTAAGTTTAACTACAGTTAGTTAATGTTATATAAATATATATCAAATGTTTAAATCTGTAAGTAGGTACAAGTGACTAAAATGTCATTTAATATTTTACTTTGACTACGTTCATTATTCACAAGTTACATGTTGCATGTCAATAACAAACAAACAAACATAAAAAATACTTCATTCATTTCCTAAACAATTATTTCTTTATAAAAATTTAAATATGTTTACAAATGATTTAATATTTAAAAAATAATACAATAAGTTTATACATCCGAATATAATATTATTTTGTGATTTTCTTAACTTACGAAAAAATGGATCCCATAAAAATTCCACTTGTTGACTTCACTTTCTTTTCTTTGTTGTTATGAAAAAATTCTTTTAATTCTCAATTTTCAAAAGATATTTAAATGAGAGACATTTTCTTGAATTTTTAATAAAAATTTTTTAAATATTTTTAATCTTATTTTATTTAAAAGAATTCATATATTTGATATTAATATAATACTTTTGTTGATGAAATTCTTTCATGTTGTCTCTACCCCTTTAGTAATGCATAATATTAGATAAGTAAGAATGTATAGTCGGTCCAGCCCGACTATTTAATTCCCTACACCAGATTGTTGGTTAAAAATTGTATTTAAAAATTGAACGACCCTCGTATGATATATATTTTTTTATTTATTCCAAAGTATACAGTATTTTGTTGTGGCACAAACATTTTATAATGAATTTTTCTGGGGGGTTATATGGGAGCTACAAGAAATTATTAACCGATCGAATTTTACAAAAAGATTTTTGCTTATATTTACCCTAATTTGAGCAGTTATCATTATAATATCAACGTATGTGTGAGATTTATGCTTTTTGTTATTGGAAAGGGTTTTTTAAGGGACCTTTGATAAATCAAGGAAAGACTTCCTTATATTTTGGCACATCGTTTTAGAATATCGTATGTTTTATAACCTTAAAACTGTATTCCGGAAGGAACATTTGTATGGGAAAACCGAACATGACCAATTTCTACATACTTCGTCTTTAGGGAAAAATAATAATATGTTTACAAACTTTACATGGACAGCCTGCCGAACAGACTGACAGATGGAAGGACACCGTTAAAACGACTCAGAAAGTGATTCTAGTTCAACGGTTTTCTTGAAGGTGGGTGTAACACACTTTTTTTCTGCAGCACAAACGCACAATACCCCAACCACTTACGGTGGTGTAGCATATGAAAAGAAAAAAACTATGCGTATGAGTTATATTAAATAATTTATTTATGTTTACATAACTCATACGTCATGTTGAAAAGGTTAAATGCTTTTTTGGTCTTGTTCATTTTTTCTTGCTATTATTGTTGTTCTTGTGTGTCATATGTCTGAATTTTTATTTTGCATTTTATATTTTTTTATTCAGAAGATTATTTTTTTTATTTTGTGGTATTAAATTTACATTTATCATTCACATTTTGTTTAGGTTTACAGATGAATGTCATAAGGACATCTTTTGAATAAAGATTAATGATTTTTAATATTTAAAGGAATTTTTATAATATTTTTTCTAAAAAAGGAAGGATTTAAATAATTTTATTTATTTAACCCTAATAAAGAGGCGAATTTATAAAAAGAAAAATAAATATTGTTGGTACTATTATTTCCTTAAATAATAAGAGTTTAAATTTCATTTGCGTTATTATCGTATTTTCTTGTATCATTTAAAATGATCTTTTCTATATTAATTAATATTACTTATTAAAATAATAAGTCTTCCCCTCAGAATAATTTGTATCAAAAAATCTTTAAAATATACTAAAATTACTTGTTTGAAACACTGGGGCCGATAATATAAATAATGTCATTTTAAAAATTATTTTTCATAATATTTATTAACATTTTAAATAAAAAAATTTCAATAAAATACATCATACATATTATAAGCCCTTATTTTGTAAAGAGAAATGTTTGAAAAAACACACCCTTTTTTATCCACATTTTGTACAGACTCATAAAAGTTTTATAGAAAGTGTCAGTTTTGATTATTCCAAAAATAAGTCAAATTCCATAGAACTGAAATTCGCTTGATCTTTGTGGAATTAAATATGATTGTCGTGAACTTATAAGATTAACATAGAAAACTGGTTGAAGGTAACTGATAGAGATAATTTCTATACTCGGAGTCTTGTATTGTTATGTATAAGTTTTTTTAAGACCTAAATTTTGCCGAGTTTTAAAACGAATAATTATCAACATGTAAATTGAATAAAATCTGTTTGTATTGTGTAAAAAGGTCTTTATGCCCTTTTTTAATAGGGCATTCATATCCATAAAAATATTTATGTTCTTGATCTTTAAGAAAGCATTTACAGAACTTTTTAAATTTGATTTCTTTACCAAAATTTATCTTATAAACCATTTAGTAATGGTACTAAAATGTTCATTTCCACTTGCATTTCATTTAGATCCCATTAGATGGACTCTATTATCCTAAATTTTACGTAAATCGTTACAAAGTGTTTCGCAATAAAAAAAAAACTTTTAAAAATTTTCATCACAATATAAATGGTAGTTACGAAAAAAGTATAAACGACCCTTGACAAAATATGGACCGACCCTCGTAAAATTGCGTACATCGATTTTTGATTATATCTGAGACTTTTATAAGCTTATTCTGGGTGGGCATACAAATGGAATGAGACCGTAAATCGTGTAAAATAATATGAACCGAATTACTCAAAGGTACCGATATATTTAAAGTTAGTGTATCGCCACTTTTCCATATATTACAAATATTGGCAAAAACACATAAAAGCCCAACCTTTGGGCATAATGGAAATGAAACTAGTTAGATTTTTTATATTTAACTAGGATCGCTCCACAGGCTCTGAAAGTTAAACGACTCGAATGATTAAATATTTAAAATTATCCAGATTAAGTTATTGAAGACCAACAAAAAATCTCGTTGTATGTGTTTCTGTTGTAGTAAAAGAGATATAAAGCCAATTCAAAATTTATGTGATTTATTCAAATATCTTTTATTTTATTAAGTGACAATATTTTTTTCATGGAATTAAAAATTTTAAAATATGTAAAATTCCCGGGAAAAAATAACGTTAATGGATTTATGGCTGTTTTTTCGAATAGTGTGACCAAAAAAATCACATAATGTACGAAATTCATTTTGATTTCAAAGCCAATTTTTTTCATATTTTTCTTGGAAGAATTTGAAAACAAATTTAGATAAATAAAAATAATAGAAGACATTGAAAGCCAACTACAAGTACAAGAAATTATGGTTCCATGGTTTGGTTTATCACCATCATCAGTGATATTTTTGGTTGTGGATCTATTTGAATTTGGGTAGTGATTATACGAAAGCTATAGGAAATTGTAGACTTATTAAATATTTGAAATAGAGTTTTCTGCTGATATGAATTTAAAGTGTGCGGACTGTTATAAAAATAATTTAAATTTTGTAATTTAAAGTGCTTTTCGAAAGTGGATCCTCTATGATGGCTATGTTTTCTTGGTATTTAAATTTATATACTTTATATTACAGACTTTAATTTAAAAAATATTATATTAAATATTAAATCGATTTCCAACAATTTGTACACCTTTCAACGTTGGGCCAAAAATACTCATAATATTCAACGTCCATAATAATGATATATAATTTTATGCTATTAAATCTGTAAAAACTCACCTCTTTTGAAAAGCATATTTTTCATTTTGATTTTCATAACGATTTTCTCCTCAAATATCCGCCGCAATATAAAATCCTTGAGGATTTTCGCTTAAGGTAAATTAACAAAAATGTTCTTCATTTCATACACAAATTTAATTAATTATTTAAATTTCTGTTAAATGTTTTCAACACTGGCGTTTGCATTTTAAACTAAACCAAAATTCGTTTCCAGAACTCAAGAGAAAATATTCTAACAGCAGCAATAAATTTTATTTACAAATTTGTTTTTCTTGCAAAAACACTTTATTTCCGGTACCGTGCAACAAAAAAAAAAACTTGAATTATTTAACTCAATTTTATTAATACTTTTTTAAAATATTAATTGCTTTTTTCTTTCTTACCAAACAATTCAAAACAATTATTTTTGCTTTAAAACACTTTTTTTCAATTAAACGCTTTTTTGGTTTTCTTCAAAAAATAATTCTTTAAATTTCCTCTTCTTTTATCGTTTTGTGTTTATTTGTCTTCTTTTGAAAACAATTTATTAGTTATTACAAATTTAATTGTTCCAATTTTTTTAAATTGTTGTTTTGAGCAATAAACAACTTTATTTTGTGAAGGGGATTTTTATTTTGTATTTTAAACTGTAAATTAAATTTTGATCTGAATATTAATTATATAATTTGTTGATTTTTGTTTATTATTATATCCTCCACCACCTCTACTGTTGAAGAGGGTATATTAACTTTATTAATCCGTGTGTAGCGCTAAGAAGCTATGCTTTGTCCGCCTGTATCTCCGTCAGTCTGTCTGTCTGTCTGTCTGTCTGTCTGTCTGATAAGCACAGCTCAATGAAACTGGATCTGAATTTTTTTCTTAAGTACTGTGGAGTTTCCTATTTAAAAGCTGCGAAATCAGTTAAATATATTAAAGATATAGATCGATATCAGGGGAAGATCTTTCGTAAAATTATCAATTATAATTCGATATATTGGAATGAAATTTTATCGTAATCTTAGGTTATGCGTACTTCATTACCATTCCTAAAACGATCATAATCGGTTCAGTAGAAAAAAAGTTATAACCAAAATATAACTTAGTGTTTGTGTAAATGTGTATTTATTAACATAACGTATTTACTTAACACACATTTGTGGTGGAGGGTATTTAAGATTCGTTATAGCCGAATATATCATTCATACTTGTTATCATTATTGATTTTCCTTTTAATTCAGTTGTTTTGCTTTTATTTCACAAAATTATTAATTTTTATTACAATTATTCTCTTTCCTCTTTTCCTCATTTCCTTCTTGTCTATTAATAATGTTTGGTTTATTATGTTGACCTGAAATAAAATAGTTTAAGTAAATTTATTTTTCTGTTGTGGTTAATTTTTGTTTTTTCTCACATTTTTTTTTGCCATAAAATAAAACATGTGTTTTTGCTGTTTTAACAGGCCGTTTAAGAAAAAATTTAATAATTTTCATTATTCTATAAAAATTTATTATCGTTTTCTATGAAAATATTAAAATTTTACAATTTACAGGTGTTCATTTCAATTTGGGTGGGCGGACGGCAGGTTGGTTAATTTTTATTGTGTCTGCTTTAAACAACTTTTTAATTAATAATAATCAAATAGTTGATGAAATATTTTATAATTTTTATGTCAATAAAAAAATAATTATGAAGAAATTAATAAATAAACTTTAAGTTTATATGGGAGGTATGTTAATTAGAAATTATCCTAATTTCTTTTAATTTTAATAGTACTGAAAAGTAAGATGGCAAAAATTCTTAACACGCGCTTTTCATTAAAACTTTTAACCCAGTTATTATTTGAATCTTCTGCAGCCCAAAAAAAAAACAATTTTGAAAAAGCTCCCAACATGGAAATCCAGATGTGTTTTGTATAAAATATATTTTTGCTGCTTAATGGATGACGAAATGCACTTTCTAGCGGATTGCACGCAACTTCCTTGTTGCTGATAATCGAGGTTATGTTGAAGAAAAGTTAAGGCACAAAATCTGTCAAAATTTAATCTTTAGTGAAAAGTTTATTTTTTTAGTGAAAAAATGGAAATGTTAGTGAAAATTAGAATTATTTAATGACAAATTGAATTTCTTTAGTTGAAAGTTTATTATTTTTGGCGAAAAATTGAATTTAAAGTGAAAAATTTAATTCTTCAGTGAAAAATTAAATTCTTCAGTAAAAAATTAAATTTTGAATGAAAAATTTTATGAAAAATTAAATTTTTAGTAAAAATTGAATTTTTAATGAAAAAACAAATTTTTATTAAATTGAATTTTTAATGAAAAATTAAATTTTTAGTAAAAAATTGAATTTTTAATGAAAAATTAAATTTTTAGTAAAAAATTTAATTTTTAATGAAAAATTAAAATTTTAGTAAAAAATTGAATTTTTAATGAAAAATTAAATTTTTAGTAAAAAATTGAATTTTCAATGAAAATTTAAAATTTAAGTAAAAAATTGAATTTTTAATAAAAATTTAAATTTTTTGTAAAAAATTGAATTTTTTATGAAAAATTAAATTTTTAGTAAAAAATTTAATTTTTAATGAAAAATTAAATTTTTAGTAAAAAATTTAACTTTTAATGAAAAATTAAATTTTTAGTAAAAAATTTAATTTTTAATGAAAAATTAAATTTTTAGTAAAAAATTTAATTTTTAATGAAAAATTAAATTTTTAGTAAAAAATTGAAATTTTAATGAAAAATTAAATTTTTAGTAAAAAAAATAATTTTTAATGAAAAATTGAATTTTTAGTAAAAAAATAAATTTTTAATGTAAAATGGAATTTTTAGTAAAAAATTAAGTTTTTAATGAAAAGTTTAATTTTTAGTAAAAAATTGAATTTTTTAATGAAAATTAAATTTTTAATAAAAAATTGAATTTTTAATGTAATTTAAATTAATGAAAATTGAATTTTTAGTAAAAAATTGAATTTTTAATGAAAAATTATTTTTTTAGTAAAAATTTAATTTTTAATGATTGAATTTTTAGCGAAAAATTTAATTTTTAGTGAAAATTTTAATTGTTGGTAAAAATTGGAATATTAATGGAAAATTTGATTTTTTTTGTAAAAATTTTAACTTTTTAAGTAAAAATTTGATTTTTTTAGTTAAAATTTGACTTTTTTAGTAAAATTTTGAATCTTCTTAGCGAAAATTTGATTTTTTTAGTGAAAATTTTAATTTTTTTAGAAATTTGAAACCATATTCCGGAAAGGGATCTTAAATTGGTGCTGCATATAGCAACTATTGTCTCACATATCGATATAATTGCTAATTGACCACAAAAAAGTCATAGAGCGATTAAATTTAATTTAATTTTAAAAGTATTCTGAATAAAGGTATTTTTCCAATAAAGTGTAAAAATCACAAAAAGGTCCAAGGAGGACAGTTGTTTACTCACAATTTTTTCTTATATTTTCTAAAAATTTTAAGAAAAAATATGTAAATTACTTCTTTTTAATACTTTTCAAAGATTCAATATAAAAAATAAAAACATTTAAATTCTCGCAAAATTAGATATTATATCCAACATCACATTTGAGGTTATGTCGAAAACTCTACTTATTGCGATCGTTCAAATGAATTAAAGATTTCGATGCATTTGATTTTTTAATGTTTAGACAGATTTTGAAAAAAAATAAATTTGATCGTAATATTTATGAATGAAATTTATATTAAATATTTGCAAATTTCAACTCTTTCTTTCAAAGAGTTTTATTTAATTATCGCTCTTCAAAAGAGTTAAATTAAAAAATTATTATGTTTTAAATACATTAAAATTATAATGTTTTAAATACATTTTGTAAATCTAAAATTTGTTCATGGTATTTATGAATCAAATCTGTATGAAATATTTGCTAATTTGGCTGTAAAAAAGACGTTATTGGTTTTTGTAAAGAGTTGAGTTTTGAAAAAAATTATATAGATGGAAAAAGGCGAAATTCAAAAAAAGGGTTTAAAATTAAAAGTTCGCATAAATTGAGTTCAATGAAACCTGTTTTTAATTCTTATTTAAATGAAGAGTAAAATGTATTTTATTTTCCGATCACAAAAGTTTTATTTTCAAATCTTCGAAAATGGAGATTAACAATGAAGATCATCCGAAAATAAAGATTTTCCTTCGAGTTTTCCCCAAGGTACGGTTTTTGATTCTTATTTATTCTTCAAACTATCGGATCTTAAAAAAATTTAGCTTTAATTTTTTATCGCGCTTTGGGCAAGAATTTAGTTCTAAAATAAATAAAAGTTAGAAAGATAAAAAAAGTAAAATGCGAAAAATAATTTTATAATGAACAATTCGCTCAAATTGTTTTGAGGTCCTGTGTAGCAGTCGAAAATGTTTTTTTTTTTTTTTTTTTTTTTTTTTGTATGAATACTTAAGTGTTTTTGTTACTGTATTTTTTAATATAAAACAACAACAGTAAGTTTTATTGGGGCAAGATTTTTTTGTGTTGATTTCAACATCTTTTTCTTGCTCTTCGATAAAAGAAAAATAAAATATTTTTTCCTGATTTTATACGGAGCAAAATCGAAAAAATATAGATTAAAATTGTAATCGAATAAAAAATATTTTTTTAATCTTCTCAAAGAAGGATAAAAAAGTTCATTTGAAAATAGAGATATTGATCCTGGTTTTTCTATAATCTGGCTTTTCTAGACTCTGTAAAATACCGAGTAATAAATACTTAATGCAAATGAATTTTCAATTACATGCATAAATATTTGATTTATTAATTTTTTGTGAAATTATTTATAGAGAAAATCATTTTTTATATTGAGAAAAAAAATAAAATTAATATAAAATTCATATAATTCTAAGAATACATTTTTCCCTATTTCCGATAAATTTCATTCATTACAAGATGCATTTGTTAATAGAGACCACAAAAAGACATTCATTATTTAAACATTAATTAAATTCCTTTTAATCATTTTTTCTGCTAAAAGAATTTTTGCTTGAAATTATTTACTTCCCCTTTTGTCACTGCAAAACCGAAAATATTTATTATTTAGATTTGAAATTTTAGTAACAAACAAAATGCATTTAATATTTAACAAAAGAAAATAAAATAATTTTTGCAAAAAAGAAAAAAATGAAATAAAATAAATAAATGAAATAATTTAAATTTGATTTTTATAATCTACAAAAGTACAAAATAATGTGTAAAAAATAAAAACGAGAAATAAACACAGAAATTTTGTGAATCATGAAAAATTTGATCTAAAAGAATATAAAAATTAAAAAAAAAAAAAACAAGTAAATATTATAGTCGGTCAAGCCCAAATGTTTAATACCCTACCATACATTTTAAGTTATGAAGGGTACCTCCAAAAACTAATGACTGATCCTTGAATAAATATATTTTCTAATTTGTGCTTAAAGGTGCAGTATGTAGGATTTACGCATTTTAAAAGGACTTTTTCCCGGGGGGATAATATAGAAGATAGAGAATATTATGGATCGTAAAATTTCGCATTTGTGCCAAAATTGCTTTATATTCAGGACTTTTATGATTTTAGAACTCCATACCGGGAGATAAATTTGTATGGGTATGAAATAATAGACTCAATTCCAAAAATTTCAATAGCTTTGTCAAAATAATGACATGCGATAAGTTTCATCAAGAATCACTACGACCAGCATTTTCTTCACAAGCTTTATATGGACAGCGAGCCAGCCAGACCTACGGACATTGTTAAATTGACTCAGACTCGATTCTAAATTGAACTTAAAATTGGTGTTAGTAAAGTTGTTTCTACCCATTACAAACTTTTGCTCACATGCATTACACACTAACCACTAAGAGTGGTTACGTTTACGTTTTTGTAATGAAGGTTAGACGTTGATGGCGTATGATTTATAATTGTTATAGGAACTTGTAGTTTTTTCTTTATTCATATTAAGTATACGTCATGGTAAACAAGTAAAACATGTGTAAACATTTTCTATTAAGCAAAACAATAACAAAAAAATTGAAAATAAAAATCAAATAAAAAATATTAAGTTAAAACCATAAAAACTTATAATTAATATTTATTTTCTATTTATTATTACAGTTTTTAAGTTTTGTTGCATGATGTGTCCAAGTTTATAGAAATTCTTAATTGATTTTTATTGTTTTATACAAAGTATATAAATATGTAATATATACATATTAATTTTTTTTTATTTTTTACTTTTTTATTGCAGGTAAGTGTGGAAAATTTCTCCAATGTAATTAAATCTACTCGGGTAAATATTATAACATTTGAAAAGGTAACAATTATTAAAGAGAAATTATGGAATTTAAAAATCGTTCTTAGAAAGTGAGTGAAAAATTCATATTATAGAATGGAAATTGAGGAATACACTGTTTTAGATTATCCTTTATATGTAGTAGTTATCATAAAAAATTGACATTTCTTTTATCCACAATCGTTACAACCAAATGGTTACTTTTAAATAATTTATCAATATTTTTTATATTATTAACCTTTAAGTCTTTTTAGTCATGAAAAGGTTCACTTGCAAATTTCATAATTTTCTCATACGTTTTTTCGGAAACGGAAATAAAATAACAATGTTTTGGTGTACATGGAATTTATTAAAATAATTGATGGGAGTTCAAAATTTCTATTAACTTCAAACAAATTATATTCAAACACCAAAAATATTCCAGTTCTTCATTTAAAAATACAATATCTAAGTCAACTAGTTTACGACTAATAAATTTAAGTATACTTTTTTATATATTAAATCTTTTAGAAATGGAGAAGTAACTGACACTAAACTCTAGTACTAATTTAATATGAAACAATTAATATGCTAAAATCGAATTTTTGTCGAATTTTGTTTTAAAACCTTGATTTTGTGAACCTTTTAAATCAAATAATTATGGAGACTCTAATATGGATTAGCGAAATACAAAATAAAATATATCAAATAGGGTGGAAAACTTTGTAATCAATTCCATGGGTCACACTTGGGATTCAAGGCAACAGAATCGCGTACATTTCACGTCTTCATCTCACAAATCTTCTAGAATATTTCAAATCGATTCTGGTATTTCATTACAGCAAAAACCAAATCTCTACCTCTCATAGAACTTTCTTTGAGGAAACTCCAGTTTTTACACCTCAAATAATAACTGATGAAGAGTATGCCGATCAGTTTCTTTAATAAGGAATATTTGACAAATTTTTCTTTAAAGAGATTTGTCGGAAATTAAGTCTGAAAATATCTAAACTCGTGGAAAGTCATCCTTGAGAAACTTTTCTCCAAAGATGAGATTATTTGAAATTTTTTCTAAAAAGGAAATTTAACAAAAATTTTCTCTACAATCAAACATTTTTCTAAGGAAGAAAATTTGTCGAAAATGCTCTCAAAATGGAAGATTTATCGAAATATCCTTTAATTCGAAGACATGTCAACAATTGTCTCCTAAAGGGAATTTATTGAAAATATTCCCTGAAAAAGAACGAATTTATTGAGAATTTTCTCTTAACCAAAAAGTTTTTCTGAAGTGAAAATCTAACGAAAATTTAGTATAAAGAAATAGTATTGCGAAAAATTGCTCTCATAACAAATTTAATAAAATTTTCTTATCAATTTGCAAAAATGTTTTCAAAAGGGATTCTGTCAAAAATTCATAAAAAAATTTTTCTTTTAAGAAGGAATTTATAAATTTTACTTTAATTAGAAAATTTCCGATAATCTTCTGTAATTAGAAAAAGAATTAAAAAATTCTCATAAATAAAATACTCATTGACATTGTTCTCTTATAAAATATAAACATTTTGTTGATGATTTTCTCCAAAGATTTTGATCATTTCCCTAAAAAGAGAACTTAATGAAAATAATAAAGTTTTCGAAATTATTTCAAAATATTGATTTACTTCTCTTTGAAGACAAAAATATTCTGTAAGAAGGCATGATATTGAACTTTTCTTATTATGGAAAATTTTGAATTACAAAATTTTAATAAACTTTTTTTATTTAAAAATAAAAATAAAACATATAATATTTTTTCCAAAAATAAAGATTCATAAAACAATTCTGAAACTTTCTGTAATTAAAAAATTGATCGCGATTTTTCTCAATAGATTTCTGCTGAATGGAAAATTTTATTTAAATAGAAAAATTTCCCATAAATTATATATTCTTCAAATAGAATGCCAGATTTTCTCCAAGAAAAAATTTCAGTTTTTTCTATACATGAAAGTTACTGAAAATTTTCTTCAAATAACAACTACAATTTTAGCTACCGTATCTCTCAAATAAAAAATTCACATAAAATAATTTTTTTATAAAAATTTAAATTTATTTAAAATAAAATATTATTTTCAGAAATATCACCAAAATTGCCTTGGATTTGTTCCAATCTTTATCACTCATAGAACGGAATATTACCTAGAATAGAATTTTGAGATATGATAAACTCGCAGCAAATTAGAGATAAGTTTTTTTTTGCAAAATCTGTTAAAATTTGCTGATTAAAAAAAAGATTTAGAAAGATATTTTATTTTTGAGCATACAGATATTTTTTAATATTTTTCATACAAGCACATTAAAACATACGTCACTAGTATGTTATATTAAATTTAATCACAGACTAAAAACACAAAAATAAAACAATCTCTAATTGTTATGGAAGTAAGGAAGAACATATTCGTTCCCCAATGTTTTCTGTTTTCACTGCTACACTTTTTCATCATTATTTATTTATTACTTCTTCTCCTTTTCTTGTTTTGCTCATAATTTGTGAAACCTGACAAAAAGCTTATACTAAACATATAAATATAAAAGAATTTATAATAAAAAATAATATACATTTTGACAGATGTTAATGTTAAATGAGGGACTCAGTTTCATACAAATTCTCGCACACATACTTTTATATAAACATGTGAAAACACATAACCAAACCGGAAACTGTATAAAAAAATGCCAAAAGGGCCACAAAGGATTTTAAATAAATATGTGGAAAAAAACTAACTGTTGGTTTAAGGTCTCTAAGCAGCAAACGCCTCTTTTTTCACATACAAATTTTTTTTAAGCTTTTAATTATTTTTCATATACAAAATGTTGCTAAATGAGTTTAATTTTTATAGAGACTTAATAAATTAATTATACTTTAATTATTTTGAAGATTAAAGGCCAAATTTTTGCTAAAAGTTTTAAAAGATATAATAGGAATTCCAAATTTAGAATTAAAACAAGTGAGAATGTTATATTCGGCTATGACGAATCTTCAATACCCTCAATCACAAATGTGTCTAAAGTAAATGCCATTATGTTTTGGCACATATACACTCATACATACACTCAGGAACACTTAATGAATTATAAACTTAGTTATATTTTGACATTAATTTTTTTCTATTGAACCGCTTCATTACCATCTTATAATGAAGCGGTTCAGTCGATTTATAATTGAAAATTTTGGCGAAAGTTTTTTTTTTAACTTGGAAGTTTCCTCAGACATCGATCTATATCTTTGAATATACTGAACCGGACAATAACAAATACACAGGCCAAATCTTATTGAGCTCTGTTATTTATTGTGATTTGCGCATACCAACAGCAGAGAAACAGACAGACAGACCTTAATCCATAAAGAATTTGATTTGATGCAAAAATATATATTTATGCATTAAAGGCATTACATACGTAATGACAAAACCAATATACTCTCTTCCCTTGTAGTTGTGGACGGTATAAAAAAGGAAAATTAATTACTTAAATTAACCACATATATTTACAACAATTATTTCTAATCCTCTTATTTATAAAATTTTAAATTTGTGTTTATTATTATTTTGTTTCCTAGAATTAAATAAATTGAATACCCTTCTCTTATCTGTTGCAAACATTTTCAAAATTTATCTTATATAATTTCATGTCATAAAGAACCCTTCATTTTCTATAATTTATAATAAATTTACGCTCCAATAACCTTCTGCAAATTAATTTTCCCAAAAACGAAATTATTTCAAATATTTTTATCGATTTATTTCTTTTTTTTTTTTTTTCATAAAATTTACAAATATTTATAACTTTTATTATTATGTTTGTTATCATCAATTATTCAGAAATTTTGTATTTTTGTGGTTTTCATGAATAATTCAAGAGGTATTTTATTGTAATGAGAATATAATTTTTATTGTTATTTTAAAGCTGATTTTATAATTGAAATTGAAATTTAAGTATTAAAGATTTATAAAATTAATTTTTTTTCTTCACTCAATAGTATTCGATAGTATTTTTGGGTAATTTGAATTTTTTTTATTTGAAAAGAGCTTAATATATCAAATATTTGTGTACATGGGCGTATGATTAATGGGAATTTAAATATTTAATATATTTATTACTTATACGTATGGAGAGTGTATTTGTAGATACATACAAAATATGAAAATCAATAATGCCATAATTGAGAACTCTTTTCTAATATTAAAAAAAAGAATGGAAAAAGAGATATTTGTCTATTACTTGATTTGGAACAACATAGAAGTGTAGGACGTTACTACTTTATTTCCATATCATTGTCAATGGAAACGGTGTATTCTTATTATTGTATAAAGAGTTTGTACTGATGTTTGACACACAAAGAAAAAATGGTGTTTTGTGTGTACCGATTGACTTAAAATCACTTTCTGAGTTTCTGCGAGCGCTCTACTTTTTATTTCTTGACAAGAACGAAGCCGGAAACTTACAAATATTTAAATACTTAAATAAGTATGTTTTTATTAAGTACAACTTATAAAATCAAAGTATATTCATAGTGCTTGGGTATTTATATAGTCTT
>PYHX02000495.1:27835392-27856427 GCA_004302925.2 Cochliomyia hominivorax
TATTTACAATTATCAAATAGCCCCAAAGTGACTGAAAACACTCTCTAAAAATAAACTATAATTCAAATCCAAAAGAAGTACATTTTAGCTAAGAAGAAACTAAATGATGAGGCCATTAATAGTAATTGTTTGTTGCCATAAACTTTGAAGAACAATGGAATCGAAAATTGGCTTATGGGAAATTTAATTGCAGCTGCAAACACAAACAAGAACAACAACAACAACTATTTATATAGTTCATGATGTTTGTTAATAAAGGAAATGTAAATGCAATAGTATGGACTTTCAAATTGAGTTGGAGATTTAAAAATTCTTTTGGAACGATGTTCCAAAGCTAAAAGTTCTAAAGATTCAAATCGGAGAAAACCATTTACAAATGCATAAATTGTTTTGAATCATATTTATATTTTGACTTAAGTTAATGAAGATATTTATTAAAACAACATTAAATTGTTCGATCTTCTCTTGTTGAGAAATAAAGATCTACGCAAAATATCTTAGTCGAAGATGATTCGAAAATAAAGATCTTGCTGCGGTTTTTTCCGTACCATGTTATTAAAGTTAAGCAAATGGAAAAATTCATAAATTCCCTAAGAAGGATCACACTGGCATTTATGAGAGAGAAACATATGATCAAAAGATTTATATACCTTAAACCGCAATAGCTGTTTGGAATATTATTTGTGCAAATGCTTATAACACATACAGAAAAATAATGATACATAAAGTATTTCCGATTGATGCAAAATCACTTTCTGATTCCAATAGATAATGATTTAACGATATCCGTCCGAGTGGCGACAAACTGTCTATATATCTCTGCAGCGTTGTGAACACTCTACATGTCGGAATTTCAAAGGAATATAATAAAGATGATGGAACCCATTGGAATTGGTAATGGTAGCTCACACGTGTTTTAAAATTGTATGTTTGATATATCTCACTTTGCAACCTATAAAACCGTCCATGGAACATTTATGGTACACAAACTTGCAAAGTTATAATGCTAACATTGTGCTACATTTCAATATAAATACGTCTGTTAGCTGATTAAAAATCACGGAATTATTAAAAAACGATTCTGGACCACTTTGTTGTAGCCTTCAGACTACTCCACACTACAGTTTAAAGTAAAGTAAACATTATGGGCTTTATTAAAGTTCAGATTTTTGGAATATATAGATGTTTATAGATTTTTTTAACATCTATCTTTTTTCACCATTTCACATTTCTTTTTAAAATATACACATCGGGTTTGTAATATTATGGCTACGAGTGTTACGAGGAAATAAAAAACGAACTGTGAACCAAGAGACAATATAGTTCTTTTTTGTAAAAAGTATTGACTGTCGATGAATTCCTTCCAATGGAATAAAATAAATAATAAAAACATGAATGTATATGAACTGTTTAGTCTACAATATTATTGCCATTATTGCTCCGTCCATGAGCTAAATTTCATTAAATCTCCTGAAACAGTTTCAGAGATATGCGATATTTAATTTTCACTTCACCTTGTTCTAATTAAATTTTTATAGTCTATATTTCGGGATTTCCTGTATTAGTTAGAGAGATATAAAGATAATGCTTTGTTTGTGGGGGATAACCCTGTAGACCATGCCCAATTAAAAAAATTATTGTGTGTGACGTTCTTCACTAAATAACAGCGTGCTTTGCTCACTTTTCGACGTTTTCTGTGCTCTTCAATTGTTTTTTTAACACAATATCTCTCATTGTCCTTAGCTCCGTGCAGTTTGAGGAATTTGCCTCTCTTGGCACAAATACCGCTTTAATTATTTTTGTTACCACTCAAGTGTTTGCCAAGTTAGGCCAAAAACAGTGGACTCATTATGAAGTATGGAAACAGCTTATTTCCCGCAACAGCATACCAAGAACGTTTCGTCATCCATTATGCAACAATAATATTAATGCGCTCCTGTAGGAACTGTTTGAGCATGTTTGTTCCAAATATACATTAGCAATTATTTTTTCATAAAAATAGTATGAGCACTGAGATAATTGGGTTGCTTTTCGACCGGATGTATTGGAGCTGTTTTGAAAAATGCTTTCTATATTTTGGCTCTAGAAACACCATGTTGGACTAATATTTTCTACCAACACCGTAACTTCTTCCTGTTCTGTTTTAGTTTCATTGGGAACAGTTTGACGGCAGACCTTTAATGCTAAAGCAATAATTAGACTACGCACTCTGTATTCTGGTCACTCATTTTAGCGATTTTAAAAGCGAACTTTTCAAGACAAAAATCATAATTTTTAGTGAAATTAAAATAGATTTAGTGAAATTTAACAGACAGACTGACAGGCAGAATACAGACCTACAGAAAGACAGACTGACAGAGATCCGACTCTCTAAATCTATTCAGATTTTAATTTCATGTAAGAATATATGTACTTTATAGGAACATATATTCATCCTTCTTGGCGTTACAAAACAGAATGAAAACGTTAAATGACTTCATCGCCACCTGTGATGATGGAGCGCATAAAAATTTAAAAATAAAAATTTGACTCTCAATTTTTAATTTATTTCGCATTATTTCATTAACACAATCAAAAATTATTTAATTAATTGAACAAAGTGAAATTTCATTGCATGACCAATAAAAGGCGTTGAAAGGCAAATTGCCTTTTATCATTTGTGAATCCGTTGCATTTTAATCACACTTATTTGAACAGACAACGAAATTAAATAAAAATTCTTTTGTGTGAAAGAACAAGTAAAAAGGAAAATAAAAAATAACAAACAATAAACAACGAGAACGCAAAAAAAAAAATAAATAAAAGAAAAATATCTTTAATGAAAAATACGTTTATCTGTTTCGATTTGAATACCCTACACCAGCATAGGTAGTGAGGTATTATGCGTTTGTGCAAATATTTGTAACAGTCTTATCACTATTTTTAGTATACCGTTCGCTTCAGAATCACTTCCTGAGTCAATTTATATATGTACGTCAGGCTGGTTGTTCACTAAGTACAGATCGCAGTATTAAAGGTATCGCAATCCCATATAACCACCCTTCCAAATATTACTTTAAAACTCATAAATCACACACATATGCGGTCATTGTAATAATATTTACTCAAATTCACATAAATATAGGCCAAAACAGCTGTGCGAAATTATACGAGGGTCGCCACATAATAACTTCCATATAGCCCTCCAGAAAAATCCTTTAAAAACGCATAAATTTCACATAAATATTATAGTTTATATATAATAATTTGTCTAAGAGGGTTGGTGTAGGGTATTACATTATCGGACTTGACTGACTATAACATTCTTACTTATTATTTTTTATGTTTTTCTAATACAAATTTGTTATTAGATTTTGCATTACGAAAAACTCAAACACACTCACTCACATTTCTTTTTGTATGATTTTCCTTACTCCTCACTTTCATTAGAATCACATTGAATTTAAACAAAAGAAAAGTGCAATAACTTCAAACACACGCACACACCTATTCACACGTCAGTACACTTCATTTAAATCCAAGACATCATTATATCATCTCTTTCTTCTCTACTTAACTAAAAAGAGCAGGTCGAAATGGGAAAAGTAGAAATGCATTCATAAAGAAAATAAAATGAAATTGTTGTTGTTTATTTTTCATTTCGCTAAAGAAATGCTCTCCTGCTAAGATAAATTTAATAGAACTCATCTATTGGTTTTATTAGAGAATTTTTATAGTTAAAGAAACATGTATACACACACATTCACTCACTAATTTATTAGTTATTTTCTTTTCTTTTTTTTGCTTTGGGGAAAACTTTTCTCCAAATGAAAAATGTATTTTTCAATTTATGAGAGAAAAAATGTATTTATTTTGTTATAAATTATGGAAACTCATATTTTTGTTTTCAAAAATTTTTAGTACAAACGATATGGGAATAATTTCAGATTTCTTTTTTTTCAATTTTTTAATTTTTGAAACAGGGGTGGGCAAACAGAAAGGAAATAATTTAAGATGGTATTAGCTTCATTAGCTAACCGCCCCTATTTTTGATTTTTTTTAGTAAATCTCTAACTTTTGAGTGGATTTGCATGAAAATTTGCAACATCTTGAGTGAGTTTATTTTAATATGTCCAAAAGTTTTGCTCTTACTTTATTCATTTTCATTTCATTTAGATTAATAGTGAAATTATTAATCAATCAGTTGAAATAACCGGTTTAATAACTAAACTATTTCAATTCGAAAATTAACAAATAAGACCTCTTAAAACCCGATTATCGATGCCAAAATTTGTATTGCATAATCGATTTTCAAAATTTAATGAGTCATAAATTATTCAAATTTTTCAGATTGTCTTAGATATCGGTCTATAACTTTTGATTTAAGATGAAACTTATCTATACTAGTAGTGATGAGAGTTATTCCATTTGTAATGAAAAGAAGGAATCAGCTAGGATCCCATAAAGTATATATACTCTCATCACCACTAGAATTTGAATCACTGAAAGTGCCTCTTGTTGTACAGCTCTGCGTAATGCAACAATATTTTTTTTTTTTTCAAATTAATACAAACACAAAACAAAATATAGGTCTTTCTCTCTATTATTAGTCTACTCATTCTCTAAAGAAAAAAACAAAAAATAAACAATAAAGAAAAAAAGAGAATTTATTAGGGGGTTTTGATTGGCAACAAAAACAAATTTGTAACAAGTATAAAATAACAACAAAAAGAGCAATAATAATAGCAAAAACAACAGCAATAAATGTAGTGTAAACAAACGCATTTATATATAAATTGTTAGTTTGTTGGTTTGTTTGTTTCTGTTAAAAATTTAAATGATTATTGAAATCATATTTTTTCGCATCATTTGTATTCCGAGATATAATTTAATATTATTATAAAATAAATATATTATCTTGTTGTTGGTTTTGTTATTGTTGTAGGAATGATATTTGTTTGATTAACCACAAAAAAAATACACGACCACCACAACGGCTAACAAGAGCAGTCAGTCAGCCATTTAGTACTATAAAAACCACTCGCAGCCACTTGCTCTCCGGTGATTTCTTGGTGTTTGTTATTGCTAATGATGTTGCATGAGTATGTGTATGTATGTTTGTGTTACCTTTTATACTTGTGTTTTGTTGTTTTTATTTTTATTCCCTACACCACCAAAAGTGGTGAAGAGGTTATATTAACTTTGTCATTTCGTGTGAAACGCTAAGAAGGAATCATCTCAGACCCTATAATGTATGTGTCGATTTAGCTCTGCCTAACTGTATGTCCGTCTGTCTGTTTGCCTGCTGACGGCACGCTCACATACAAAATAATTTACAGTGCTCAATGATATTTTGCTTAAGTATTTTTTATAGTCCTGAGAAGTTTTCTATTTAAAACATATGAAAGCAAAATCGATTTACTATATGAAAAGATATAGACCGATATCTGAGTCAACCGCTAAGTTCAAGCGAAGAACTTTCGTAAATTTTTTAATTATAAATCGAATAAATGATAGAATGTACTAAATGATCAAAATCGGTTTAGTAGAGAAAAGTTATATCCAACTAATTTCATGACTCATTAGATGTTCCTGTGTTATATTTAAGAAAACCTAAATAAATTGTAGACATTTGTGAGTATATGTGTGAGTTTGTATGAAAGAAACATAACATATTGGAGGGTATTAAAGATTCGGCATATCTGAATGTAGAATTTTCACTTGTTATTGTTGTTGTTCTTTTTAATAAAAAAATTGATTTCGGTTGTGGTTTATTCGAACAAATGATTTTCCTTTTCTATGCGGATTTTGATTGTATTTTTCATTCGGTGTTTCGTTTTTTTTCTCCCGTTCGTCATTTTCAAATCACAATTAGTTGTTTTTTGTCTTTAAAATTCGTCACAGCGTGTGCTTTTGTTTTGTCATCGTTTCAACTTTATTATTTAAGAAAATTTAAGTTTTACGAAAATTATAATTGTTTTCTTTCGGATTTTGTTTACTACAGAATTTTAATTCAATAATTTATCAGTGGTGAAATGAATGAAAAGTTAATTTAAAAAAAAAATTTATCCATTAAAAGATTTGATAAAAATGTGATTGGCGTTTTAAAAATATGTCTGTTTTTTAAATCATTTTTATTTTATTGTGAATTGATGGGAATTTTTTTCGATTGCTGTTTTTTGTTTTTTTTTGTTCGCTCAAAACATAAATAATTTTTTTCTAAATTATTTTGTATATAAATTTTGAAATACCGGCATAAAAAAATATATTATTTTGTATACATTTCCGTCTGACATAAAAATCTTTTTTATGAAAATTATAAAAGAAGAAGAAGAACGAAAAAAATAAACGTGAAGGTACATGAATTTGAAGGTAATTTATGGATTTATTAAAAAATATTATTTTAAACAATTTATCGATTTGTTTAGTAAGAAATTTTATTTAAACTTTGTCGGACGTTAACGGATAATCGGAAAGTGAAGAAGAGTGATTTTAGAAAAATAAAACGAAAAATATTATATAAATTTTGTTGTTTTCTTGGGTAAGTTGGTGACACAACAAGTGTCATAAAAATTTTATTAGTGAAAAAAAATCATTATTTAAAATGTTGGAGGAAAGTGTGAACGAAAAATGTTTTAACAACATGTGAAAATTACAGGAAGAAGAAGAATGCTAATTTAATGCATGTGAATAATTGTTGGGGAATTTACGTATTTGTCAATTCGCATTACATGAAAAAAAATAATATTAGATGAAAATATATTATTTATAAAATTGAGGAATGAAAACATCTAATAAATAAAATAAAAGGCAAGTACGACATTCTTTATAATCGGTGGAGCCGAATTTTTATTACCCTACACAAACATGACACAAAATTCTCGTTCAAACATGTAAAAACATAATTTAAAGCTAATTTATGGATTTATTACACTAATTCAATTTCTTCAAATTAATAAGTAAGGAGTGAGATCGAAAAATTATTAACATATATATGTTGATGAAAACGAAATCATTGAACTTTCGGTTTTAATTTTTTATTTGATTGAAATTTATTGTTATAATTTATAAAAAAGAAACTTTAGTTTTAATCACTGAAACATTTCGGAAACCGTACTATTGACTTTAAGTGCTTACTGTCACTTCATCTCAGTTTAAAATCTACTGCAACTTGTTGTGCTATTAAATTCCTTTTTTACAAGGCCTTAACTCCGAGCAGTTTTGAGGATTTACCTGTCTTGGTACAAATACCAAATTATTGTCAAGTCAGACCAAAAATGGGTGGATATACATGGAAGCGGCTTGTTTTGTAAATGTCGGTATTAATAGAGCCCCTTGATTTCTAAGTACTTTTTGGGAAATTTTTACTTTTTGTTTGTCGTCAACTTTTCTTCAACATTCCCTCGAGCATAAAAAATAAAATCTGACAGAATATAGGTTTCGTCACCCATTTTTTAGAAAACTTGATTGCTTCCTGTTTGGA
This sequence comes from Cochliomyia hominivorax, assembly GCA_004302925.2. Classification (NCBI taxonomy): domain Eukaryota; kingdom Metazoa; phylum Arthropoda; class Insecta; order Diptera; family Calliphoridae; genus Cochliomyia; species Cochliomyia hominivorax. The sequence goes on from PYHX02000495.1 coordinate 27,842,855, forward strand.
ACTTTTTGAATCTTGTATGGTTTTAAAAATACCAAATATTAAGATCTGGAAAAAAGTTTAGAGTTATAAACCTAAATGCAAATAACTCGAAACTATAAGAGATGAACATTTTCTGAAATTTAAAGAGAAAAAATTGGCACGGGGTTAAAAAATTGAATATCCCAAATGTACGCTACTCCCCTCTGCTGTCATTATGTTAAATTTCATGAAAGTCTATTCAGCCGATCAAAAATAATAGATTTAATTAAAGAAAATCGATCCTGCAACACTGTGAATTATATCGATCAACACCAAGTGCAATAGGATACATCCTAAGTCAGAAATAATCATATATAAGCTATCAACTATATAAACGTGACTTTCAGCCAAACGGACGGTAAGATACAGTTAAATACAATATGAAAGTTATTCTGAGCTGGGGCAAAGACGTGGTTTAGTGCATATTTATATTTTAACAGTCTTAATGTCAACGTCAATTTGCATATGCGTTACAATTAATGTCATTACTAATACATATAAAATATCAAAATCTTGCATTCGAGGGTATTTAGGAATCGACTTTATCTAATAAAATTAAAAAAATCATTTAATTTTAAATATTTAAATTATAATTGAATTTATTTAGAATCTTAATAAATGTATCATTATCATCATCCCAGCGAACAATTTTGAGCTAAAAAATTTTTTAATATAAAAACAAAGTTAAAAATTTTTATTAACTTAATTTTATAAATTTTTTGTAATAAAAATAAAATTTAAATAATTTTCCAAAAGGAATCATTCAATAAAATTAAATTCATTATTAAAAAAAAAAAAAAATTCTTAACTGGGAAATTAAAATAAATAAAAATAGAAATGAAGATAAACATTGAACTTGGGCCCCCATGCAATTAGTGGATATTGGCCAAAAATAAAACCCTCAAACGCACACACACACACATTAAATTGAAATATCTCTTTATGAACTTAAAGAAATTTAGATGAAACAACAGACAGTTGTCGTCACTTTTTTGTATTGAAATCAAAATATTTACAACTGCTAATCACAATGATTTCAATTCATTTTAATACGAAGTGAAATGAAAACAACAAGAAAATCAAAAAATAGAAATATTGCAATACAGGGCATTGTATTTTGGCAAGAGGCCAATCTTAGGGGAAAAAAGCAATTGGATTTTTTTATTATAATAAATGATACAGTTTTGTATGAAATAAATATTAGTAATTTTTATTATTGTTGTTGTAGTTGTTGAAAAATGTTTAACTATAAATGACAAGAAATGTCAAAACAAAATGTTAAATTTTTTAAACAAAATGTCTTAATTATTAAAATGCAATAAACTAAATGCTTTTTAAGATGTTAAACATGTTAAGACAATGATCATCATAATCGCTCAAAAATAATGATAACTCAATTAACGAAAAATGAATGAATTGTTAGGTGCGATTATTTATTATTCTTAAGATCGGATCCTTCAAAGAGTTAAATTTTAACTTTTAAGAAAATGTCTTTTTTATCGCTCTTTGAAAAGAGTTTAATTTTAAATAATGATAGAAATCAAAAAGATAAAAGTAAAAAAGAGCGAAATCGAAAAAAGAATTTATAAATGAATAATTCACACAAATTGATTTGAAGTCGTGTGCAGCAGTCAAAAATGTATTTATTAAGCTGAAATATGACGTTTGTATGTTTACAACCTTTGCAAGAATATACAAACGTTCTCACATATTCAAAAATTTTGTATTTTTGAGCGAGTTAAAAAAGAATCCTCTCTTTTTACTCTTAACTAAAAGAAGAGTTAAAAAACTTTTTTTCGATTTCACAAGAAGAAAAAAATAATAATAATAAATAGAAAAAAGTAGAGACAAAAATTTTAACCAAAAAAAGAAGAAATTTAGTAAAAATTAAGATCATTTGAAAATAAAGATTTTGCTTTCGTTTTTCCACATAATGGTAAATTGTTTTAATTAAAAAAAAAAAACTTAAAAAGTATTTCAATTTTTTCTAAAGAAAACGTCCAGCAAAGTTTTTTTGTTTTTTAAAGCGGTCAAATGTAAATGACCTTTTTTTATACAAAATTCATTTTAAACAAAATTTTATTTCTTTCACTAATACAAGTACTAACAAAATTATATTTTACTTTTATTTTTCTCTAATTTATACTCACGTTTCCATTAAAATGCTATAAATTTCAATAAATTTGTTTATTTATTTCGAAAAAAGTTTTTTTTGATCTTTCAACACGATTTGAAAACAATAAAAACGAAATAATGAAAATATTTAATGCATTTTAGCTTTTTCTCCATAATGGTAAACACATACAAACATTAACACACATACACATACATTCAAAGTTACACTTTACAAGAAAACAAACAATATTATTGTTATTTTGAACAAATAGTTTGTTTATTGTATGAATGAAAGCATTTTTAGTCTGGTATTTTTCTATTTGTAATTCTGAGGAGGCGGATGGTGAGTTCATGAGTTTTTGTTTGTTTTTTATGTCTGCAATTGTTTAAACAACAACTAAAATTGTAATAACAGATAAATATTTACAATACAAAAATACGTTAAACATTTTAATTAAGAGATTTTATTTGGCATCCTGTGAACGAGGAAAGAGAACAATTTAAACTTTCCAAATTTGTAATGGAATGAAAGAAAAAAACAGCTGTTTTAACATTTTGTTGTTGTTTTTTAAAGAGTTAAAGGTATCTAAAAAGCTTTTAATTGCATTTGTTTACAAATTAAAAGATCTGGAAAAGATTCTCATTAAGGGAGAATTTTATATTTATTTTCTCTTAAGAAAAACCAAAGAGAAAAAGCTTTAAGAAAAATTTATTTTAACATTACTGTTAGTTTTTATTCCAGGAAAGCTTTTTGTACAATTGATCATACATTTCCAAAATTACTGATCAATACTTAAGAGCTTTGTTATCTTATTTAAGAGAACATTTGTCACATAAAATATATAAAATTTCAATGAATTTTAGGGAATTTTAATTTCTTTGATTTTGTAATGTCTAAAATTAATAAAAAATCCGACCGATATCTGGTACAACCTAAAAATTTTGAATAACAATTTTTCTAAAATTACCAAAGAGAACCAAATGGATTTAAACAGAATTTATCTATAAAAGAAACTACGTGTAGTTCGTTAACGTACAGAGGTCATTGAAATCGGATTAGCAAAAAAATGGGTTTGGGGGATACATTTCAAAGTCAGCGCGTCATCAATTTAAAGGATAATTTTCATTTGACACATATATTTATTTTGATACAACAATAAACAAAACGTAGATTGGGACGTTATTTGACCTAGCTCCCATACAAGGTACCTTCCCGGAATAGGGGTTTTAGCTTATAAAAGTTTTGAATGCAATTAAAACTTTAAATACAATGATTTTTCTATACCGAACGACTAAAAATCAATATGTGATGTATGTCTGCTTGTTTGTCCCAGTAAATGGTGCGAACATTCTTTCTTAATGAAATTTGGCATTATTTATTATGAGAAGTTTAGGACGTATGGTCATAAGGTCCCACTTTTGAAAATCCTTTCATGACAATCGAATATTGACTGTTTACACTTGTGTCATAATTTAGGGTATAATGCAATCGGTCTTAATAACTTCTTAATTATTATCTGAACTTTTCAAAATCTGAGTAAAACTGCCAGTATTTTAAAAAATATTTTTTTTGTGAAAAAATCAGTTTTTATTAAATCTAATTATTATCTATTTCAAGAAAAATTAATTTTTTTGTGAAAAATTAGATTTTTATGTAAAAAATTAAGTTAAATGTCAAATAGTAAATTTTTAGAGAAAAATTAAATTTTAAGAAAAACAATAATAATAATTATTGTAATAATTATAATTATAATTTTAATATAATAATAATAATTATAATTATAATTATAATGTTGCACCCTTGGTTTTATAATTATAATTATAATTATAATTATAATTATAATTATAATTATAATTATAATTATAATTATAATTACAATTATAATTATAATTATTATTATTATTATAATGATTTTAATAAAAAATTGAATATTTTTTAAAAATATTTAGTAAAAAATGAAATTTTTTTATTGAAAAATATTTTATTGAAAAATTGAATTTTTGGTGAAAATATAAGACAAATTATTATTTTTAGTGCAAAATTAATTTTTTAGTGAAAATTAGTCTTTTTTGTGAAAATTTTGATTCAAGTGAAAAGGTGAAATGTTACTTAAATCATATTTTTATGTATGAACTGATCTTTGAAAACAACCTGTACATATATAACCAGATGGACGGATGGACAGACATGGTTAAATCGTCATAGCCCTTTTTATTCTGTCCATTACAAACCCATAAAAACCCAAACACTGCTGGTGGTGTTGAATATAAAAAATTACAAATCGAAATTTCGAATACTTTTATCTTGAAAGTCGTATTTTATTAGAAATTCATGTTAAAATCTTTATGTTTCATATAAAATCTTTTTTTATTAATTAGTAAAAATAGTCCCACTGTGCTTAATTTTGAAATCATTCACAATATGTTTAGAAAAATTCTAAATATTTTTTTAAATCTTTTTTTAACAATAATTCCAAACACCTTGAATTTTAAGCTCTTAATATTCTATGAAAGAGAATTAAATGAGAAAAATTATCAAGATCACTTGATGATTTTCTTTTTCAAATAAAAGAGAAAGAGAAGAAAAATCTTCTGGAAAAACCAAATGGCAAGAAAAATGTTGGCAGTTTATATAGGAAATTTAAAGAAGCAACACACGTTTTATTCGTTAACATACACTCACAAAAAAAATTTAAAGAAAAAACGAGCAAAATAAAAAAACGAAAATTTAAAAATAAATTTATTTTTATTTTATATTAAAGAAGAAAAAAATGAAGGAAAATGAATTTAAAAGTCATTGATAAATGATAGAAATATTGAAGTGACAAGTGGTACAAAATGTGAAAAATCAGAAAAAAATTTGAAATTTTTATAAAATTAATAAAAAATAAAAATTTATAAAAAATGAAAATTCTACAAATCAAAAATATCAACAAATAAAGAAAATGAATTGAAATTAAATCAATCATTTAACAAATTTAATGTGAAATAAAATAAAAATTATTCGAATAAAATGAAAATAAAAAAATTTATTTTTTTAATAAATAAATTTTTAAAAATAAAATAAATTTATAAAAAAGTGACTTAAATATTAAAATAAAAAGTACTGAAAACTAACAGATTTCTTATAAAAATTGGAAAAGGGAGAATAATAATTTATTGTCTGTACATTAAAATTGTTTACTTACGGACAGACGGAAAGACAGACAAACCCATACACTCACACATACATATTGTTTATAAATTGTGTTATTTTTTTTAATTTTTGTTGTATATTTTTATGAAATAAAATATTTTTATTATTTTCCTTCATAAAATTTTGTGTTTATAAACTTGCGGTTGTTCACCAAAAAAAAAAATCAAAATTTGTTTCGGTGGTTTTTTGAAATATGAAAGTTTTCAATTTTTCATAAAAATAATAAAATATAAAAAAATTTATTAAACACATACATACATACATACATACATACATACATACATATTTAAATAAATTTATACACCTCACTGTTATAATCGAAAAAATAGGCACATTTTAATACAAAAACAAGTAAGAAGTTTTAGTTGGTCAAGTCGGACTATTTATTACCCTACACCAGGTTGTTGGTTTCCGAAAATTAATGAACCACCTTCGTAGTAATATATTTTCTAATTTATGCTTTAAAGTTCATGTTGAGTTTGTGCGTCCTAAAGGGATTTTTTCTGTGAGCGTTAGTTACATGTGAACTAGAAGAATACCAACGTATATGAGCCCTTCAAAGTGATATTTTAAATGTGGGTTTTATGGGACTGATACTCGTATAATTTAGCACATTATTTAAGGAAATTATTAGATTTATTTGAGGCAAATTTTGTTAAAAGCGCTTTATATTTAGGACTATTGTGACTTTAAATCCCTATTTCGGGAGAATATTTGTATGAGGGTTAGGTGAAATAATGGACTCATCATTATCTTTTCAATTGGTATAGCGATCGGGCCAAAATTATGATACATGTAAAAATTTTATTAAGATATCTTTAAAACTGAGGCATGCACTTTGTTCACAAGGTTCATGTGGGCAGCCAGTCTGCCAACCGACCAGATGGACGGACATGATTAAATCGACCCAGAAAGTGATTCTTAGTCAAATGGAAAACTTAAAAGTAGTGGTAGCACTGCCCTTTAAATTTTTGCACATACCACCTATGATGGTGTAGGGTACAATCAGCCATTATAAAACTTTCAAAGTCTGTTGTTGAGCGCCTTTTCGTGTTAAAAGAAATATTAAACAAGACCAAACAACGTACAACAATAAAAATAATAATAATTTTTAAAAGTATTTATAAAATATTTATAAAAATTTTTTAAATGATTCATTTAATAATTTAAGAAAAAAATTTGCAGCGAGAATTTAGAAATAAAACAAAATTTGAAATATTTAATAATGACAAAAGAAAATTGTTCAAGTGTGTTGAAACGTCAAAATGAAATGTTTTCATTTTCTAACAAAAACAAATATGAAAAGTGTTTAATGTAAAATTAAAACCTCAAATAAATAACAAAAAAATATATTAAATTAATAATAATGATTGATGTTTGTTTGTGCGTAAAAGAAATGAAAATAAAGAAAAAAGTTTTTAATTAAAATCTTAAGTGTTTTTTTTTCGAAAACGGAAAAAATTGTGCAAAAATTTTTAAAGTGTAAAATATTTTAAAAATTTTTTATTTGAATTAAAAAATTAGAAAAAAATGAACATCATGGAAAATGTAATAGAAAATGGTGAATCTAGTAAGTTGTTTCTATTTGGATTTAAATATATATCAAATACCTATAATTTCAATACTTTAAACAGGGATAAAAACGATCCTTGTGTATGCACATACATACAGATTTTTTAATTCTAAATATTTTGAATGTGACATATCGTTCATTAGAGATTAGAGCGACAATAAACATTATTTGGTATAATGGAAATGGACCATTCATATATTAGACATGATTTCAATATAAAAAAATATATAGTACAAATTAATGATTATTGAACATCGGTAGTTTTTAAGTATAAATTATTGTAAGCATTTGAAAAATTAACCAACTCTAAAGTTTTCATTCGTGAATTCCAATAGGAATATGTTTCTGCCAAAAAAGTGAAAATACGTCTACTGAAAAAAATGATTTTTTGCGTTATAACTTCCTTGCAGCATATGAGATTTATAACCTACACTGAACCAAATGTTGTACGTAATATAAACGAAAAAATTTCGTAGAACTTTAATGCAAAAAAGGTTTTTAATAAACAGATTGTTATTCTAATTAAAAAATTTTCTTCAAATTCAAGAATTTTCTTCGAATATAACACAAAGAAAAATTTAATCAAAAAATATTTTTAGTAAAATATGTTATATCAACAGATATTTAGTAAGAACGGCAGTAAAGCATCATAATAAAATTACGCACAAATTTATACAATCCGAATTACTAAAATGATATTAATTTGAATACAATTTCTGTTAATTTAACTATTTTTTTCGTCAAATAATTTTGTACGTTTTCTTTGTCATATTAAATGAAATAAGACAAAGAAAATGTTAACTGAATATACATATACATACAGGAAGAAAATAATGAAGTAATATTATTCATAAATTCATAAAAATGCAAATGGAAGATCAGCTGACCAACAAACATGAAGAAACTTTTCATCAGAAATACAAGCGAGTCGGCTCACCACCATCCTTTGACATTGAAGTTCAGTTGTTTATTAAGTTTTCTACACGATTACGTTATTATCTAAAACTGGCTTTAACTCGGTCTGCTTTGCTGCACAAAAATTACCCTCAATCCTAGATCTCGAAAGAAATTTCACAAATCAAAAATCGATGTGTATTTAAAAATATAAATGAGTACAATTGTCACTATATAGTTATTGGATAATCAATATTTGTTTGTATGGGGGCTATTTCTCCCCTGATCCTATGCGTTTTACATTTGTCCAGTAAAACAGTTCCTTGAGGAAGTCATTGCGACCAAAATTGAAAATTCTCACTGTTGAAGTTCTTAAGATATTCTATAATCAATATTTACTCCTTCCTTTAGTCCTTCATATTTTATGTATTAATTTATTAAAACATTGAATAATATTCATCAACATAAAGAATTTTATTTTCTCAATTTGAATAATATATTATTTCAGTTGATTATTATTTATTCAAATTAGCTGCATTTTTATTAAATAATTTATATTAACAATTCTTCGTTAATTTGAAGAATTTACGAACATTTTTCGTCATAATGAATAAGGGTTTCATTAGTTCATATATAACCTTCCAATATAACCTACTGAAATTTTTACAATTTTCGGTTTTTTTTTTTTTTTATTTTAAATCGGAGAACTGAATAATTAAGACTTTGGGCTAGATGAATGTGAAGCATTTGTCGATAATGCTTTCAATATTTTATCCTTTACAAAATTATATATCATTCATTTTTGGCCTGTTTTTGTAAAGTTATTTTGATCTTAAATAACTTTTTGTCGGCTGTGAATCACAAAAATATTGCTGAGATCCCGTGCTCTCATCCGACTTTATTAAGTGAAATAAAATTTATTTATTGATAAATAAAAAATATAAAATATTATTACTTACGTTTCAATAGTTCTTTTATTCGATAATTTATATTTGCTTTGAATGGGAGGTATCACTTCCCCCGTTACTTCAGAAAGTGATTGAAATCAAATCTTAATGTTCTCGCTTCAATAGTTCTTTAAATATTTAATAATATTTGTTTCGTACATGAGCTACTCTTCCCTCTGGTTATACCTGTCCTACATTTTATTTAATAAAACTCTTTATTGAGAAAATGATTGGGACAAAAAAAATCTTCGTTGCAATAGTTCTTAATATATTGGCAAACAATATCTTCTTTATACTTCTCCCCCTAATCCTTTCGATTTTTTTATTCCTTATATTATTGTTGGATCTTTCAATAAAAATTTCAATTAAACCCATCCAGTAGTTTAGAGACTATAAGTGTTAAACAAATAGACAAACAAACGCAGGTTTATTTATATAAAAGAAAAATGGTGATAACAGCAATCGCAATGAATCTATACGTTTGGATTAATAGGAAATTTTATATACCGATGGCATAGGCTACTCACACACAGAATGTTAAAAATGTTTGTTTTCCAATTAAATGTTAAAACCTTCTTTTAGAATCTCTTATAGTTTTCGAGTTTTTTTGCATTTTGAAATGTCTGAATTTTGCAAGATTTTATTTGAGTTTTTTTACGCTCTTGAAAGTTTATTAATGAAACAAACTAAAACATTTGAAAAATTTAGAGGTCGAACATATGCACTATACTAACAAATATTGTAACCTAAACTCCAATAGAGGATAAGTTCAGGACTTCGATTTATTTCAATCAATATATCTAAGCCAACAATTAAAAACAGTTTTGAAACCCAAAAGAATTCGTAAGTGTTTGTTAATGACTTTTTTCAGAACTTGTAATAAAAATGGACTCCACAACCGAGAAGAAGATATTTATTTCCTAAAATCACGTAGATTTCTTTAGGTATAATTTATTTTATTAAAATTAGAAAATAATAAAATCGCTAAAATTTATAAATGGAGAACATTTTTCGTTTAATTATATTTGAAGATCATTTACAGATTCACTTAAGTCGATATCCTTTTAATCTTGAATAAGCATGATTCAAATTTTCAGAAAATCATGTTTATTTATTAGAGTTACAATATTTATTATGTAATATTGATACATTAATGATTCTACCCCACTGTGGACTATAGCAATATAGTCAGAAGCTTTGAAACTGCCAGAAATGTTCCCCACTGTGTCAGGTACGTGACAAATCTCTCGTGAATCCTCAAACAGAAAATATATATGGTAAACTGATCTCAAAGGTCCTTAACCAATGCGAGAGGTGGAAAATATTCGATTGAATTATTTAGACCTTTTTAATCCACCGAAACCCAAATTCTGTTGGTCGTCCAAAATTTTATGAACTTTTTTTTTACTGTACGATAAAAACTTAAAAAATCTCAAAATTATAAATGTAAATTTATATATATTTTTTAAACATCTTCACTAGATTTTTAGCATAAAAGTTTATTGAAACTGATATATGTTAATCCATATCTAAAATATTATGATGGATATTGAATATTATGATATTAATTTCAATAATTAAATGTCAAATGAGAACTGAGAAGAATTCCGTATATTTATTATTTCACTGCCACGTTACATTGATTGTTCCACAACCATATTTTGGTTTTGAAAGATGTTTCACCTATATTGTTGATCATAATATAGTCGTGTGATATGAAAATATGGTTGAACCACAACAAACAGATGTCAACATTCAACACGCTAAGCTGAAATAAAAGCATCATCATATTGAACTGCTGACAATTTGATAGTTATAAACTTTAACTAAAAATAATATTTTGTTCCATTAATAATAGTTTTCTGAAACTTCCGTCATTTATATGTTTTGTTAAATATTGAAAATAATATGTTGATTTACTAACAAAAGTTTTGCTGTAACTGAAACCTTTTGAACACATTTGAGCATATTGCGACCAATATATTATTTGTTAAATTTATTTTATTAAATTCAAGAATTAACATGTTGACGATAACAATAAATATTTTAACGAATATAGTGCCAATATATTAACCACGTTTTGTTGCCGTGAGAAGTTGAAATTCGATTTGGGGAAATATAATTGAACAACATATATTGATTGAACGCACGATATCATTCAAGTAGTTCTAATGGCTTCATACCACACGAAATCTTGTATTATTTCATTGATCTGCCGAAAAATGGAAAGTTTTCACATATAAAATTGTTTGTAAATAAAAATATATTTTCCTAATTTGTTTATAATGAATTAATTTAATGCAATAAAATGTTTAATATACAAATCAAATGTGGGTTGAATTGTTTGCTGATTTTATGCTAAAATACATTTTTTTTATTCTGAAGAAAGAAAATAAACATAAAATCTTGTAGAGAAAAACAATTTTTCAAAGGTTAAAATGAAAATTTGGGGAAATTTTTTTAAAAGGAATAACGGAAGTGGAACACGTTTAAAATGAAACTAAACACACGGAAAATAAATCATGAAGCAAAATCAATGTTGAACATAATTGATTTGAGATTTGAAAAAAATTTTTGTTTGTAGTAAAATTTCAAGAATAAGAAACTGTATTTACTGTGTAACAATGTTAAATCAACATTCTTTTATGAATGAAGCAAAACCATAACAGAAAAAAAATAAATTATTTCTATTTGATTTTTTTCTGTGTGTATATTTAATGAAATTTAAGGAAAGTTGTCTATCACTGATTTGGCCCAGTTTTTCTTTTGTATAAAAGATTTAATCAAAAAAATCTTTAATTATCAGCTAATTTAGAGTACAATAACCCAAAAATTAACACGTAATTTTAATACTTTGTACCTTAAATAATGGATTCATTCATGCTTGTTTTTGTTAAAATAAGCCAATTTAAATCTTTAGCAGCCATAAATGTTATTTTTGGTTTTCAACCCGCTGGCACTCATGTCGAAACCATTAAGAAGAACATTTAACACTACGTGGTCTTTAGAAGACCCGGCGGGTGTTTAGTATAGTTTCTAATAATTTTGGATTCAAAAAGTGATTCATTCAAATATTAAGTTTATTTATATATAAAATTAAATTAGTAATAAAATATAATAAAATTATTTTATTTATTGTTTTATTGGGGTAATTAAAGTTTTTCTGTACTTTCCGCCAACACAAGTGGTAAACTTTGTCATTCTGTGTGTAGCACTAAGATGGAATCATCTCAGATATCATAATGTATACATATTTCTGCATCAAATCAAATCTGAGTCGATTTATAATGAATCCACAAATTAGTATGAAATTAGAAGTGTTTCCTCTTACATTTAAGAGAAACCTAAATTATTGTTTAAGTATGCGCGTATATGTTTAAAAAAGAGTTTTGGTTTTTATCGCTTTTTGAAAAGAGTTTTTTTTAATGAAAAATCTGAAAAAAGATTAAAATGAAAAAAGAGTGAAAACGAAAAATGAGTTTAAAAATGAATAATTCGCAGAAAAATACAAAAGTGCTCACATATTAAGATGTGTTTACTTTTGTTGTAAACACATCTTCGCATTTTGAGCGAGTTAAAAAATAATTTAAAAAATAAGTTTTTTCGATTTTGCATGGAACAAAATCGAGAAAATTATTATACAATTTTTAGTCCAAAAAAGAGTTTTATTTTTTATCTCTTCGCAAGGAAGAGTAAAAATTATAATAATTTGAAAATAAAGATTTTGCTACGAGTTTTTTCCATACTCTGGTGTTTACTTCACACGCACTTGTAGTGGAGGGTATTAAAAATTCGGTTTGTCCGAATGTAGCATTTTTAGTTGTTATATCAAATATTAAATAAAATTAAATATTTTTAATATGTTTTGTAATAATTTATTTACAAAACATATTTACAAAAATAGTTTATAGTTTATTCGAAATAAATATAATTTATAACTTTAAGATAAACAATAAAAATTTTTATTAAATTTTATTAGATTTTTATAATAAAATTTTATTTGATTTATGTCAAATATCAATTTTACATCAGTTTTATATAAACAAGAAAAATAAATTTTTATTCTTGTAAAGTTAAAAAAAGTAAAAATTGTACAAAATTTAAATTTGAAAAATCATTTTTTGTTCTATTTTTCTTCTATTAATTTTGTTAATTTTCAGTTCACTTCAAAATCATTTCAATTTCAATTGCATTTTAATGTTTACAAGAAGTTTTTTTCTTAATTTTATTTGGTGTGAAATAAATTTATGGCTTTTCAATTTCTGGGATGAAACAATAAAGCTTCAAAATAAAAAATAATATCAATTTGTTTTTGAAAATGTTTACATGCTTAATGCACTCAAATCTGAAGATTTTGTTATGAAAAGTATTGTAATATGTTTTTGACTTATATTCCCATTTTAGACATAATGTTTACTCAATATTGTATAAACAGATCCACTTTTTTAGGAGTTAAAGTGATATAATTAGCTCAAATATTATTCTTATTTAAAGCATCATTAAATAATTTGTTAAAAAAAATTACATTGTGAGTATTTGATTCTATTAACTCCTTCCCTGAATATGTATAATCAACAAATTCAGTAAAAACATTTTTCTTTACATAATTAGGATTCTCGATGTTCCGAAAATGTTTTTTTTTTGGGAAATTATTTACAATAATTCAATATTTATTTATTTATGGTGATGAAGAGTATCGCTATAAGTGGTGATGAGGGTTTATTAACGTTGTCATTCCATTTATAACACCAAGAAAGACTCCATAAATTATAAATATATTGTTGCATCACATCAAAATCTAAGTCGATGTTGCTATATCCATCTTTGTCT